>VWZW01004520.1:129724-169690 GCA_013397115.1 Edolisoma coerulescens
GAGGAGAGGAGAGGAGAGGAGAGGAGAGGAGAGGAGAGAAAAAAGGGCGGAAGAAAACTAATAAGGAGTGCTATAGTTCCTACTTCACTGCTTGTCTCAAACAGTGGGTTTAAAGTGCAACCTCAAGCAGTATGAGTGTTGGCAATGCTCTATTTAAGCTAAAGCATGATGATGACAACATCGCAGGAACAAAAAAAGTGAGTGTGGAGTAATTGAGAAGGGAGGGAGCCTTTTGTAAGCAATTGTTTGCAGATAGTTTTATGATGATTCAACACAGCTGATGTAAAATCTGGCTCAGTTGAACTGGGTGTCAGCCAGCCTGGTGTGGCTACTAAAATTTAGCTGAAATTGGTATTTTACACCAATTGTTTTGGGTGAGGAGAGGGTAGCTTTTGGGCTGGCATCCCTCCTGCTAGCCCCAAGCACAAGGGCTGGTTCTGCTCCCCGAGGCCCCTGCCATGGGCCAGTATGGGTGGTTGGCAGGCTTGTCATGAACCAGGTCAGAGAACTGATCCATGGGAAAAAGAGAAAAAGGGACACGGGTGTTTGTGGTGGTCTTTTTTCTTTTCCCAGGCTGTTTTTCCTCCCCTCAGCTAGGTACTAAGTGAGAAACCCCCAGGGCCTCCCAGAAACCCTCCAGCAAACCTGCAGCAATGCGGTTCAGTATTTTCCCAGCTGCCAAGGTAAATACAAGCAGTGAGGGAAAACAGCTGCGGTAAACCCTAAAACCCTGCAAGCCTCCTCCATCCACTTTGAAAAATGGTAGTGACAGGGGCCTCTGTTTGGGGGGAATTCTGGGTGGGTCCCCTCAGGGACCCCTTCGGCAGACCCACGTGCTCCCTCCTGCCCCTCGGCGGGAGCGCTGCTTGCTTTATGAAATGCTGAGCTACACATCACCACGTCCCTTGTCAGCACTCAGCAAGCTCGTATTAAAACAAGAGGGGGGCCAAGTGCATGAGAAACTGAAAGCCTTCCTGCTGGCTACAGGGAATTCCTTCCCTGGCAGAAAATCAGTGCCAAATCTACCAAAATTCCTGCCAGATTTCTCTTCTTCCAGATAATAAATAAGAGTTCAGATAATTATCTCAGTGCCCCAGATTTTAATTTTTTTAAACAGCGTTGCACAGAGCATTCTTGGTAAGTCCCTGGAATTGCTCAGTGTAAAAGGAATAGGGCTTCCTTGTGTTTGAAGAGATAACAGTGCTGCAGGCTACAAAAGATAACTGTGCTTTTTAATTTAATCTTACAGCCACGACAGCAGTGCAGGGGGTCTCTGCTGCAAATTTGCTCAACCTGCATTGACTGATGGCTGTAATATCTGAAACCTGGTAGGTTGCTTTGGGGAAAGTGCCAGAATAAGCATCTTTTGCTTACTACAGAATCTCAGAAGACTGAGATGCAGTCAAATGTAAATACCTGGTTTGGTAGATAATACATTTGGGGTTCTGTTCGGACTCTTGCTAGGTGCTGGTGGTGGTTTGCTAGTAATTACAGTTATTTTTGAGTAGTATCAAACAGTGAGAGATACATTTGGGTCCTAAAGCTGGAGGGGAAATCCTTGCAGATTATGAGGAGGAAAGAAGACCATTCCCTTCTTCACCTTCCTTTTACATTTAACTTTTACATTTAACCGTTAAGGCAGAAATTATAAGATTTCTGTGCAGATCATTAGAAACCTGTATTGGTAGGGACCAGAGTAAAACATTATTACATTTTGTAAAGCTAGTAGAAGTGCAATGCAGGACAACAAATGCAGCTATTAAAACTTCACCTCTTAGACATATTTGACCAATACACATGTTACTTGGAGCTATAGTTCTTGGATGTTACTTATAGTCTTGGAAGTATACTTATAGTATACTTTAAAAAGTAATAAATCCCTCATAGTGAGTATTATTTAGCATGTACATTTCAGTTCACTCCCCAAAAGGATGCCAAGAAGTGAAACAATGAATTACAGGGCAGATGCCTTTTATCAAGTGTCCTTAATTGCTACCCAGGTTGCATTTCTGGCAGGAGACCTCTGCAAAGGGCAGTCACGGTGATGAAAACTGCCACAGTGACGGGCATGTGAAACACCAGCAGCAACTTGGGTAACTGTCACAAGCACAGATCCAAACCAGTCCATTGCAGCAGTGATTTTTCAAAGTGCCAGCCCTGCTCATGGCTCAAGGAACAGCTTTTTAATTCACCTGTGAGAAGCTAAAAAAACGGGGAGGAGAACCACAGCAGATGTCTGCTGCTAATGAAGCAGGGGCCACAAGTTGGACTGCTTCAGACCCAGATTGGCCGCCGCCTTTCCTTTCTTACACACCCTTCAAAATAATCAGTAATGCTGTGTCAGTCCCTTTCTGAATGCTGTCCCATGGGTTTTAATTACAGTTTGTCTCTGAAGGCATAGTGTCTGCTCTGCTCCTTGATCTGCCGTGAACTTGGTGACACCAGGGACCCTTTTTTGTCACCTTGGCAGACCCCACACACTCACCATTCTCATCTACAGTGGGTTTTTGCAAGATTCAGCAAACTCATGTCCTGGTCCTACAAACTGCTTTTCAAGGAGTAGGGAGCCAGCACAGGGAAGGGCAAAGAACCCAATTAGGGAGCAAGTAATTAATTTTCCAAACATCTTCTTTTGTCTTTAGATTTAGCAGGCCTTGTAAAGGGCATGGGAGATCAGTTCAGTTGCACTTGGGTCTCTTCATGGTGAGTTTAGCTGGTGTGGGGTTTTTTATGGACCACTCTGATGGATCCCCATAGCAATCTTCCCCAGGAAATATGGGAATGGCTTTGTCACTACTGGAGTGTTGCTTTTTCCTTGCCTACCTTTCCTTTCTCCAACTTCTCCTTGAAACGATGGGGGCTATATGTAAGAAATCACGTGCTCTGGCATAAAAATGCCTGATCTCAACTCAGCTTACCCAGATCAGAAGCAGATTTAAGCCAAATCACAAGAGTATCCCCTCTGCTTTTGGTATTGATTTAAACTGAGGAGAAAGTAGGAAGATTAAAGATTAAATCGTCTCTTTTAGCCACTGCCAGCCTGCCTGAGCAAGGAACGTGGGTGGTATGGGCTGCAGTCATCACCTTCAGCCTCTTAACACAGACACACACGCTCTGGGGTCAAAGACTTTTTAAATATCCTCAACCCAGCAGAAAGGCACACATAAACCACGAAATTATTGACCATGAATCACAAATCCATTATTTTAAAGACAAGACAAGTGTCCTTGGAAATTGCTGAGGGACGCAAGTCATCCTCTTAAAATTCTCTGTGGCTCTTGGCGCAACACAGAATGAAAAGGTGAAACGAGCGGTGATGCTCGCTGAATTACACACCAAAGCGGCTTCGCAACAGCGCGACTGCCTCGGTGCCCGAGTGTCTCCTGGTGACAGACACGGCAAACTGCTGACCACGATGGATTTTAGGTGAGCCCACAGAGTTACAGAATCACAGAGTATTCTGAGCTGGAAGGGGCCCACAAGGATCATTGAGTCCAGCTCTTAAGAGAGTGACCCCCATGGGGATCAAACCTTGGCATTATTAGCGCCATGCTTCAACCAGCTGAGCTAATCTCAGGGAAGACATTGGAACTTGTTTCTGGTGCACAGGAAACATCAGTTTGTCTGGGAAAAAAAAGCAGGGAAAAGCTACTGTATGTTTGCACCTCTTCTTTCGGTAACAAAAACCAAAGTTATACAAAAATCACTACAGTTTACCCTAGTTTGATAACTATATGCTCTCTCTTATCTTCAGTAAGATGAGAACTTGTGGTTTACCCAAAAGAAAAGGATCTTCTCCAGGTTTCCACACTGCCATGGATTAACATCCTTCTTTAGATGCTGTCCTAGAAAGCATTACCTTCTCCTCTCTAGTTTTCTCCCCATGACCACTGGTGGCTCTGCCCAGGCAATGGCTCCAACCACCCAGGTCACCAGGCAGGACATGGACCATGGAGCCCATCCCAGGTCCCCAGCAAAGTCACCCTGCCATCAGAAGGAGGGACATGGCCTGGGCTGTTTCTCTGTATGCATGTATGTCTCAGCTGCCTGGATAAACTTATCAGCTCAGAGTTGTGTAATGTGTTTCCTTGATGGATCATTCTATATCTGATCATTCTGTATCTGATCTAATGGATCATTCTATATCTCTATCTATATTCATATCCATCACTGAGAGATCCTGAGGCAACCTGACACCTGTAATTGGCTGGAGGAGCAGATACTGGTTTGGAAGGCGACTTGGCAGGGGAAGGCAGGGTATTTTTCCCTCACACTTTTTCTCTCTGCTTGGTCACAGCAGGTTATTTGACAATTGTTTAAACTGGCTAGAGAGTAACTGTTTTTCTTTTGAGTAAACCCAAGTTGAAATGAAAGAAAACTCTATGATCTTAAGGCTGTGGGGTAGAAGGGAGGAGGAGAGGGCAAGGCTGTGTAAAATTACACTGTCTGAGAAACTCACAGGGATTTAATTGCTTACAATCCCATTAGGCTTGTGCTAAAGAAGGTGAATCTGGTTTAAGCTGGAGGAGGGTTTCCAAAGCCTCTGCCATCACAGGGAGCCTGGAGCAACTCCTGCCTGGCTGATGCTTACAGAGGACACCCAGTACTTCCTGGGGTGGCATCTACTGCCCTGCACTGCCTTGCTTGTTCCCATGGCGAGTCCCCCCATGCTGTCCCAATCACAGTTATTTGGATGCAATAGAGCATTGCCCCAGAGCTGGCAACCTTCACCCCAAGGATTTACAGTGCTGTCTTGTCCTCTCCAGTGTGCCAGGGAAGAGGGCCAACCCTCTGGAGCAGCCAGTTTTGGGCCAACATGGTAGCCTGGGAGGTGTCATGTTGGCTGCAAAGTGCCACACAGCTCCCCGCAAAGGGCACTGCTGTGGTCTGCTGCAAAGGGAGATGATGGGCAGAGCTCAACTCTTATGGGAAAACATGGATTCCTGAAATGATGTGATGGGTCATGCCAGGTCCCAAGACATTGGGTTGGGTGAGCTCTGACAGGTTTGGGCAGGTATGAGGAACATCACTGCTTGTGTAGGGCTGTGGGTTTCACGCCAAGAGCCAGACCCAAGCAAGATGTTGGGCTGTGGAGTGGCAGGTTAATCCCTTGTGGGAGCTGAGATTGCACAAGTTACTTGGGAAGCTGAACGCTGAACTCAGGTGGAATCAGTAGTGCCAAAGGAACTGTAGTCAGCCGTCATTTCAGCAACACCACACTGCAGTGCTCATTTCATCCCAGGAAGAAAAATCTCTTTGAGCCTGGACAACCTAACATCAATCAGTACTGGAGTGTTTGATTTAATACCTGTTTACTATTTTACTTTAAATATTTTAAAATAACTAGCTAGGCAGTTATTTTTATCTTTTTCACATCCAAATTGCAGGAACAGAATACTTTTGCATTGATGGAGTTGTAATTTAAACTGTTAGTTAATTCTTTTCAATATCAACATTCCAAGAAACAAAACAAGTATCAAGACAAAAAGCAAAAAGGCTGAATGAAGAATATTTACACTATCATTTGCCATATGTTAGTCTTCAAATGGCCATCACCATCCTCATTATTACGCATATTATGATTAATCATTAGCTGTTCAATGTTCATCTTCAGGAATGCCCCAAGCTTATTTCTCAGGCTTCCCTCACACAATTGATATGTCCTGAGGAGTTAATTGCTATGAAATTCAGTTACAGATGACACACAGAAATTTCAGAAAATATGGAAATTAACTTCAAAATTCACAAGGGATAAAAATAAGAAAATATGGAGTGGGCAAATCAACATTTGATGATGATAAGACACTTTTGTTCATATTTTACTGTGACTTCCCCTTCTGGACGGAGTATGGACTTTAGATGTCCTTGTTAGTATGTCTGCATGCTACAGAAAGCAGAAATTGCGAAACACTTCTGTTTCGATTCTTACATTTTGCTCTCTCACTGTTTGAGGGCTTCATCTGCCTGTACTAACTTGAGCAGCCTTAGAACAGGAAGGTTAGGTTGGCACAGCTTGCTGCCCTCTCAAGGCTCAAACTGAAGGTAAAAACCCTTCTTGGATACCTGGATTCATTCTTGCTTCTTACAGCTCAGCATTTTTGCTGATTTAGCAGGTGAGCACATAGAATCACAGAATTGTTTGTCTTGGAAAAGGCCTCTAAGATCATTGAGTCCAACTGTTAATCCAGTACTGCCAAGTACACCACTAAACCATGTCCCCACTTGCCACATCTGCACATCTTTTAAGTACCTGCAGGAATGGGCATTCCACCACTTCCCTAGGCAGTTTGTTCCAAAGGCTGACAACCTTTTCAGGGAAGAAAGTTTTCCTAGTATCAATCTAAACTTCTGCTGGTACAACTGGAGGTCATTTCCTCTTGTCCTGTGACTTGTTACTTGGAAGAAGAGATCGACCCCCACCTGGCTCCACCCTCCTTTCAGGCAATTGTAGAGAGAGATAAGGTTCCCCCCCAGCCTCCTTTGCTCCAGGTGCCATGCCGTGCACAGTCCCAGGTCCCTTCAGGGTCCCATAGCAGCCAGTCGTTGTTTTGCAGTGGAAAGGTACTTTTTAGGCTGCACCACACCAAGGTCCTGATCCAGAAGGGGATTTGATGGCTATGGTTAGCTCAGCCCACAGTTCCTGAGCCTAAATCCAGAGCTGTGAACCTCAAAGTCCTGCGCAAGTTGCTGCTGAAGCTTGGAGAGGGCTCACACTTGGGGACATGGCATCAATGCACTAGAAAGCACACATAGAAAGTCACACCTAGAAAGCAGAGGCATCAGGAGCCAGCGACCTGCAGCCCAGCCAAGCCCACCCCAGAGGGGTGTTGCTGGAGAGCTGCTCTGTATGATGGTTCATCGTGCTGAACACAGCTTCTTGTCCCACTGAACGTGGTCCTCCTCCTGTCATGGCCAGGCTTGGGCTACGAGAAGGTTACCCAAAACTGCAGAGGAACAGCTTCAGACAGCAGCAAGAGGGGTACGCTGAGGAAGCACCTTCTCCCCTCACATAAGGGGTGCAATTTAAAGCAAAGCCCTGAGCCTGTGTTTGCTAGAGGTCTCCTGGCTCATTGCACTGAAGCTTCTCCGAGACCCCCTCCTCATCCCCATCTGCAGTACCTGAACCACAGGCATCTGCCTCTGGGCACAGGCTTCTCTTCTCGGGCATGTGTGAAAACATTAGTCTGAAAAATGTCTTATTTGAGCTAAAACCAGTGGCTCAAGTACATTGTATAGCCACAATATATCTTTATAAATGTAAATAAATGCATATAGTACAGAAATATAGATTTGTGTTCATTATGTAGTATTAATATCTGTTTCATATATAAATGCTCTACATATATATATATATAGATTTACATAATCTTTGTAAATTTTGTTTGTACGGACGCATTATATGCAAAATACGTATTTGTCTATGGTAGCTTTTGTATTTTATTCACCTAGTGCTGCACTTTCCCTTCAGTTGTGGGTGGAGAGGCTTTGACGCTGTGCTGGGCGCATCTTTGAAACACAGCATGCAGAAAGTGAAAACACAGCCCAGCTCCGATTGGATTAATCCACCCTGAGTGATGCTCCAAATTCCTCCTGTAAACGTTGTTTTGAGGTTTTGATAGGAGAGAGGCAGAGGTTTGTGGAAGAGGGGGCCAGCTCCCTGCAGAAGGGATGGGTGGCTTTGCAATATGTTCCTGGCAGAAGGAGAGAGGTGAGCGATGGTGAGTCTGTGTGTCCGTGCACTGGGGTCTTGGGTGCTGGATGTGCTCAACCCCTGCTGGGAGGCACAAGCACTCATGAAGAAGAGAAAGGGTGAGGGAAGATACCAAGGGAGGTTTGAGCATGCTGAGGCTTGGGCAGGGATGGATTCCTGGTGCTAGAGCTCACAGGACACTGTGGGCGCTGGGGACTTAGCAAATGTGCCAAGGGGAAAGTGACCATGCAAAGTTTGGGGCTCCTTGGAGATGACCATGCTGCTCCCCCTGGCATTTAGGAAGCAAGATTCCTCCTCAGTCAGGTAAATACTCCTAAAGCAACAAAAATGTGTTGGTTTTGTTCTGGATCAGAACAGAGGGAGGAAAAAAATTTAAAACCTGGAAATATTTGTGACAAGTCCCCTGTTCTTGCAAGGCAAGTGATTCCCTTCCCAGCTGGAAGTATGCAGTGGTGGTGCCTGTGCAAGAGGCATACTCAGCAGCACATCCTTGTCCTGCTCAGGTTCAGAGCCCACATGGGGTCTGCCCCTGGGCAGAGCATGGCCAGGAAGGGCCAGATCTGGTCCTGGATAGCCCACCTGAGCTGTGCTGCTGTGAGCAGAGGGAAGCCATCTGGCTGGGATGGAGGGAGAGAGCCTGCGGCTGCTGTGCCACGTGCGAGGTTCCCGTCTGCCATGCAGAAGCTTGGCCGTGCAGAGCTGTTTAGGAGGGCCCTGCCGTGCTTGGAAGAAAAGAGCAATTATCTGCCCTGCCAGTGAGTTCTCAGGTTTATGTATAGCCCCGCGCCTTTGCCTAAACAAGCTTCAATGCAGAAATTGCAAAGCTGAAGAGATCCTCTGCAATTAGGGGAGAAGACATCCCTTTTTCAGCTAACACGAGAAAAAGAGCCGAATGAAACCCTGCATTGTTAATGTGCTCCGGCTTAGTCAGTGGGGAGGGTAATAAACAAGGCAGACTTGGTTGGGATAAAAAAAGCGTCGAGTATGGCGAGATTATGAAACAATAGGTACTGATAGAGAGGCAGCACAGAGCCAGCCGCAGAGCAGAAGCTTTACTGAATGCCTGGGTTTGAATGAATCCTAATGATAATCACGGGCTACATGGCAATTTGTTTAAATAACGTGCCTCCTGCTTCCTCCCAGCCCGGCAGAATGAGTCCGTACATGTTAATTGCTTCATTTTGAAGAGAAAGCTCCTCTCTGTGTGGCAATACTATATATTTCATTTTTGCTGTTTATTTACTCTGCTCTTCTTCAAGCCTTTTGCTGTCTATGAAGGCATCTGCTGCTGTCATTCTGTATTTCAAACAAACGTGTTTGCATCGACGCTCCGAAGTGGTTACAGGGAATCTCTCAAGGAAAAATGGAAAGGACGGGTTCTCATGAGTGAGATTTCAGGAGGGATGAGGCATTGTTCAGCCAACCTACAGGTCACTGGTAAGAACCCCTGCACCACAAGTCCTCTGAGCCTTGTGAAGGGTTGGGACAGGCTGCAGCTTGACCCTCTCTCAAGCACCCTGCTCCTTTCCAAGTAAAATGCTGGCGTGAAGGCTGAAGCATACCCAGGAATGTATCACTTAAGATTAACATCAACTGCATTCACTGGTCATGCTCACTGGAGAGCCTGGCATGCTTACGGTGTATCAGAGAGCAACCACAATAATAATAATAATCATCATCATCATCATCATCATCATCATCATCTGGAATTTTAGCAAGATTCCTCACTGATTATGTTCCATTTCACTGCTGGAGCAGAAGCAGACTCTGCTACTACCAGCAGCTGCACTACCATAGTACTGGTGGGAGCAGAAGCAGAGGCAGTAGCACCTTTCTGGGCATCTATAGCCAGATAGACCACTTCTTGGTGCTGCTACTGAACTTAAACCCTGACTCTCCTCTTGTCTCCCTGCCCCCGTTCAGTTCACCCCAAGAGCCTTTCTTGAAGGGTGATTAAACCATTATTGCTACAAATTTTTTTGTTGCATCTTTAGCGTCCAAAGAGGAGCAGGGGATTCAATCCCAGCTGCTTTTGCAGCACAGCAGTTTATAGGTGTGAATTAACATCCTCTAAGTTGAATTTCCTCTCATGTGGCCTTTGTTCCCATCTGACTGTGAGTCCATTGTCTCCTGCAGACTGCTACATTAGCTCATTTAATTTACACAGGTTTTAAAAATGGTTTTCACAAGGGTCATCTAAAAATCTGGCTGTGGAGGCCACCCTGTTCCAAAACAGCCTATTCCCCAGAATACCTCCCACCAAAGCTTGCTGACTAAAATGCCAACTACCACATTGTGGGATACTTATGAAGGGGTTACAATTATTAGAAAAATTCACCGGAATATACTGGGAAAAAAAAGCACGAATGCCTTTTGCAAATGCAAAGAGTGTTGCTACTAGCTAATTTTGTGGGTCTTACAACCTACCTGAAAGCAGGAGGATTGCTATTTGTTTCCTGCAATTAAAGAAAAAAGAGGGTTTTTTCCTTCATTAACATCATTAAGGACATTAGAAATTATTTCAACAGTGACATATCCAAATGGCACAAAGTACCCATATGCAATAACATTTATGACTATTAAATATTATTTAGAATAATGCCTTTATGCTGGGTAGGGCACGTTGCTGTGGCCCCACAAGGAGATGCCACAGAGGAAGGCGTGCCTGGGAGGAGCACCGCCTGGAGAACAGATGAACCTCAGGCCTTATGCTATTTGGCTGCTGCAGCTTCATGTAGTAGCAAAGTGCTGGAGAAGAAGCAAGTCCCTGCTCGTTGCTGTCACTCCCCATCCCCTTGTGAAGCCGGCATGAAGAATCGTACTTCCAGATAACTCCCAGGCTGGCCTCTGCCTGCACTGCAGGAAAAAGGCTTGGTGTCATTGTACAGATGACTGGGTTGGGTCCAGAAACTCATTAGTGAGATCAGCTCCTTTCTAGCTACAGGACTGAGGGTAGTCCACAGAGATGGATCATCACATATCCGGCACAGCCCCAGGGTTCAGACTGTACTGAAAAAATGTTTAATCAGTTTTTGTTCCAAGTTTTAACAAGCTTTTAGCTACAACTAATCATAGAATCACAGAATCACAGAATCACAGAATCACAGAATCACAGAATATGGAGTTGGAAGGGATCCACAAGGATCATCAAGCCCTGCACAGGACAGCCCCAAGAGTCACACCAGGTGCCTGAGAGCATTGTCCAAACGCTTCTTGAACTCTGTCAGGCTGGTGCTGTGACCACTTCCCTGGGGAGCCTCTTCCAGTGCCCAACCACCCTCTGGGTGAAGAACCTTTTCCTGATATCCAACCTAAACTTCTCCTGACACAACCTCAGGCCATTCCCGTGGGTCCTGTCACTGGTCGTGAGAGTGAAGAGATCAGTGCCTGCCCCTCTGCTTCCCATCATGAGGAAGTTGCAGACTGCGATGAGGTCTCCCCTCAGTCTTCTGTTCTCCAGGCTGAACAGACCAAGTGACCTCAGCTGCTCCTCACACAGCTTCCTGTCAAGGACCTTCACCACATTCGTAGCCCTCCTTTGAACACTCTCTAATAGCTTAATATCTTGTTTATATTGTGGCACCCAAAACTGCCCCCAGCACTCGAGGTGAGGCTGTCCCAGTGCAGAGCAGAGCGGGACAATCCCCTCCCTTGCCCAGCTGGAGATGCTGTGCCTGATGCCCCCCAGGACAGGGTTGGCCCTCCTGGCTGCCAGGGCACTGCTGATTCAGATTCAACTTTCCATCAACCAGGACCCCCAGGTCCCTTTCCATGGCACTGTTCTCCAGCCTCTCATGCCCCAGTCTGTCCATACATCCAGGGCTGCCCCATCCCAGGTGCAGAATCTGGCACTTGCACTTGTTGAACTTCATATGGTTGGTAATTGCCCGGCCCTCTGATTTTTCAAGGTCTCTCTGCAGGGCCTCTCTATCCTCAAGGGAGTCAACAGCTCCTCCCAATTTAGTGTTGTCAGCAAACTTGCAAAGTATCCCTTCCAGTCCTGCGTCTGAGTAATTAATAAAGATGTTGAAGAGCACAGGGCCAAGGATGGAGCCCTGTGGAACCCCACTAGTGACAGGTCACCACTCTGATGTCACCCCATGCACTACAGCCCTGTGTACCTGACCCATGAGCCAGCTGCTCACCCATTGCATGGTGCATTTATCCAGCTGTGTGCTGGACATTTTATCCAGAAGGGTACTGTGAGAAACAGTATTGAAAGCTTTGCTGAAGTCCAACAATACTACATCCACTGGCTTTCTGAGATCTGCTGGGTGGGTTACCCTGTTGCAGAAAGACGTCAGGTTTGATAAGCAGGACTTCCCCCTCATGAAGCCGTGCTGGCTGTGACCAGTGTCTGTGTCATCCAGGTGTTTCTCAATACCTCCCAGAATAATCTTTTCCATGATTTTACTGGGACTGAAGTGAGACTGACAGGCCTGTAGTTTCTGGGGTCCTCCTTCTTGCCCTTCTTGAAAATCAGGACAATGTTCGCCAGCTTCCAGTCAGCTGTGAGACCTCTCTGGATTCCCAAAACTGCTCAAAAATCAGAGAGAGGCTTTGTGATGACATCAGCCAGCTCTCTGAGGATTCTCGGATGCAAGTCCTCAAAAGGATGCAATCGCACGTGTGTTTAAATCTCTCTTTTTTTAGTTTTTGGTTTGTTTCCACCTATGCACTGAAAAAACCAGATACTTATCAGTGAAGAGGAGGTGGTTTTATGCGGCTGACAAGACAGATGGATGCATTACATGTCCCACCACAGGAGCTCTGCAAGTCTGCGAGGCAGGCATCTTGCCCCTGATCCAGTTTGAGATGAAAGATGTGGCTTCTTGAAACTGGAATTAAGAACTTTTACTTTCTCGATAGATTGGAAAGCAAAATTACTTCAGTTCTAGGACCTTGCTTCCTCATTGCTTTCATTCTTCCAGTACTGGTTAATCCCCAGGCCTCCTTGGGAGCCTTTCCTTGTGGAGTGTGGAAGCAAACACTCCATCCAAAAAGTTTTCGTAATGTAACTTATGTCCATGAAAAAGGGGGAAATATATTATTATGTCAAAATACCTGTACATGCCATCCTGAATTACACCTCTGTGTTTCAGAGGAAAACTCCACCTTCTTCCCAAACCTTGTTGCCTTTTTCTTAAATTCTTGTATCTTCAATAGAAAAACAATGTACAGACTGGACTTTAAGCTTCTGTCTAGAAAAAGAAGACTTTTTTTTCTTTCCTCATTCCCCTCAGAGCCAACATAACTACTGGTCATACTTTTTCCCCAGTGCTTTGCAGCTGGATATTTTCCCTGGTCTGGACAGCTCATGAGATTTTTACGGAAGTCTGGTGCCAGCACAAGGAAGAAGATGAGCATGGACACCTTTATTGGTGCCAATGTGGACTTTTAGGTCAACTATGTGACTATCTCTTGAGTTTTTCCAAAGACCCTGAAATTACTGCACAAGTGCTATAGGCCTTTTCCTTTCCTACACTGCAGGGTAGGAGTGACTCAACAACTGCATGCTACCTCTACTTGGGGGAGCAGCACCCCCTGGCACCCCAGGTGTCTTTCCCAAGTTTTCCAGCTTGGGAAATGGGAAAAGGCAGTTTTGCTGCCAGTTGTTTGCTACTGACTCTAGCTAGCATCAACCAACCTTTGTCTCATGGCACCATCCATGAGATGCAATTAATGCTGGTTTGCAATGCATTTTAGGCAATTATCAATTTAATTTTTACTGTCTCAACATCCTGCTGTGTGGGGCATTGCTTTCAGGATTTGGTATCTTGTTGCAAAATGGGTTTGGGTAAAAGATTGGGAGAGAGCACAGATAAAGGTTGCTGATAAAGGACAGCTTTTCAAACTCATACAGATTGAAAATAAAAAGCCTTGCTAAAGTCCTCCTGATTAAAACAAGGAAAGGCCTTGATGAGACATGCTGAGCAGAAACTGTGTCTAGAGTTTTATTGATTACTGGTTTATGCTGGTGTGTAAATGCACTCTTCATGGGATCAGAATACACCACATGCTTCATGACACAGCCATGGCATGCCTGGATTTGTGTAACCATGTTTCTGGAGCAAGCTGTCCTCAATTTAACCTGGTGTGACTGGGAACATGTACATGGGGAAAAAAAGGGAAAGGAAGCCCACACTGGGCAGAAGAAGATAGCCGGCTGGGAGGCCAGCTGTGCCTGGATCAGGGGTTTGTTTTCAGGCTTCTTGCAGGCCAGCTTCGACTCGTCCTGCATGCTGTTCTCTAGGTGCCATCTAGGTACAGCTCTGCTCAACCACTGCAACGGTGACATCTTTGTAGATAGCCAAAGCAACTTGGTGAGAGATCAGGATTTGTGCTTATTCCTCTCCTCAGAGGACTAAGAAAACAGAGCCAGGTGAAAGCAAGCACTGGGCCTAGGTAGGGCATCAAGGTAACTAGGGGAATGTGTTAGATATGTTTTCTGGAGCACATGGACACAAAGAAGTGTAGTCTGGCTGCAGGCCAGCACAACTCCATACGAGGACAAGATCATGCAGCCCAAGAGAGGAACTGGGCAGTGACTGCTGAAGCTTAACTTAGTCTAAGTTGCAGAATGACTCCAGGCTCTAGGAGGAGTCCAAGCCACTGAGCAATTCACCACTCAAGCTAACACCAGCAGCTGCAGATCCTTCCACATCAATGCAACAGGATTTGCACTGGTATAAATCATGTGCGTCACTAGATTCAGACACAGGAAAACAAGGAAGGAAGAGAGGCAAAGGGCAGAAACAGAGATGGCTCTAAAAGGGAACTTTCTTACAGACCAATCCTGAAAGCAACAATCAGGCACTGACAATAAGGCACAGCTATACAGTTCATTGCTACACAAGGTCACAGTTTACCTTCCCCCACAACCGCCCGCAGTGGGAGGCTCATTGTGGAGCAACAGATGCAGAGCTGAATTGACAGCCAAACCTGGGGGATCTGGCTGTTTCCCTGGGATGGATCTGACATCCCTGGCTCTTAGGATGAAGACAAAGGGTGAGGGAACAGAAATATTATGATTGCCATTCCACAGAGTAGAACAAATAGCAGCATCGTCAAGGCTATCTGCACGACAGGGCGGCTTTATCAGCTCCGGAATAGCAGTGTGCTATCCTGAAAAGCATGTCTAGCGAGGACAGAGCTATTTTCGGTAAAACTGGAATTTTTTTTTTTTTAGCAGTGTAACACCCTCCTGAATGCAGTGAGCAGTGATGCAGCTACAAGCAATGTTTCTGACAGTTTAACTCACTAGCTCAGAAGCTCCTTCCCACTTGCATGGCTGTGTTAGCTGGGGATATCAGCCCTTCCCTCTCCTCACCGACAGAGCTGGCCTGCTTTACCTGGTTGAGACTTTCTGTGTGACCCAGGACAAAATACTTAGGGTAAAGTTTTACCAGAGCCTTGCTGGCATGGGCAAGGTGTGCTTTCCCACCAGCTACAGCCACCAACTCCTTCTTTCCCACCCCACCGTGACAGCAACAGCACTAGCAGACGCAGAAAATGCAGAGGAGTTTGGTTTTGTCCTCACCATTTGGTCCAGCTCTGGTTCCTCTCCCTGGAGCCCCAACTTTCAATGTGCTGATGCTGTTGAGAAGCTTTGAGGCAGCTCTGTTTGCTTCCTTATCCCAACCAGCAGGGCAAGGAAAACCTCCAGCAATACGTGGAGAAAAGGAAAAAGGGCCATCTGTCACTACTGCTCTGTCTGAGGAAATAATTCAAGCAGCATCAGCAGAGATCTTCTGCTGCGTGACATGCATATCCCACAGGGACTTTAGCTGACAGGATTATGTTGACCATTGCTTTTAGAATAGAGACAAATTTTCCCAGAATTTGGGAATTGTCAGCCTGCAACAAATAAATGGCTGGTGTATCATTTATTTTAACACTAGTGAGAAAATGGGCTTTTAGAGCAGATGAAAAAAAAGATTATAAATTGAGAGAGAACCGAAGAAATGGGCTATAAGCAACCCAATCCTCTCCTAAAGAAATCTCAGGGAAAATACAGACTCTTAAGATAATGAGATGGCCCTCCCTTTACTGTAACATCTGAAGGTGTGTTCACACTCCCTACTCGGGGAGCTTAATTTAGGAGTTATAACTACTACATTCAAATTAGTCATGAGTGACTCAGACTGCTCAGACTTGATTCCTCAGACAATGGAGAGATGGAGTTGTGACAGGCATTAAGGTACAAGCAGTCTGAACATGGCCTTGGCTGCCTCACCTTCCTTCGATGTGTTCTCCTGACATCCCTCTCTAAGCGGGAAGCGCTATTTCCATCCCACACACAGGAAAAGACGACTTTGTCTGGAGCAAGCTACCAACTTGCATGAAAAATGCCTCTTCCACCAGCTTATCTCGACTTTGCCGGCATTTACTTTGGCCAAGAGCAGCACTTTTTCCACACAAAATCCTCACTGAACTACTGCAACCATTATTCAGGATAATACTTGCTCACTTATGAAAAGGTCATAAGCCCTCCTATACTGAGTACAGATATTTTAAGGCAAAAGGGAATTTAGATTTCTCAACAACAGGGATTTTAACATGTACTGCTTGCCAATATAATGAGCACATCCAAGAAAAATGACTCGAGTTTTCATGTTTCCTGAAGCTAGGAAGTGTCTTGTCTACTAAACATGCCAGAGTTTTCCATGGATGTGACTTGGCTTCAATTTTTGCTATCCCTGTATTATCTTGAATTAAATTGTAGGCACAATGCAACCTAAATACATACACACAAAGATATAAACTCTTTTCTTGGCATGCTCTGGAATTAAGGAATAGTGACCTTAATTTTATTTACGCAGTTCACATTGAATTTCTGGCATTTTAGCAGTGGATTCCCCCTGAGAATGTTCTTTCAATCTCATTTAATTCCCAGCCCACCTCTCTTGACTGCAGCAAAGGAAATTCCAGTGTCTAAGAAATTATTCCTCTTCCCAGGAAGTGTCAGATGGTAGGACTATGTGGACGGACAAAGGGCTCTTCTGCTGACTCATCTTGGCAGCCAGATCAGGTCACCCTTCTTAGCTCCAACACAGAGCTAGAAAAGGAGCTAGGAAAAGCTAAAATGTCTGGATGGGGAAACTAAAAAGAAAGAAAATAATAAAGGGCTCTTGCACAAGCCAGGTGAGGTGGGAATTGGTACTTCCAACTCTTTGTTCTTACAAATATTCAACAAACAAAAATTCAACATTCAAGCCACTAAGATTTGCCTCAACAGAGAGCCTACATGAAGCAGTCAAGAAAAGCAAAGGTACAAAGCACTGCTCATCTGAGAGCTCTCCCTAATATTTTGCATTTTTGTCTAGAAATCTGTATCATTGAGGTGCTGGAGCATATCCAAAGAAGGGCAACAAAACTGGGGAAGGGTCTGGAGCACAAATCTTTTGAGCAGTGTCTGAGGGAGCTGGGGGTGTTTAGCCTGGAGAAAAGGAGGCCCAGGGGGGAACCTTATCACTCTCTACAACTGCCTGAAAGGAGGGTGGAGCCAGGTGGGGGTCAGCCTCTTCTACCAAGCAACAAGTCACAGGACAAGAGGAAATGACCTCCAGTTGTACCAGGGGAGGTTTAGATTGGATACTAGGAAAACTTTCTTCCCTGAAAAGGTTGTCAACCTTTGGAACAAACTGCTTAGGGAAGTGGTGGAGTCCCCATTCCTGCAGGTAGGACATGTAGATGTGGCACATGGGGACAAGGTTTAGTGGCAGACTTGGCAGTGCTGGGTTAATGGTTGGACTCAATGATCGTAGCAGTCTTTTCCAACCTAAGTGATTCTGTAATTCTATGAAGTCCAAGATCTATACTGACAAGTATTTTATTGCAGAACTGGGCAAGGGAAGGAGCAGTGAAGAGGAGTGAAGAGGCACTTAAATTTGTTCCAAATCTTCTGTCACAGGCTTCCTGTAAATACCTTAGTGGCTTAGTTTTGGACACGTTTACGCAAGCAGTTCTCCACTGAAGCAAGAGTAATAGTTAACCCCATTTCCAGAAGCAACAGTTGTTTTGAACACCTTAGGTAACTCGGGGGGCTGGATCCTTGGGCTTAAAACCTGGATTCAGAGAGAACGGTAAGAAACAATGTTTTACTGATTTATTTGTGGACCTTTGTGGAACCTCATCTCAGCCATGAGCTTGACTGGTTGTCAGCATGCAAAGCAACATCAGCACAAACTGATAAGAAAGATGAGTAAGTATACAAAAATAATCTAAGAACTCAGACGAAGCAAAGAAATTCCCACTATAGAACTTGGTTCCTTCTGTTGTTTTCGCACACAGCTGTATGAACCGCAGTGCACTCCCAAGAAAGCCTGTGGAAAGGAAAACAGCCTGAATATTCATGCAAGTCTGTATTCTCATGAACATTTGCACCTGAATGCCATGTCCTGCCATCTCTGAATGCTCTTTGCAAGTGTGGGATTAGAACTATGCTGAATGGCATTTAAGGGACCCAGTGCACAGCATGAAGTTTCTCTTTGCAGGGAATCCATGGTACTGCATCCTGATTTTTTGTGGAAGAGCACCTTTTCAGGCAATCCTTGACAGGTGTTTCTAGCCTTCTAGTATCTAATTAAGATTTTAATCTTGTTGGAATAGTACTACCTGATTTCATCTACCCCCAAAGCACCATAAGCAATTTCAGCATTATAAAAATAATGACTCCTCTGATCTATATGTAACCTGTATTATGTGTCCTGTCACTTCTATCGATTTGTGGATGCGAAAATAAAGTCTGTTCCAGACTTCATATCTTGCTGCCACAGTATAATGTCAAAAGGACTCAGGAAACATTAGTCAATACAAAGTTTTGTACTCAAAGAGACAGGGTGTCAAAATTGTAACATTCAAAGACTAAGAAAACATTTTGGGTATAAACAATTAGTGGAAATACCTCAACCATTTCACTGGGAAGTATGATTCATTCATATTAAAATAAATTTGCTACTAGTAAATAAATTGCTAAATCTTAATTGAAATTTACTTTCTAATGCAACTTTTAGAAATGGGTATAGCATCTCATTTCTTTGGGCAAAGCTGGGACTGGGAATGCATCTGGGAAAACATCTGGATTCATTGCCAGGTGATGAAATGACAGGCTGAGACACAGGTTAACTCACATTCTATTTCTGTGGCCAATGGAGTTAAATCTAGCCTTGCTTCTTTTAAGAACTCTCACCACAAAACTTATTTTCAGGTGAAAACTGGGCTTTCTTTCCATTTGGATGAATAGATTATAATAAGCTTTTATTCACCTCTTTTTTTTTGTTGTTTTCCTGTGTCACCAATTATAAAACAAGAAGTTTTCTGACTTTTACAGAAGAGATGCAGTTACATTGTGCAGTACTACAAGTGCATCTTACTCTGCTTAAGATGAGAAATGAGCAAATTTAAGCTACAAAAGCAGGCTCCTTCCATATTTTTGGTGAATGTAGCAGCTATTTTGAGTATTTTATATTTACCAAAATGTTTACCATTTCAAACACCAGCTTTGACGAAGACAGCCTCTTCTCTATTTTAAAGCAAGTCTACATTAAGCTCAAGGCAGCACCTTCTACTGTTAAATATTCTTAACCACAGCAGTCTTCAAAGAGAGTTGTGTGCTGGGTGCAGTTAGATATAGTGATTAGAATTTCTTTAAATACTTCCTCCTTTACACATGAACATGAGAAATACAGTCCCACATGAAGCACTTGAATGAACACAGAATGGATGAGCTGGGAAGGGACCTCCAGATGTCATCTGGCCCAACCCTCCTGCTCATGCAGGGCCACCTAGACCCAGTTACACAGGACCATGTCCAGTTGGCTTTTGAATATCTCCATGGGTGATGACTCCACAACCAGTCTGGCCAAGCTGTGCCAGTGCTCAGTCATCCTCAGAGTAAAAAATGTTTCCTGACGTTCAGAGGGAGCTTCCTGCACTTGTTTCTGCCCATTGCCTTTAGTCCTGTCACTGTGATCCACTGCAAAGATCCCGGCTCTGCATTCTTTTCACCCTCCCTTCAGGTGTCTCAACACATTGATCAAATCCCCCTGAGCCTTCCCAGCCTTTCCTCACAGGGGAGATGCTTCACCCTTAATCATCTTTGTGGTCCTTCTTCAGTCTCTCTCCAGCGTGTCTCTGTCTCTCTTGTATCAAGGAGCCCAGGAGTGGACACAGGAGTCCAGGTGTGGCCTCCCCAGGGCTGAGTAGAGGCAAAGGACCACCTCCATTAACCTGCTGGCAATATTTTGGCTAATGCAGCCACAGATACCATTCACTTTCTTTGCTGCAAGGGCACAATGTTGTCTCATGTTCAACTTGTCCACCAGGACCCCCAGGTCCCTTTCTGCCAAGCTGCTTCCTAGATGGATAGCCCTCAGCCTGTACAGATAGATGGGGTTGTTTCTTCCCAACTGCAGGACTCTGCACTTCTGCTTGTTGAACTTCACAAGTTTCCCATCAACTCATTTCTCCAACCTGCTGCAGTCCCTCTGGATGACAGCACAACCCTCTGGCGTATCAGCCAATCCTATCAGGTTTGTGTCATCTGCAAACTTGCTAAAGGTACACTCTGCACCATCATCCAGAACGTTAAAGACGGCCAGACCCAGTACTGACCCTGGAGTACAGCACTGGTTTCTGGCCTCCAACTAAACTTTGTGCCACTGGCCTCCCTCTGGGCCTGGCCATTCATCCTGTTTTCAGTCCACCTCACTGTCTGCTCTTACCACAACCTGTCCACTAGGATTTTATGGGATGTTCCCAACACTAGATCTACAGTTAATTACTGACTTTTCCTATTAGTGCCTTCTCCTTCTCACACCCTTTCCTCTCACCAGCAAGGTGTTGTCCACCACCTGGGCCCCCAAGCTCATCTAGCTTCTCTTCAACTATGAGGGCAATGAACCTGTTTTGCAGCTCTAAACACATAGGCATGGCAACAACATTCCTCTTGGTGCCAGAAGTCACCAGCTTCCCTCCATGCTCTTCTCCAAAAGTTTTGCTTACCTTGTTAGTGCAAGGCAGACACTGCTGTCTTCCCTGCTACAGATGGGGTCTGAGGCTCTTCAAGCTGTTAAGACTCAGAGAAGATCCTGTGTGTCTCCCTTTCATGTTCTCTGATGGGCTGCCTGCTCACTGCCTCGTGAATTCCTCCAGTTGTCAGCACAGCTTCTTCAAGACAGCACACCTCTGGAAGGACAGAGGGCCATTTTTCTTGGCCTCAGACAGAGGTCACAGGCAATCCCGGAAACCTGGGACTTGGAAGGCTGCATCAGAAATCTGAAGCTGAGGCTGTGTGGAAGCTGTGTTGGGTGTGCATGGCAAGGTTTTGGTAGCAGGGGGCTACAGGACTGGCTTCCATGGGAAGATGCCAAAATCTTCCCCCATTTCTGACAGATCCACTGCCAGCTGGGTCCAAGATGGACTCACTGCTGGCCAAGACTGAGCCCAGCAGAGACAGTGGTAGAGCCCCTGGGATAACAGATTAAAAAGGAGTGGGAGAAAAAACTACACCATTTCAGCCAGAGAGAGGGATGAGAACATGAGAAGCAGCCCTGCAGGCACCAAGGTCAGTGGAGAAGGAGGGGCAGGAGGTGCTCCTGGCACTGGAGCTGAGATTCCCCTGCAGCCCCTGGTGCAGCCCATGATGAGGTAGCTGTGCCCCTGCAGCCCATGGGGATCCCTGGGGGAGCAGAGATTCACCTGCAGCCTGTGAAGGACCCCACCCAGAGCAGGTGGATGTGCCCAAAGGAGGCTGTCACCCAGAACAGGTGCCATGGGGACCCATGCTAGAGCTGTCTGTTCCTGAAGGACAGCACACAGTGCAAGAGACCCATGCTGGAGCAGGTCATGAAGAACTGCAGACCATGGAAAGGACTCATAGTATAGAAGTTCTGGAGAACTGCCTCCCAAGGGAGGGACCTACGCTGGAGAAGGGAAAGAATGTGAGGAGTCCTCCCCTTGAGGAGAAAGGAGCAGCAGAGACAACATGTGATGAACTGACCACAGCCCCCATTCCTTGTCCCTCTGTGCTGCTGGGGGAAGGAGGCAGAGCAAATCAGGAATAAATTTAAGCCCAGAAAGAAGGGAGGGGTGGGGGGAAGGTGTTTTAGGATTTAGGTTTTATTTCTCATTACCCTACTCTGATTTCAAAGGGAAATGATAAAATTGCACTCTAATCTCCCAAGCTTTATACCATAATACTGACAAGGTTGAAAAGTTCTACCCAATACTGTCACGTGGCAGCAAAGCTAAAAGGAAAGAAAACACAGGCCACAGAATTAAGACAGATGCAGTAAACCCTAAGGTGAAAGGCTTTGAGAAAGCAGTTTGTATTTGAAAATTTCAGAATAAGGAAATTTCTAAAAATATTTAAATAAAATCATTTATGCAAACATATTAACCCAGGAAAAGCCAAAACCAAACCACAAACATTCAGTATGAAGACTCTTTTTTTTTTTACAATAAAAATTCTTCTAGGAAGTATATTAAATATGACAAGAGGGGAAAAAATAGCATCTCACAACGTATATTCAAGGGCATCACATTTTAGAACAATGTCTTAGCCATTTATAAATGATTCACGAAGAAATTAAATACGCTATCCCATAAGAGAATAATCTAATTTACAGTTTAGATGTAAGGCTTCACCATAACATCTCATACCCTTCACCTGGATCTCTGCTTACTTAAGTTGAGTGACCTGTACTTACTCTCTTACCAGAGTAACACAGCGTGGTGGTCCTCAGAAACACAGGTAGTGTTCGGGTTTACTTTTTACGGTTCAACAAAAAGCTATTACTAGAAAATAATCTATTTTTTTTTTTGGTCACAATAAAAGCAAATGAAAAGCTAGAAGAAAAGGATAAGTTGTATTTGCTGGTCTAAGATTGAGGGAATGGATTAACCTACACCTTGCCAAAAAAAAAAAGGACCTAGCTGCTAGTTATGCCATTGTATTATTAGTCATTGTGCACAACTGGGACACCACGACTCCAAATCACAGACTAGAAACACAGTCCATCCTTTAAAGAAATTACATAATTTCTGTGAGAAAAAAGTTGGGGGGAAAAAATCATGAGAACTACCCATCTCCATAGCTATCATACCCGTAAGAACTATTTGCCTTACAGAGCTCCAGTTTATTCAAAATACTGAATGTAATACTGACAACAGCAACATCCCTTAGTCTCCTTATGCATCAAAAACCAGTCAGAGAAAACCCTGCCCTGAAAGACTCATTTTCAACCACAAAACATCGCCAGAAAACTCTTATTTGCAACACATTTACCTGGTGTTGCAGTTAACATATTTATTCTGCAGACAACAGTCACAAGTACTTACTAAAAATACAGATATGTTTCCTAAAAGTAAAGTGAGGCTTCAAGATGACAAAGCTTTTGTAACAGTGCAGGGTGTAAATTCTCAGTATGAAGACATTCAGAAGATTTGCTGCTCAAAAAGGATCTTTTCAAACCCGGGTGGAGGTGTATGATAAAATTCACTGAACTGACAATCCAGAATGGCACTGTCATCAACTGCAGAAGAGAACCAAAAAGAAGGAGTTAGAGAAGGAACGCTTACAGTTTGATCCTCTATTACACCACCTTACTAGACTGTAGACTGTGCTCAGACCACGAAGAATTTCAATACATCCATTACATACACACAATTAAAAGAAATCTCTTCAATGAATTTGGTAAGGCCCTAAGCCAGGAGAGCAAACCATCTCTCTTTTCTGCTGTTTACTTGGTAATGGTCCTTGGTGAAGCCAATGAGAACCCCACGTTAAATTTCACTGTGAGTGTTAGCAGAGCTTCAGGCTATTGATTCCAAATTTTCTACTCTGTTTCTCCAGAAATCTATGGATTAAGGACACTACCAGATACACCTTGCAGGGATGTCTGTCACCTCTTCATGAGCATATTTTTCTGTTTCTTATTCTGCTGGAGTTTCAGCTGTGTACAGTGGATTTTTGGAGGTTTAAAAGGTTTCAGATGTCTGCAGTGGTAGGTATCAAACCGTCAGTTTCAGCATATGATCCAAAGAGAGCTTCTTTGATTGCTTCTTGAAGTTGGAAGTTAATCTGGTTTTTATACAAAACTTCTTCCAGTTTTTGACCCCCTGCATAATCTATCTACCTGCAACAGTACTTTCAATATAGAATATAAAAAAGAAACTGCTGAGTATTTTCAGAGCAACGCTTTCGTGTACTTCACTAGCAAACTGAAACACCCACCTAGTCAGAAAAGCAAGGTCTCTTTCAAAGACAACTTCTGAGATGAACCTGGCAGACTATCAATATTAGTTCAAACAAGAAAAACTTCATCTCCATATTTTGGAATTTAGCTATCTCAGAGCCAAGGTCGGAATTTTTCCCTCCTAGGCTTTGTGAAAACTCCTATCAGTGTATTTGTACAGTTCTGTAGTACTTATGCAGTGTTTATGTCTCCCTTCCATGAAAGTGCCTGAGGTACAGCTGCTGTAGGGAATAACCTTAAAGTCCATTTTTTTATCTTCTCAAGCTTGAAACTGCATTTGCCTGATCTACCATGTTCCTCTTAAAAAGATATCTATAGTTCTAGTCTGAATAGGGTAAATGCTTGAGAAACTCTTCTCCATGGCCAAATCCTTCCACAGGACTAAAAGAAGTTCACATTAAATTAAGGACATTTACAGTTAAAGTTTATATCAAGTAAGTACGGTACAAAAGCAATTTGCAGGCTTCAAGTTACAGCTATATGTAAGAGACATGATAATTATGATGAAATTATGCCCACTTGTGGAAAAGAACAAAAAGAGCTGGGCAATAAAAGGTCACTGCATTCCCCAGGCATGGAACTTTAGTCAGAGAAAAAAGATTAACAGTAGGCTAACATGCCACCAAGTATTTTCTGAAAGCAACTCTCATCCTTCATGCTGCGTAACACCCCTTCCAAAATACAGGGAAGACGCAGCCACACAGTAACTCTTCTGCTGCTCACGAAGGTTTTGCGCGAGGAGATCCCGCGGAGCTGCCACAGCATTTTAGCAGCGCCATCACGTGGCTGAAGGACACATCACAACTTGAGCACATAAAAGGATTCCAGGCTTATGGCTTGGAAGCCAATAATTCACCAGTTACACTGATAGACTTCAAAGACTCTGCAACACATCTGGAGTATTTTCTTCCTGTTCATAAAATTCCGTATCAATCAAAATGTAAGAAGATATAAATGGGAACAAGCCAACAGTTCATTACGAACCCACCATGAAATTAAAAATTTTCCCCATAGCAAAGGGTTATCCTCAAGACTAAAACTATTTTGGCTACTACTTAGATGAGGCTCACATAGGAACAAAGATAAACTGAAGATGGATCTCCTGCAGCAGGTCCAGGGGATGGCTACAAAGATGATGAGGGGACTGGAGCATCCCTCCTATGAGGAAAGGCTGAGAGAGCAGGGCCTCTTCAGTCTCGAGAAGAGATGACTGAGACGGGACCTCATCAATATCTATGAGTATCTGAAGGGAGGGTGCCAAGAGGGAGGATCCAGGCACTGCTCGGTGGTGCTGAGCAATAGAACAAGAGGCAGTGGGCAGAAACTCGCATAGGAAGCTCCAGAAAATACAAACAACAATTCTATCGCTATGTAACACTGGCATTTATGAAGTATGTGAAATTGAAAGGCACAAATATCAAGCTTCATAGATAAGTCAGATTAACCCACAAGTCTGCCATCTTCTTCAACTTTTAGACTGAGTGCAGCAACTCCCCAGCTTGCTGGATGTGGGCACTGTAAGAAGGCAGTAAGCAGTTCTTTTTTTCCTACTAAGCGGCATTAAAAATGAGGCAAATATATACTTTTTTAATTTCCCAGGCTTGCATTTTCATGCAATTAATTGTTGTAGTTGCTAAGAATAGATGATTGATGTGTGTTCCATCTAAGTGAGAAGAATACACAGCTCACAAAACAGAACTGGAATGAAAATATTGTCCATGATGTGAAACAGTTTGAGAATCTCTGACTTACCATAGACCACTGGATAGACAGTTCCCCTGATTCCTGAAGCTGGACAATGCATGTTCTTGCCATTTAAATATACATTTAATTCTACATGGTCATATGTAATGCCCTACAAAGTACAGAAAATTAACAAAAAAAAAAGCATCAACAAGTTTATACACAAAAGA
This sequence comes from Edolisoma coerulescens, assembly GCA_013397115.1. Classification (NCBI taxonomy): domain Eukaryota; kingdom Metazoa; phylum Chordata; class Aves; order Passeriformes; family Campephagidae; genus Edolisoma; species Edolisoma coerulescens. Next base: position 155,608 of record VWZW01004520.1, read on the forward strand.
CTGCTACTTAACTTAGCTTTTAACACCATTATGCAAACCACAGCATCCTAGAAAATCTCACTCGACACATTCCTGCCACGGACTAGAATTTAATAAATGACCAGTAACATCTGTATTTTCAAATACTCAGGATTCCTTAACGCCTGTTCAATTGGGATGCAGCACAGTACTGCACAATACACTTTGCATCTCACTGAGTTTACAAAACAAATTTCCAAACTTCACCACATTAAAGAAACACAAGATTTTCAAAGATTTTGAGTATGAGGCAGTTTCCAATCTTAGTAACTTACTTATCTGTTAGCTAAAGGACTTTTCTCACTACTTTGGTATGTCTGAGTGTGACAATTTATGTGGTCATTCAGAACTTCAAGAATTTGTTTTCGTGACAGAACAAAATAAACTCATATTTATGGAAACGGGGAAGTTAGCAGTAACACATTGGTTACTTTTTTTTGTGCTTAGTTGAAGCTGTTCAGACCACACTAGTTCACCAAACCCTGAAGCAGTCTGCAACCCTTCAAAAAGCAATTTCAGACGAGGGTTAAAAAAACAGTATAGTATCTGAAGGTAAAGGGTGGAGATGTCAGCCTTAGCTGTTTGGGGCTTCTAAAGATGGCATTTCTAACCATGGCTATAGAGAGGCAAGTTACCCAGCATGAAAAAGTAGGGGTGATAAATAGTGTCAATTTCATTGCATTGCTCTCATGTACTTTTGAAAATACATAAGAAGATATGGAGAAAATGACAGCACTAAACACACAACACTTTGAACAAAGTCACTTAAAGATGTTTTAAGAAACCTGGAATAGTAAGATACAAAAAAAAAAATTTAAGATTCTCCATTTTCTCTCATTCTCATTTTTCCAGCGAACATTACCCCCCTCCCCACTTAATATCCCCACAAACTACAAAAGTTTGACTAAAAATACAACTAATTTTATCACTCAGGACCCATCATCTGCTCTTCTCTGTCCTTCTAATCATTAACTAGTCAGCTAAGGGATCTTGAGTTCAGCTGGGCATGGTGCATAGTCATGTAATGCAATCCAGCACATTATTTGTTCAGGGAGGCCCCATCTCAAACAAAGTAAGATCCTTGTGATGGGAGTTATCAGTGAGGTAGATACTGCAATAGACCATTAGAAACTATTTCTCAAACTCTGGTCAACTTCATCCCTCACTAGGAACCTATCAACACCAAGAATGAAGTCCACCCATATCCAGGCTGCTGATCCATTTGAACACAACAGGAATTTATATTCCAGCACTTTCCAAACTGGGAGATGCAAGCTGAACAATTTGACTTAAAACAGCCAGTTTGATCACAGAGGTGTTAATAAGAGGCATTTGGGAACAGGTGAGGAAGTAAGGAAGCCTTAAGAAACTCACCACGACATCGCCCTCCTGAGGAGGGCTGTTTGCTGGTAACCTATTTTTCTCCTCATTGTTATAGTAGAGAGCTCCATCATTTCTCATCACCAGGCTGTGGACATCTCGACCAAGTGGAATTTGATTCAAGTTTGCTTTCTGGGTTGCAACTCCAATACCCCAAATCCCTAAAATGTGACATTAACACAGTAGAAAAAAACCACATTATTTTGAAGACTGACTGAAGCAGGACAGCATAAAGAATGTGTTTTTTAACTAATGCCATGATGGTACTACCAGTAAATATCTTCTGGAAATACCAGAACTATTGTAGGTTAGCTCTGGTAGGCAACTAAGCATCATCCAAGCCAGTCATTCCCTTCCCCCTACAGGCCCTAGTGGAACGGAGGAAGATAAACGGAAGAGTAAAACCAAGAAAACTTGTGGCTAAAGAAAAAAAAATGTTTAGTAAGTAAAGCAGAAGTGAAAGAAAGAGACAACAAAACAAAGTGATGCAATGGCAATCACTCACCACCTCCCATGGGTAGACTGATGCCCAGCCAATTCCCAAGCAAAAGATGGCTAACCTCTCTAAATCCCCTCCTCTCCCATTTATTCCTGAGCAAGACAGGTGGTATGTGGTATGGAATATCTCTTTGGTTAGTTTGAGTCATCCACCTGGTCTTCTTACAAGCTCTTGTGCATCCCTAATCGTATTCACTGGAGGGGCAGAGTGAGAAACAGAGGAGGTTTTGATGCTGTGCAGTATTGTTTTGTTATCAGTATTGCTTTGGTCACAAATCTAAAGTACAGCATCACAGCGGCTGCTATGAAGAAAATTAACTTCATCCTGACCAGACCCAGCACAAGTAGCCACAGGAGACTGAAGACAAACAGCATCTATCTTGAAAAAGAAGGATCTCTGGAAAAGAGAATTGTAACCACTTAACTTTTATTGCCAGAAAAATATTGAAAACAAACCTTGAGACTGTAGGAGGATACAAGAAATAAATCTAACTAGCATGGATCTGTAAACAACAAATTTTCCTTTTTCAGCTAATTTGACTAGTCTTACGGAAAAAGAAGAAAGTGTTAATGTGATAGACCTTGATTTGGTAATGGTTTTGAAACTCATACAACACTGAAATAGTCAAATGATGAAAACACGGTCTAGACAGTTACAGCAATACGAAGGCACGAGTGGTTAGAAAACTATTCCAGGATTACTCATCAGTAGCACCCTGTCAAATCAAAAAAGATGACTCAAGTGGAGTTTGAGGTTTTCCATTGAATGCACAAGGTCAGATACTGTTCTGTATTCCCATCAATTACTTGAATAACATGATGATGTGTTGATTAAATGTACTGCCAATCCCAACTTGACAGGACTGCAAGCTGTTGAGAGGCCCCTCAAGTTTAAACTGATCCTGACTAACTGGTCAGAAATAAAGAAAATGCATCTGTTTTTACTAAATTACGAAGAAGAGCAGGTAAGGAGGAACAGTAAGTGGAACAAATACAGTAGTGGCTTGGTAACCACTTCACAGAGTACAGTTTGGGGGTTATCACAGACCACTTGCTGAGTGTGCCCTACTGCTGTGGAAAACTTCTGGATGTGTGGCACGTATAAAACAGATGAGGTCATCTACTGCTGCTGCAGCTGAAGCCGAGCACCCATTTTAAGCACTGTACCTCAAGACAAATTAGGCTGTCTAGAGATACTGTAAAAAAAACAACAAAACCAATCAAAAGTGTAAAAATTTCGTCTATAAGGAGACACTGAAAAAAACCCCAACGAACTGGGACTGTTTAGTCAACAGAAGACTAAAATGAGGCAAAAATATAAGAAACTTAGTTTCCAAAGACAAAACTGTAGAATAATTTATTCTAATGCTTACATGCCCAGAACGAAAAGGACAAGAGTGTGATTAGACTTCAGAAAACTTTACAATAGTCAGGGTGACCCCACAGATAACCTCTATTTGATTGTGCAGGGATACTTCTGGAAATCACAGTTTTACTTTAAGTCTTCTACAGTTCTCCTGCCTTGGGGCACAGGAATAGAGGAAAAATGGCTCACAGGAACCAGGAGACTTTATTTCCCTTGTTTCTCAAGTGTAAGAAGTGTGAATAATGACCATGTACGAACAACACCTGTAAAGGATTCTTCCCAACATAAAGGATAATAAAATTGCCAAGTTAAGATTGATATGGGCTTACATGTAGCTTAAAACTAATCAACTCATTGGACTGCAAGGTGTTGTGAGCAGATCTGTGTTCATGCTGCCTGCACTCCGACCCTCCTGAAGGCAAATAACCCTTACCCAAAAAGTGCCAGCATCAAGCTCTAGCTGGTGCATGAGGCCTGTCTCTGGACTAACACTTCCCTTCTTCTTCCCTCCCCACATACACTTACAGAAAACACAGCTTCATTTTCAGAGCATCTGCTAACAGCTTTTAAAGATACAGGGTGATTTTTCATGCCAGAATACAGGCAAGCCTGGAGTGCTCTCTGTAGTAGTGAAGCTGACTGTATTTGTAGGAGGAAATAAAGGAACAAGGTGCTGAAAGGGTCCTCTGGATAAGGCAGGGTCAGAGTAAGTGCTATACGTTTGATCTGAAGAGCGAAGGGTAGCACAAGGAGTGTTACCCTTGCTTGGGCAAACAGTGCCTGTTAAGAGCAAATGAGGGTAGACAAATAGATACAAATATCACTGGATAAACCGCACTCTTTAAAAAATACTTCATAGCTACAGTGTTTTATGTGGTTATAAGCATTTATTGAGCAAAAATAATTTCTAAAATATGCCAGCTGAAGAACATGCCTATAACAGAATACAAAACAATGTGGGGGCTTAGTATTTGCACTCCTCTAGTAATACACTTACCATTCTTTTGAATATTTTAGAGTCACAATTAAAAAAAGGAAAAAAAAGGAATTTCCTTTCACACAGTAACAACCTACAGATCTCTCTAATGTTCACAAGTTCAAGGATGCAATTAGAAAGATGCACATGCTGAGCATTTGGGATATTACCACCAGCAGGCAATGTGACATACCTCCCGAGTTTAAAGTTGTGTATTTTTTGCTGACTAACCTGTAGACTGGATTTTAAACTCGAAATAGCTCTTGTTCTGATGCAAAGGTGCATTGGCTAAGCAGCCTCCCGTGCCACATATTCTTCTGCCATTTTTAACAATGACGACATCCGTTCCTGCAAGAAGAAAAAAAAACCCACAGAACTTCAAAACACTTTTAGAAATCTGAAAGCAGCCCTCAAAACCCCTAAACACTGAGAACAGTTTGTGTTCCTCCTGCCCCAAGTAAAAGCTTCATTAGTCTGTGAGAACTATGATGATGGGCTGTGCTTTGAAGCAAGAGAAGGAAGGTTGCTTACAGGCTAGTTCATCTTTCCACTAGGGTTTATTTATTTAAAATCTATAAGCTGATCCAATTTTCACCTCTTGGACTTTATGGCACCATGCTGATTACAGCCTTTGCTTAGCCACATCAGGAGCATAACTTACAACTTAGTCAGAAAGGGTTCACTGTGAGACCCAAGCCCTGTACTCTGTCTCTAACATCGGAGAAAAAGCATTCTGCAACAAGAAGGAAAAGCACATCGGGTAGAAATGATTGATGGAATTGCAAGGCGTTTAGTTAGTCTCTGAAACAGTCTTTCTTTTAGAAATGTGCCTGCCAATAGAGTGAGAAAAAAAATCCTCTGCTAAGTTTTCTTTCTCCTTTGGACGACTTCATCTTTAGGCACTGTTGTCACGGCCAAGCACATGGGAGGCTGTCGCTAACAATTGTGCTCGAGCACTGGACCGTACCTATTCCTCCCCAGCTCTTTCCCCGGCTGTGCTGCTGCTGGCCCAGATCCCTCGTCTCCTCAACAAAGCCCGGGCATGGTTCTGTGGATAGCTCATGCTAAGGGTAATGCTCAAAAGAGCAGCACGGACAAGACTCTGCGCGGCCTGGCCCCTTCTTCATCTCCATTGCCCTAACTGGAGGTGGAGTCTCCATCCCTGGAGATGGTTAAGGAAAGGCTGGACGTGCCATTAAGTGCCCTGGTCTGGCTGCCATGGTGGTGTTGGGTCACAGGTTGGACTCGACGACTTCAGAAGTCTTTTCCAACCTCAATGATTCTGTGATTCTGTGAACTCAGCCCCTCGCCTCTGAACCACCATCCCGTGCCCACCCCAACCACGACCCGCAGCCCCCGCCGGGCAGCCTGCCCCCCTCGGGCACTCCACATACTCATCTTGCAGATCAACTTCAGTTTAAACCCAAACTGCTTTAAGCCACTTTTTAAACCAAGCTTCCTTATCTTTTTTTCTTTTTTTTCCCCCTGAAAACTGCCAATTCCTGCTAAAGAAGTAGCCCCAAAGCTCCTTTCCCAGCGGTTACCCCGTGCCGCGCCCCGGGGCTGCGGCCCTGCCCGCCGTGGAGCCGCTCGCCGGCGGCAGCGGCCCTGCCCCACTCACCCATGCGCTGCGTGTCCAGGTGCACGGCCGGCATCTCCTTGAGCGGGATGTGCCCGGCGCCGCCATCCCGGCACCAGGAGAAGCAGCAGAACACGGAGGCGGCCATGGCAGGCCGCACCCCCCGCACCGCGCAGGCGCAACGGCCGCCGCCGCCGCCGCCGCCCGGGCCCGCCCCGCCGCGACATGGCGGGCGGGGGCCGCCGGGCCGAGCGGGGGGTAAAGTGAAATAAAGTAAAATTTTTAAAAGCATCAACATTAACCCCCCATCTTTCCTCTGGAAATTAAAATCTAATGGACAACGAGTGCAGTCCCTGCTGCTCTTTTTCCGCAGTTGTCGCGGTGGCGTGAGGCGACCGGCGCAGCCTCCTAAAGGACTTTTTGTACGTATATACATGCATATAAGGGATAATTCATGTATATATACATAGATATTAAAAAAGGGCACTGATCATGATGGGCAGGTGTTAGGTTTGTCATCAGCCTCACACGTGAGGAGGGACGCCATGGAAATTTACTGCTCAGTTATTTCTGGCGCCAACTAACAAGAACCCCGTTTATTTTATTTCCTTTTTTTTTTTCTTTTTTTTTTTTTTTTTTTTTTTTTTCCCTTCACCTTTCTCTTTTTTAATTCTTGGTAAACTCAGCCAAGGTTCACTGAAATGAAAGGTTCACACAGCCGGGCCTGCCAGGTGCACCTGTGAGTTGCCCTTTCTCCTCATTTTCCAGACCTGTCCCGCTGTACGTCTTAACCCGGAGTGTTTGAAGAAGTACTCTTTGCTTCTAGAGTACTTCTTCGTGTGTTCAAAACCTCTCCTAATTTACTCAGTTAAAGTCAACTGCAAAGACTGCTACAGTGAAAAGCCAGTGTGCTATCATTGCATTTATCATTTTGTTTTGCAAAGCATAGTTTGGGGCCAGCTTTGTGTCCCTGTCACAGAGGCAGAGTACCATGTAATTAAAAAAGCTGTAACGTGACTTGTGGCCTTTGGGTTACACAAGCATTTCTGTGTCTATTTCTGCGTTCCTACAACACACACAGCATCTGGAGCAGGACCCACAAATTGGGCTCCAACAAACACAATAAATATTGATAACGTGACAATAGAAGCCGTCCTATGCCCATGTCACGTTTTTATTTATCTGCAGAAAAATATCAAATAAATGTTGTGCTATGAGCTGCTGATCTAGAATGTTTTGCAGACAGCAGGTACTTTAATTACTTGCATCTGAAGGCTTATTTATCTCCGAACCAGTTTGGGATGAAATTGTTGTTTCTCATTATTTTCAGTTGGTGTATTGTTTTGTGGCATTTCACCTAGAAGGCTCCCTTAACATTTTATTACAGTATGAAGTATGATGCAAGTAATGTAACCCATGTGGTATTATGTTATCTGTCTTGTGGGGGCCAGGGGGTTAATACAGATATTCAAAAATCCTTGTTAAAAGAAACTTTCATAGCCAGAAATATCTTACTGGTCTGAATGGGCTGTATCAGTCACACTTACCCCCTTTTACTTGAAACGTGAGGTGAAGTGCTGTCTTTCTCAAAATTGTGCCTAAAACCAATCTGATTTTAAGAGCAGCTTTAAAATGTGCTTCCTTTTTTTTATTGGACTTACTGTTACAGCCCATAAACATTTGGGGTCAAGAGCTCACTTCCTTAAAATATGCCAAATGGGATTAATCTTGAACTTCCAAGAAGTAAATATTAGGTGGAAACTGATGTTTATTTATTTCGTATGGAGGGCATCGGGATTCTCATTGGTAGCTTGTTGTTCACAAATTTAGTCTCATTTAAGTCACTGTGGGATTTTTATTGCCTGTGGGTTAGTTACAGTAAATGCTAAAAGATAAATGTTAGTATACTTCTAGAAAGAAAAAAAAAGGAAAAGAAAACTTAGACTCAAGCTCCAAATGACTCCCTGTCCTGTGTTCTTCTCTGTGGCCCACTATGTCCTTTCTTCTCCAAAATGAGCACTGGGAATACAAATGCATCTCACCACATGAAGTCAGCATTGCCAAATCTGTTGGACTGAAGGGGGTGAAGCTTTGGGGAGCAGTGTCTGGCTGTGCCTCCCTGCCAGTTTCCTGCTCTACTACTTTCTTAACTGGAGAGGCTGGTTTTACACGCCAGCAGACTGCAGCCCTTGTGCAGCAAAGTACACGCTGTAGCTTGGAAAAGTTGCCAGTGCTGCTTTGGAGCACGTTGATTCCAGTGCCTATGTGCTTGGCAGGCAGGAGGCCTCGGGGACCAACTCATCCTTGCACCCATCCTGTCTCCCTGCAGATGCAGAGCCCAGCTCCTGAGCACCCTGTCAGCTGCTGGTGGCAGACTGATGTCACGATGTGCAGGAACAGCGGCAGAGATGTTCGTGTACCCTGAGTGAAGACTCTGGCGCCGGACGGACGCAGTCAAGCAGAAACTATCCTGGTGTAGTGGAAGTCAGGCAAAAATCAGCTGGTAAGAAATGTGGCTTATTCATATGCCTTTCTTGAAGGATGAGGTAAACAATTGCAGCAGGATAGTAGTGTATTTGTAAATATGCTTGTCAGCCTGTTTAGGGAGTGTGTGAACTCCAAAAGCTTTACAGTGCACAAAGAACTGCCCCAAGGAAATGAAGATCTTGCCTTCAATATTTAGAAGTATAATTGTGCTTGGTAATCAAGGGTTAATTCAGCTTCTGCCTTCCTTGAATGTTCATTTCTTTCACTGGGGAGGCCAAGTATTTTGGACCCTCCCACACTGGAAGTAAAATTATGCTCAGCATGCCTAGACATGTTTGCTGCTTGCAGTGTTTTATTTCCTTGAACGGTAGCAGCAGAGACAAAATGTTTGGGAACCATGCTAGTGGAACAGGACCACTCCGATCCATTTCACAAATGCAGACTTATTTGGAGGACCTGCTGAAGGAAAATGATGGTCATTGACTTGTTTCATTCTCTGGCTTAGAGCTTCATTCACAAAATACAACTGTCTCTCATTAGCCCTGCAAAGTACATCTACTGGCTTCAAACAAGTATGTTTCAGAAAGGTTCCTTGATACGCCAAATTTGCAGGAGAGGGCAGCTCTCTCCCATTGTGGCAGCATGCATTACAACAATGTAATACATGACTAATCAGTTCTTAGGAAAATAATTCCTCTTTGTCTTGCTAGTAAAAACCAATCAGACTTGCTTCTCTGCTGCCACATGCTTTGTGGAGGCATTTACACCTGTGAAAACCAATGAGAAAAAGTAGTTATTATGTATGTTGGAATGGATTTAGTAATGTCTCCATGCAACTTGCACAGAAGTAAATGATGGTGCAGGACTGGAAAATCAAGGTTTGTTTATTGAAAGCAGTCCTTCCACTCCCAGGGTCAGGCCTGTGGTTTGGAAGATGATACAGACAAGGTCTCAGATGAAAAACAGGTTGTGCTTGTACTTTTGAAATCTTCACCATAATGTAGTTCTTGTGAGGATTAACATTCTGTAGGAAGTCCTCTGTTTTACACAGTTAATCTGACGCTTGCCAAATCATAGAAGAAATTACGTATGGAAATTAATTTTGTTCCTTGTTGTTCTGTTTGCTTTGGAGGTCACTTCTCCTTTCCTCTTTATGCAATACAAGCAAAACCCACTGGAGAAGAGCTTTGATCTATAAGCAGTCCCAAACCTCATTAAAACTGACAGGCACGCTGGCCATGCTTTGTTCAGGAAGGAGCAATTAAGTTCTTTTATGGCATAGTATAGCTAAAAACTAGAAGCTGCTGCCCGTGGCATAGGGCTGCATGGCCAAGTGTTAAGATGAGCTAACTCGTATGAATGAGCAAGCACAAATTTGGGGAAAGTCAGGGAGACTTTTCTAGGGACTGCTTGTGAACGCAGCAGCAAGAGCACAGATTGGTTGCAGCTGTGTTTGCCTGTGTGCATGTCTGGGACCGGAAACACCACGCAAGAGCCAGCAGACAGTGGGAGAAGCAGTGGTGTATGGCCCTGAGAAAAAGCCAAGGGACAGCTTCTTCTGGGCAAGCATCCTGGCTGGAGCAGCAAACTTGGACTGCTGCACAGTTCTCCCTCCCATTTGCTTCCTCTGCGTGCAAGGAAATGGGACGTGGCTGTACATTCTTTGTAAATAAATAGGATTTCACTAAGGAGCTGACTGAATTCATCATCGATTCCCCCCCACGTCCCTCTGCAGAAAAATCTGGCAAAGTGCTGAATATTAGTTAACTGTGTGGGTCAAAGTTCTGTATGCAAAACTACAGAGCTTTTTAATACTGCTAAAAGAGTCACCAGAGACCCTGCAGATATCAAGCAGTCTCTGAAATTCAGACCTCAAAACAGCAGTTGATAATTTCAATCGCTGATGATCCTTCATGGATTTTTAATTCGTGGTATTTCTACAATCCATATTAAAAGTACCTTTTATGGAACAATAACAAGAAACTGCTATCTCTGATCCCTTGTTTGGAATGTTTAATATAGTCCAGATGTATCTGTTGAAAAGAAATGTAGTCAGATACAATATAGTTGTGAAACATTTATACATCAGTAAGGTGTTTGATACACAGAGCTGTTTTGAATAATTTATTTGTGTTATCTTACAGTGTCTTCTTATCAAGCTGCTCTAAGCTCTTGCAGATTTATGTCCATATTTAGGTCCCCACAGCAACTACATTATCCACCTCAGATTGAGAGTATGCTCACCCCAGCACAGCTGAATAAAGCAGAGTCCTCCAAGAAGTCTCTGTCCTGAAGCTGGAGTGTACTCTGTGTGTGCTCTGACACCTCTGTAACGGGACGTGAAGCCTTAGCCTTAGTGGGAAGGCAGGTTTGCAGCCAAGGATAAGACTGTAAAATGCCCTCAACTCACCTCTTTTACCTGGAGTTTCACCCCAAGAGACAATTACAATCCAACAGGTCTTTGGTTCAGAGGTGCTTTACTGATGGGGAATACAAATTTGGGAGAAAAAAAAAAAAGCTGCTTTTAACTCCAGCTACATTTATCAATCAGTTCTCCAGCACAGCACAGCGGGTGCCTGGAGCCTGGAATGAGCAGCTGGTGTGGCCAAGGGCAAGGCTGTGTTACTTTTGGCAGCAGTGCTGGCAATAGCTGGCTGGAAGCATTTGTGAAATTATGGCCTGTGGGGGCACTTCTGGTTTATGCTGACGTGTGTGCAGGCTGCCACCAAAACAGGCTCTCTCACTGGCTCATCCTGGCACTGATGTTTGTTCGGCTGCAGGATCAGCTGGCTGCCAAAATTGATTCTGCTGGAAACTTTTTTTTTTCTTTTTTGTAAACTGGATTAGCTTTCAGCTACGTTGGCAAGCTGATCTAGCCTAACATGTGGCTGCATGAATGTCGGAGCCAGGAGAGAGGAGGCATCAGGAAAGCATGACTAAGGAAAGAGGAAAGGATGGAATGATCACTTTTGCCAGTAGCACAGTCTTGTCTTGGCTTAACCCCCCGAGAATCTGCCTGTCAGGGTAGACTTACCTGTTACAGCTTGAGTCATGTTAATGGCTTATTTCTACTGAATGAGAAAAATCTTGTTCCTCTTTTCCTCACTCTTCTGATGTTAGACCTGGTGATTGTCTAATCTTGCATTGGACTGATTTAACTTGTTGAATCAGCAGAAAACTCACCTCGGCAAAGAAAAGGGAATAGCGTTCTGCTGGCTGAGTGGGTGGAATCAGCTCGGTAAAGCATCTGCAGAGGCTGGCAGAGCTGGGGCAGGCAAGAGAGTAGTAGCTGTCAGCTCTGAGGTTGCTGACTTAACCGCAACACAGAGCTTCAGTCTCAGAAATCTCCTGGCACAGTGCTTATTAGTAGAGCCAAGATCTGGGTTCTCTCTGTAGTTGAAAGATGACAGTAGGTGATTGCCCTTTGTCTTACAACAAACGTGGTGCTTGTCTTGAAAGTCTGGAAATTGCCGCTATCATACAATTCCTTCCAAATTTCTACCCCTGTATTTTCAACCCGCCCATAACTAAGTGGCATTTATCCTAACACCTCCTTTCAAGCTGGGCCTCTCCTTTGAGCCTAGATTTCCCTTGGCTTTGTTTATCTATTACTCCACAGATGTACAAATGTTCTTTTCCATCAGCCAGAGCTTTTCTCTGAAGCTTCAACCACTGGTCTTTGATGCTGCCTTGGGAAGACACTGTGCTCTCGGATGCAGGAATGCAAGCTCATAAATAAACTCCTACTGAAAGTGCTGCTGAACTAACTCTGAAGCAGAGTTAAAAAGTATAGAAAGAGGGACTTGTATGTGTGCAAAACAGTTGGTTTTGTCTGACTCTATCAGTCAGATAAGAAGTAGAAGAATGCCCAAATTCTTTTTGATCGTGCTCAAGACAGCTGTGGGAGACTTAAGTACAGCACTGGCTAGGCAGTGTTTCTATGCACCAAGCACAGAAATCCTGAGGTGTGTTTGCCCAGAAGTTTAAGCTTTCTTCTTTGACAGAAGAAGTCAAAGGCAAGGAGGGACAAGAACATTTCCAGGTGGACCTAATGAAGAGGCATTATCCCAGGTGGGCAGGCAACTGCTCTTCCACGCATACAGCTCCTTCCTCATTTATAAGGAGACAGAGCAGGACCAGCCCAAAGAATTAATAGAGAATAAAATGTACTCTAAAAATATATCAGGAAAAAAAGTTATATGAGAAATATTTGAAAATAATGAGTGAGAAATCTAAAATGCCATGTTGTTGTTAATCTTAAACTATAAAATTACGGAGAAGATTATTAGGACCCAGAAATTCTTGATATAAAAGGCTGTTGGGAAAGTGTAGACAAGTACTCAGCAAATGTAAATGCACAAGCATTGGGATATCACTTGAAAGCAGTTTAGGTGGCTGAGGGAAACTACCTGGAATTACTTGTTTCTAATAAACAGCAAACAAGATGCTAGACAACTAAGAAGAGACAAGCAAGATGTTGAAATACATCTGAAGGTCTTGGTTGCCTTTGTGTAGCAACTCTACCTCCTGGGGCTGTTCTCCAGTGGGTAGTGGAAGATATGCCCCAGTGTGTAAGCACTCTGAAAGGGATTTTCAAAAATGCTTGTCCTTGGTCAAACTATTCCTAGTGAGTTCAGCTGAGCAGGCAGGCCAACCTGGGTGGGGCAGCAAGGAGAGAAAGTGAGGAGTAACTGACTGGAGTAAATTGGGAAAGCATAGCCTTGGGATGTTATTGAATGGCTTTTAAGATCCAGATTCCTAAATAATCAGAAGAAATATGTCAGGTGTGCAAGGGAACTTCATTTGATAGAAATACAGTCTGATTTGTGATGCTCCTTTTGTGGGTAGTCCTGGAGGTGAATAGTCTCCCCTGTGCTGATGACTGATGTGACTGCAGTGGATGTGGAGTAGGGGAGTGAAGGGATGCAGGAGGCAGAGTACGTACATTTGGGAACAACTTTTGATGTAGTATTTCACAAAGTCTAAGTTGAAAATAAATTCAGTTTGATGTGAGACCTGTTCTGTTGAGTGAGAACTAAAAGAACTGCAAAAGAGATACCCAACACAAAGGTTCTCTGACGTCTCAGCACTTCCAGACTCAGTTTCATAGTCCTGTAACTATAATGTTCTTTCAAGTGGACACGGGATCTCTTGTGCTCCATCTCCCTGGGGCTAGTCAGTGTTATTGCAGAAAAACTGCACGGGTTTTACAGGCGTCGTTAGCTGTCCAGGAGATTCACCAGCAGGAAACGGCATAACCAGTGCATTAAAGCAAATAGGAACCAGTCGCTATCCTTTTATGAAGCACATAAGGTTATCCGTCTCAAATTATGTTATTTTTTTAAATAAGTGCTTTCGGAAGGTGGCAGATGCTCAGCAGGATTGCCACCCAGCAGCGCCCCTCCTTAGGCTGTGCAACGTGCGCCTGTGAGCTGCAGGCTCAAGTGTAATTTAACAGAGTTAACAAACAACAGAAACCCGTATATATCTCGGCGGAGGCACAGGCTGCAGCCTCGGCTGCCGCCTTAGGCAGGCAGCATCCACCGCCGGCCCTCTCTCTCGGCAGCCCCGGGGGCCTTCCTGGCCGCTCACAGGCAAGTGGAGGAAAGGAAGAGCCGCAGCAGCTCCTGCCCTGGGGCTGGATCGGCGGCCGCGGGCCAAGGTGGGTGGGACGGCGGGGCAGCAGCTCCCGGCCGGTCGCTCCGGCGGGCCGGGGCCAGGGCCGGGCGGCGGGGCGGGAACGGCGGTCCCGGAAGGCGGGCGGCGGCCGGGGCGGGAG
>VWZW01004520.1:170058-216721 GCA_013397115.1 Edolisoma coerulescens
GTAACCAGGAGCAGCAAGAGAACGGCTGCCAGGTCAAGGGACAAGGGGGTGAGCTGGGGGGCAGCGTTGGGGCAGCCCCTGCGCTCGACAGACCGTCACCCCTATGGGGGGAATGGTGTTCGTGGGGCTGTGAATGCACTGAACACAGATTGCTTATTTCTCCAGGCCTTCCTACCTTTCTGGAGTCTGAACGGGTTGGATCTGCCTGGTGCTCCTGGAAAAACTTTTGGCCATGAAATACCAGGTTTAAAGCATGGGCAATTTCCCCAATTCTTTTTGGCTGTCTGGATAGCAACCTTCCAGTAGCTGAAGGGGGCCTACAGGGAAGCCAGAGGGGTACTCTTCATCAGGAACTATAGTGACAGGGCAAGGAGTAATGGGTACAAACTGAAAGAGGGGAGATTTTGGTTAGATATTAGGAAGAAATTCTTTACTGTGAGGGCAGTGACCTGGAACAGGTTGCCCAAGGAGGTTGTGGATGCCCCAGTCCTGGCAGTGTTCAAGGCCAGGTTAGATAAGGCCTTGGGCAACTTGGTCTAGTGGTTGGTGTCCCTGCCCAGGCAGGGGGAGTTGGGACTAGATAATCTTTAAAGTCCTTTCCAACCTTTTAACATTCTATGATTCTATGTTACCTACTGCTCCTGGAGGTCAGTTGTTCCGCATTAAATGTATAAAATGACCCTCCATTAGGTTGCAGTTTCTCTCAGTGGAGTTAACAGGCTTAAGATCATTGCTGCTGGAAGGAGGATCTTCCATCTCAGTTTCTCTCTGTATGGGACGCTTTCTAGGGATGATTCAATGCACCAGTCTGACAGAAGGCTGGTGAAATTGCTCATAGGGGGTCCTGACACAGACTGGGGTCCTTGCCAAGGAAGGGAGATGAGACCTCTCCTGACTAGCTCAACTACCTGTAGAAATGTAGCCTGACTTGGTCAAGTCTCATTTAGTACACTTACATGCCATTGCAGGAAACATGTAATTCAGGAGTTAACTTTTTGTTTTGTTTGAAGCCTGGTAAAATTCTGGTTTTGCTTTCAGCATGCTGCTGGCTGATAAACCCAGCTTCTGTGCTGAGAAGCATGCTAAATGAATTTCTCTCTGGAGTGTGGGAAAAAGCTACTGTGGTTGTTTTTGCTTTTATGATTTGATGTGTTTTGCCATTCTTCTTCCTAATGATAAAATTGTGCGAGTTGCTATTTCTGATGGGTGACATCTGTTGGGTTTATACCCAGAGATGCTTTTGGTCTGCATGCTACAAGTGGGGAGTTCCAGGGCCACCCCAACCTGGTTCAGAAGTTACACAGGGAAATTCCCTGTAGAAAATGGAAATGTTGCTGTAGTTCATCACACAAATACCAGGTTGCTAAGGGATGTTTCAATCTACAGACAATTTACTGTCTGAAATTAATATCCTAAAGAAGACAGAAGTTCATCTGACCAACCAGTCATACAAGTCTTCAGCATTTTTGGTTTAGCATTTCTGGTGTTGTAAGAGGGGGGAAAAAAGTTCGTAGACCTGCCCATTTTTTTTTTAAAAATCGAGTGTTTTTGATGATGTTGTATAAAGGTTTTGAAATTCAGTTATATTTATAAAGCATAATTATGTAATTGGGTAAGTGGGGTTTGAATGCAACAGGACAGTTTTACTTGGATCATGAAGCCTTTTTGTGTATGTTTTTTGTATTTTTAGGAGTGTGAAAATCTTCAGAGTTTGTCCTGCAATTTTGATGTAATGTGTTACAGTAAGCATTTTGTGCATTGGTTTGCAGTCCTTGCTGTCAGGCATGCAGAGCTGCTTTTCCAGCTCCCTAACGGGGAAGTAAAATCCTCCCTGGTAAAGGAGATGGACCAGAGCAAATATTTTCTGCACTGTGCATTTCCATTTACTAAGAGATGGAGAACTGTCATTTTAGTTTTGTAGTTATTATCCTCTTAACACATGAGCAGAACTGATCTTTGTGCTGCTACTGTGGCTAAAAGCTATGAGTACAAGTTGGAAGGAGAGAGCTGTTCACAAAGAGGAAGACTCAGGAGTGCCGGGACAAAGTTATCATCTTCCTGTCATCCTATTATTTTTAGCACTAGGAAAAAGATGGAAGAGAAACGTTGCTTTGAGACCATGAGAGGTGCTTCAAAACCATATTCTCCTCACAGAATATGAGGTTTCTGAATGGGATCTGTGGGCTTACAGGAAACCCATTAGTTAGAGTTATTAGACCTTTTCTCTGGGATTTTGTCCCCAGTTAGAGTGGTGGTTTCTTCTGCTTCCTGACCTTAGTCCTGAGTAAAAAAGCTGGCAACTTTTCTAAAGTCTCTTTTTTCCAGCAAGCACAGAAAATACACCTATGGAGGGGCATAAGCACATAAGCATGGTTGTCTCAAACATTCTGACTTGTGCTGTGACAGGAAAGTTGGGATGGGGAGGGAGGGTCCGGCCAAGGCAGGGCAGCGCTGTTGTGAGCCAGCTTCCCTTTCATTGCTGGGCTTGTAAGTCAGCCTGAAGGCTCACCCTCAGTGTGCCTGCAGCAAGAGAAGGGTCAAATCCCAGGCACCTCACTAAAGGGGGCCCCAGGACCACCACAGGCCCCCAGCCCCCCCCGACTACTTTCCTGGAGGGCTCTAAAGGGCTCACTACGCGTGCGCCAGCAGCAGCAAATGGCGCGAAAAATGAGGGGATGTGCACTAGGGAAACTGTAAAAGGGAGGGGATTGGTCCTGGGCTTTTGTTGATCCCAGATCTGGACTGTCCACAGTGGCAGGACTGATGTGGGATCTAAGGACTGGTGATCTTTTTCCTTCACTCTCTCTCTTTTCAGTCTTTATTCTCTCTTGTTCTGTCCCAGCAAGTGCAGCAATTGGATTCTGCCCCTTGCTCTGTGCCAAAGTTTGCTAGGAGAGTTGGGAGCTTGGTAAAGTTCTTTGTAAAAGTTAAGAGCTTGTTAGCCAACACTTCTACGACTAAATAGTGGGATAGTTGTTGGAGTTAAGGTGGCTATATAATAAAAGATAAGAGTTCCCTGACACTGGACTGCTGTCTTTGTTCAGCCCACTGAGAATTTCTGCTGAATTTCTGGGTTGTGACAACCCCTCCTCCTCACTTGAAAAGCATGGGAGGTTTGCTTACACCTCCCAAGAATGGCTTTTACTGTGAAGTCTCACTGGGACTATTGGTCCCCTTGTGAAGAAAAGTCAGGACTGACCTCGCCTTTCTTCCTGGTAGAGAAGTTTGCTTTCCTTGGATCCGTGGTATTGATTTTATTGCTCTTCTTGTCCTGTGCAGCGTGGATCTTCCCTTGCAGCTTTCCTCTTGGCTCCACTTCATATTTTTTTGAGGGGACAGAAACCTTAGTAATTACATAAAAACTAATTAAGAGCTCATTCACATGCCTTGATGTCACAGCAGTACTTTGATGCACTTTTCTGTGATGTCTTTCAATTTATAAAAGGAGTTTTATTACATGTATATGAATATATGTTGTATAATACGGAAGGAATTTATGCAAGGGAAGCATCTTTCTAATTATAGCTCAAAACTAAGTGTTTGAGAGCTTTGGATTGTCACCTATTTTGGTCTTTATTAGCTGTTTGTTTTCTTAGAGTATGCTGTAAGTTACAAGGTGTCTGCATCTGAGAACTTGGCTTTAGTTAGAGGTGGGGGGGGTAGTGCACTGGGTCCCTTCACTGAGACTTTCCAGTAGGAAGGATTACATTATAAATATTCTTCCTGTAGATTCTCTCCACAGAAAGAAATTACTGAGGCATGAATGCTGTGAGAATGGAATTGGAAATAGAGATTGCAGATGAGTAAAAATGGTTAGCAGTTTTGTTTCATGATGAATTATCAAGGATTGTGGGCAGCTGTTATTTGAAGTATTTTAGCTTTGTGCTGAATAGCTCAGTAGTAACACATTCAGTTGGTTATTTAAAAATATTGCAGGAGTAAGAGAAAAGCTAATTCTTAAAGTGAGCGGTGACTCTCCTTTGGCCTTGCAAGTAGAGCAAAAAGACACATCATGTATTCTATAGCAGCAGAAATACTGCAGCTGGGCTTTTTCAGTCACTTTTAGTATTGTCTACAGTACCAGTGCATGGGGTTTGAACTGGAAGCTTTGGACGAGTGGAGCAAGTAGAGAGTAATCAAATCTTAGCAGGGCGTATTGGCTGGGTATCTTCTGTGGAAATCCTGTTCTTGTGTATTGCATCAGCAAGGAAAGATGTAAGTGTTGCACTGTTATTATCAGTACATGAGTTATTTTCTTTCAGAATCCTTGCTGGGATTGGCAGGCCTTCTTTTTCAGCATTTCTGGTTGAGAGTCCAAAAAAATGGTTCTGCCTGAGCCCTGCACCATTCTTGTGCCTGCCATTTGCTGGCCAGATACCACAGCTAAGGGGGACTGGCTGCAGAAACCCAGCTGAAGCTCTGTCATAAGGATACTGGAGGAAAAAATACATCCTTTTCTCTGAGATGTGTCTCAGATGAAGATTGGTTTTTGTATGGTCTCCCTGAGGGAGAAATAAGTTTTGTAAGTTCTGTTACCATCTTTTTTCTCTTTCCTAGGATATGATGGAGCTCCTAGAGGAAGATCTCACCTGTCCCATTTGCTGTAGCCTGTTTGATGATCCTCGTGTCCTGCCCTGTTCACACAATTTCTGCAGAAAGTGTCTGGAAGGAATTCTTGAGGGAAATGTGCGGAATGTGCTTTGGAGGCCATCCCCTTTCAAGTGCCCCACTTGCAGGAAGGAGACTCCTGTTACTGGAGTCAACAGCTTGCAGGTCAACTATTCCCTGAAAGGTATCGTGGAGAAGTACAACAAAATCAAAGTAACTCCAAAAATGCCTGTGTGCAAAGTGCACAGCGGGCAACCCCTTAACATTTTTTGCCGGACAGACATGCAGCTGATCTGTGGGGTTTGTGCCACCCGTGGTGACCACACAAAGCATGTTTTCTGTTCTATTGAAGAAGCTTATTCCCAGGAGAAGCGGGCTTTTGAAACCTTGTTTCAGGGCTTTGAAACTTGGCGTTGTGGAGATGCCCTCTCACGGCTGGATACCTTAGAGACCAGTAAGAGGAAAGCTCTGCAGATGCTGACGAAAGATTCTGACAAAGTGAAGGAGTTCTTTGAGAAGCTGCAGCACACGCTGGAGCAGAAGCGAAATGAGATTCTCTCTGACTTTGAGACCATGAAGCTTGCAGTGATGCAGGCCTACGATCCAGAAATCAATAAACTGAACACGATTCTGCAAGAGCAGCGGATGGCTTTTAACATAGCAGAGGCCTTCAAAGATGTGTCTGAACCCATTATATTTCTGCAGCAGATGCAGGAGTTCAGGGAAAAAATCAAGGTGCTCAAAGAAACCCCTTTACCTTGTTCCACTGTGGACATCAGTCCCACAATGAAGAGCTTTGATACCAGCCAGTGGAATGGAATAAAACTAGTTGATGTGGACAAACTTTCCTTGCCTCAGGAAAACAACACTTTCAAATTCAAGATTCCCTCAGTCTTTTCACGCAGATTTATAGTGAACTCTCTTATTTTCTTGCTCATTCTTGCTGTCACCAGAATGTCCTTTGTGGAGTCAGTCATTGACAATCTCCAGTGCTGGAAATCTCAGTTCCTTACAATTAGCTTGTCCTATTTAGCAGATACCGTGGAGATAGCAGATCATGCAGTCTTTTACTGGGAACAGATGACAGATGGAGCTTCACTTTTAAGAGAAAAGTGTAAAAACTATACGTTGGTTGTACTGGATAATGTCGCACAGTTTGTGTGCAAATATAAACTGTTGTGAAGTGTCTGCTGGAATATAAGAACTAAGAGAGATCTGGGGAAGAAAACATGGAACTTCTTAAATTAATTGGTCTTTTCAGACTTCCAGTGAAAACATTCAAAGATTCAAAATGATTCCAAAACATTCATAATGTTCACATAGTTTGAGCACTGCTAAACCGGAAGATGAAATAGAGCTTTGAAAAACACTTTGTGGATTTTTCTTTCAGTGGTGATTTTGGGAATATTACTCACTGTAAATCATTTTTCTTACCAAAATATAGGGCAAAACCGTGCACTTAGTTTGATGTTAATGTAATTGTAGAATAAGATAAAAGATTGTAGTTAAAAAAAAAAATTCTAACTGGGAGATCGTTAGGAAAGAGAAAAAAAAGTTGTGATTGAGATGAGTGCTGCGTTGACAGGTTTGCTGAGGACTGCCCTTCCACTGCAAAATGCAGCATGCATCATTCACGTTCTGGAACCAGCTTCTATCCGATGATGTTACTTCTCTCTGAAATAGCTATGTTTTGGTTTGGTTTGGTGGGGGTTTTTTTGTATAACCAAATGTTGTAATTACCCTCTGCATTCAGATTACATGTTCTATACAAAAATGTATCTTCAGAGCAAGCATAAATTCTAGAGATAATGATAAGAACAAGCTGCAAGACGGTTTGTACTTTGCAGATAGTTCACGGTTTGCAGTTTACTTTTCCAGCATTGTATTGCTGGGGTAACTGAGCTGTTTTGTTAGATCCATGTTTCTCTGAAGCCACACTTTCTTAAAAACTGGCCTTAACATAAAGAACTTATTGCAGTGAAAGGCATGCAGGGGCCTGCCACAGGAAGGCAGCCTGGGCTCTAGTCCTGCAGAGGTGGCAGGTACAACAGCTGCTCTCCTGTCCCTCTCTGCCTCTCCAGATTGCAATTCCAAAAGCCAGGAAAAATGATTGGATGATTGCTCAAACAGGTTGTGTGATGTAACAGGTGTATGGATGTTGGTGGTGTTTGAAGAACCTTGTGTAGGTTCTTCTGCTCTTACTGTATTTTTGTGTATCTCGTTTCAGGAGCTAATTGAATTTTCTGGTTGTGTTGACTTGGCCTTAGATAACAGTGATTTAAAGGGAACCTTAAGCTTGAGTTCTCTGAAGTGCCCTTCTTTTGGAGCATGCGGTACTGAAATGTCTTGCTTGAAGCACATCTAACCTCTTTTTGCAGTGGTCCTAAGAACAGCAGTGTATGGAATGAAAACGTTGAACTGACACTTCTAGAAAAAAACCATAACTTTGTGCCATACTTTGGGAATATTCGTTGGCCTCTCTCAAGGTTTCATAAGTTGTGACAGTCAATTCACTGTATTCCAGTAGTCCTTGCAAGCTGCTCATTTCAAAAATAAAACATTAAATTCCAAGAATCAAAGTTACCAAGCAACCAAACCCAGCAAACAAAACTATTGTACATGATATTTACATCTTTGTTGCCTGGGAATCCTGTTGCTGCTCCACACCTCACTCCAAACACTTGCTAAAAGTACACAATGGTTCTTGCAGCTGCCTTGCAGTTTAGGACGGATCAAGTCACAGACATGTAGATCAGAGAGTTCGGATTCCTGAGTGGCTGAGGTAGCCATGAGTAGTCGAGAGGTGGTCGTTCTGAGTGTGGGAGGTGTGAGATTTGTAACCCGGGCTTCTACCTTGCAGCAGTTCCCTGAGTCCAGGCTGGCACAAATGTTGAATGACAATGACCAGGAATTTAAACTGGTGAATGGAGAGTTTTTTGTGGACAGAGATGGAGCTTTGTTTAGTTACATCATGGACTTCTTGAGGACTCTCCAGGTCTCCTTACCATCTGATTTCTCAGACTATCAGAGGCTGCAGAGAGAAGCAGAATTCTATGGACTCTACCCCCTGGCCGACCTCCTGAGACAAGAACATTTGCTGAAGCCGAGGCTGGAGATCTTGGAAGTGCATTTTTCTCTCCAAGAAATGCAGGCCTTTTTCCGGATCTTTGGTTCCTGCAGTACCACCATTGAGGCACTAGCTGAGCAGATCACTGTGTTTACAGGGCAGCAGTCAGGACAGGGATGGAACAGCCCTTTTCCTTCTCAGAAACCACTTGTTCCACTTCCTTTGGAAAGACCTTCTCATCACGACATGGTTTTTCTGTGTGGTACTGAGTATTCTGCTGGTGACCAGTTCGTGGCCAGGTACTGTCCCTAGAGTGACTTCTCACTAAGGACATGTCTTTTTGACTTCTAGTCCATGAAGTGTACGCTATGTGCTAGCAAAGCTCATTTTAAAGAAACTGAAAGAAAGATGTTTCCTTCTTTCTGTTAGTGTAATGTTATCTTTTTCTGGTTCTGAAACACCCAGTTTAATTTCTGTTACACTGATTTGCCTGTTCTTCAGCTTTATCAAATACTGTTCTTGATGTTTGTTTATGAGCTCTCTCTGCCTTTTCCTCCTTACTCACTTTAGAATTTCACAGTATCACCTTCTAGAGAACATGAAAAACACAGTAAAATGAAGTAAAGGCAACAAAGTAAATAAGTGAAGTACTGGGGGAAGCCTAAAATCTCCACTAACTTATGGTCCAAAAGGCTTTCATATGGAAAACAGGGAATGGCAAGAAGGGTTAAAAACACCAGTGGAACTGAGACAGCATTTCAGGGACTGGAAAGCTTTTGTAGAGCTTTTTATAAGGGGGAGGGAGGAGGTACAGATTATTAACTATATGCCTCACAGTGGGTTTTCTTTGAATTCAGAGTCAGGTTCCGTTTTTATTAAGATAACTGTGTATCAGTAATTTTTGTGATAGCAGTATCGTATTGTAATGACAACTTAGGTTTTTTAAACAATCTTTTGCTGGATGTCTCTATTGTATGGAGACGTGTTCTTACTGTATAAGAAAATGTTGACCTAATTTGTCCTCTGTGGCTGTTAGAACATCTGGAATTTTATGGAAATTTCATTGAGATATTTCCAAAAGGGTTATGAACCAACCCTGAATATATGAACCAACACAGCAGTCTTTTAATTATTAAAAAAAAAAATAATAAAGTTTATTTCTTCCAGCTTTCTTTGGCTAAGCAAGTAGAATAAAAACTACTTTGCATTTGTGAAGCAATATATATTTGTGTGCCAAACCTTAACTTTGTAACATATTACTAATTTTAATGGACTAACAATCAGTTGAGTAGGTTATGGCAACTTAAGTGGTGGGGAAAATATTTCTGATTTTTTCATTTATTTCTTCAGACTTGGTAAAAATTTCCCTTGGCAGAACAATAGGAAAGCTTATCTTGAGTAATGAAACAAGTCAAATTTGATTATGTTGCCTTGCTGAATTTCTGTCTCCTTAATCTTTGTGGTGACATGGACATTTTTGCCTTTATTGTGCTTTCCATGAATGTTTGGTGTACTTGCCTGTGAACTGTGGAACAGTTTCACCCGTCAGTTTATATATTTTGTAAAAGTGTTTTTACCTGACTTCTGCTCCTCAGAATGTCTGGATAGATTCTTACACTGTACTTTATATCAAATAAAATCATTTGAGGCCGTGTGAAAATGATTTTCATATTTGTTACCACAAGTCCTGCTGTTACAAGGTAACTTTGCGATAAATGTCACTGTTTGTAGAGAGAGATCCTGTGTGTTGGAGAGTGATGCTCCTGGGGTGAACGTGACTTCACTGTCCATCATTTACTCTTACCTGAAAAACTGCTGCAGCATTGCAGAGCCTGCTGTTCCCTTCTCCTCTGTTAAGTGAGACGAAGTGGGGTTCGTCAGATATTAAGAAAGTCAGTTTTGTGGTGGGGGAGGGTGCGAAAGAGAAGTGCTTCTTCCCCAGCACGTAACTGGATGAACAGAGGATTACTCTTAACGAAGGAAAGAGTTCGGTAGTCCTTAAAGGAGGAAAAAAGTATCTGGAGCCTTGGCTGCTGTAAACACAGTGCAGCTGTGTTGACCTACGCTGTCAAGAAGTAGTTAAAGTGTGTTGTAACTGCTTTTTTTTTTTCTGATTTTAGGTATGTTTCCATAAAGCCTGATAATAGAAAGCTGATTAATGGTACTAATGTCCTAGGCCTGCTGCTTAACACTTTGCTCAAAGATGGATTTCGCCTCATAAGCACCAGGACAGTCATCAGTGAAGAGAAGGTTGAATGCTACACTTTTGAAAGGATGAAGAGGGCAGCAGGCCTTACCATCACAGTGAACCAAACCCCAGGGAGCTCTGGGGTAGCACAGGCAAGGAGAAGCCAAGTGCAGAAAGGGAAATAAAGGCTTTTCCTTCCATCTTTTGAATGTAGAAGAGGGATGTGTCTCTAGTAGCCTTTTTTTTGGGGGGGGGGGGGCTTGTTTGATACTGCAACTGTTGAGGGAAGTAACACAATTTCTTTCAAGTATTTTGGAGGGAAAAAATTGCTTTCTTGCCTTTTACCGCTCCAGCCTCTTTAAGTAAAAGAAGCCCAGATTCAATACTGGGTTTGTGTACCAGATTTCAGCATTTCCAAGAGCTGTTTTTGTTTTTCTCTGTGGCTAAAATATACGTGAGGACTCACAAAGCACCAGCCATCCCTTCTAGACAATTGTTTTTACGTTCTGTGCTAATCTGCAAGTAGATTTTAAAAACATGGTAATACATGAAGAAATAACATCTTGATGCAACTGTCATCTGAACAGTTTAGAGAAGTGGCTGGAGGAGGAATGCAAACCCCAACGATTGATTAGTGCCTCCACTCACTGACTCTCTTGCAGCTGGCGAGAGCAGTGTAAGGGGAACATCCCGAGC
Source organism: Edolisoma coerulescens (assembly GCA_013397115.1). NCBI lineage: Eukaryota > Metazoa > Chordata > Aves > Passeriformes > Campephagidae > Edolisoma > Edolisoma coerulescens. The sequence goes on from VWZW01004520.1 coordinate 180,618, forward strand.
TGTACTGCTGTGTGGCTTTGTGAAAGCCATTGCTGAGGTCCGTGAAATAATGCATGAATGTCTCTTCCAGAACACTCCTCTGTCCTCTCCTCCCACTCTGGTGGCATTAAGCTGCTCTTTGGTTCTGAGAATTAAATGATAAAGGTCTTTGTGAACAGAAGGTCAGTTAATTTTTAGAGCTTTAACCATAAAAAGATGAAAATGCGATAAACAGTCCTTCAGATGAAAGAGTTTGTACAGTTTTAAACAAAATAGTGCAAAGGATTTTTTAGTGCTTGTTAAGTACAACACAGTTGGAAGGCTTAGCAGAAGTGGCTTTAAAAGCCTTGGGAATGTTAAGTCCTGTACAAAGCTTTGTAAAGATGCCAAAATTAGCTCAGGTACTGAGAGGTAAGTTATGAAGTTTTATAAATTAAGAATCTTTTGTCCTTCTGTCAAGGCAGGGAAAGATAGCAATAACTTCAGGGATTCATTACTTGCATCTCAATTTTGTTGTTGATAAAACACCACCTTCTCAAGGCTTCAAACAGCCCAGGAGAACTCCTTTGGGCTTTCTTGGCTGACCAATTAGATCTGGCTTTTCATTAGTTTTAAAATGTGCATGCATTACTTTATTTGCAGCACTTGATAATGGGGGTGGGTGGTGGGACTCAACTGTCTGTTTCTTGCCCTAAGGAGTTTCAGTGAAATGGTTCTTCCTAGACTGGTGGTGCCACTATCAGACACCTCTTTTCTTTGGCTACTGCTCTGGGGCATTTCAGCTTGACCCAAGTTCAGAAGTTCAGCAGAAACAGTGAGGACCTCTTTGCTTGTTCCAGAGCTGTTTGGGTTGAGAATAATGTGATTATGGGACTACATCTCCTAAGCTGTTTATAAGTTATGTAATGTCATAAATGTTGAGGAAATGTAAGAGTGAATGCTTTCACTTCAAATGGGATTTTTTTTATTAATAATGTCAATATGTTTATATTTGTCTTGAAGTAAGATATTTCTTACAGTGAGAACCATCATTCACTGAACAGCCTCCCCACAGATGTGGTGGAGTGTCCATCACTGGAAGTTTTGAAGAGGATGCTGAATGATTTCATGGAAGTTCCGTTTCACATTAAAGGCTGGACCGGATGATCTTTTGAGTTCTCTTCCAGCCAGGCCTGTTTCATGATTCTGTGGAGACCTTCTGTGAAGGTCTGTGCCAGAAGGCCTATCATGGTGGGCTTTGAGGTCAGACCAATGTCGGGTGACAGAGCAGACAAGCTGTGTGGGATGACTGTCCACAGCACAAGTTGCTGTGCTACAGAGACAGCGCTCCTTGTTTGGAAACTATAATGTTGATTATTGGGTGAGTCACTGACTGTGGATATTGTAGGTGGAACGACTAGCCAATAATAATGTGAAGCACAAGACAAAAATTACAACTTTTTACAGGGGAAGTTAAAAAAATAGACTTGAGGCTGTATTTAGACATTATGCCCTAAATGATCACCAATAGCAGTGATTTAAGCTGAGGCAAGTTTCAGAACCCCTCATAGTAACAATTACCCTGTTTCACTTACCAAAAAAGTAGGGACTTTGTTTTCCTTGCTGCTGCAGCCTCTTCGAAAATTGAAATTTGGATTAGTTTTTTTTTTAATAAAGTGGAAGAATAGACTAAATACTTGAATTTTTAAAGAGCCCTTAAGTTTTAACCTATGCCATGACCCATGTTCCATGTGTTTGGCAAAATGATTATTTGATACAACCATTTCAGTAACAATTTATGATGGGACAAACACTTTCTGGTTCCCCTCATGGGTTAATTTTTATTTAGCACCAGCATCATTCTGTGAATGCAATATTTGGCTCTAGAAAATATACCAGTGCAAGTTGTTGTCATGTAAAGAACCATATGCGCTTTACCTCGCCCTTGGGTAAGTGTGCTGTGACACTACACTTCTTTTGGAAGCAAAGCACATGACTATCAGCAAGCTTGGGTTCCCAGAGTTCTTCTAGCATTTATTCTTACTTAGCTCTGAACTGAGAAGTGTCACCTTCTGTCACTTTGTGTGCCTGCAGAGAGCATGACTAGGCTCTTACACAATGCTTTCGCTTTGTTGTTGTTTTTTTTTTTTTAACTGGTAGTTCCTTAAATAAGTTTGAGAGCGTGTGTATGAACAGCCTGATAGAAATCTGTTGAAAGTGTCTGACTGATACCAGTAGGATAACCATAACTTTAATGGAAGATTAATTGAATTAATTAATTTAATTGAAGCTGGTTCTTCAAGGAAAGCACCTTCCTGGATTTCTTTACACAGAAAAAGGAAGCAGTGATGGTAGAGCTACAGGTGTTGTGTAGCTTCAAGCTACAACTAAATAGCAGTAATTATGGAGGAAGGGGTGAAATTATGTTCATTTGCAGACAAATTAATATAAAAATAGCATTGATTTACTAGGAGGATCTTCAGCTGGCCTCCACCTTGCATGGTTATTTATGCTGCTGTAAAGCGTTGCTGAGCCAGGATGGCAATTTTTCTGTGCCCTCTTTGGAGTGGTATGCAGTGTAACCTGCAGGCACCGAGGCAGGCATTTAGAAGTAGTGGCCAATGTTTTTACTGCACCTTCCCTTCTGAAGCCCCAAACAAGCAGCGATGCAGCAGAGAGCAGACTGTGTGGTATATGCTCAGTAGAGTTGTTCACATAGAAGGGAACAGCTGTACAAGTGAATTTGGCTGATGGGAACTATGAGTCTGAGTGATTTTAAAAGCTGCTTCGTCAAAACCAGACTATGTGCTAAACCAAGTACTTCTACCCAAACCTTGGCAGGCAATTCAGCTCTGGTATCTCACAACACAATCTCTGCTAGACTAGCAGCATGTTGTAGGTGACTTGGTCGTGCTTTTACATGCAACAGAACCAGAAGCTCTGATTGCTCACATCTAGCTCTATTTTTTATTAAATGGGAATGGGATTTTGAGACATTTAGACTTCTATTTTCCAATGAAGTAAGGCATAATCCACTTTTTCAAGTCATTGCCAACTTTCTCAAGAGAAATGTAGCTGAAATCAGCAAATTTTGCATCTTCATAGGGAAAAACGGAATTTTCTTGAGAAAGTTGGCAAAAGTAGGATAGAGGTACCACACACTTTTTCCATCCCCCTGTTCTTGCACGGTGTTGACTTCCTTTTCTAGTGGTTGGTTACATTTTTTGTGCTTTTAAGTAACTTTTTGCCTGCTTCTTCATACACTAGGAAGTCTCTCTTGTGTCATTCTTATCTGTTTCGGGGACATGTCATTTATTTACCACTTGAATTGTTCAGTAGCCTGCTGATACCAGGAAGGACAGAGTCTATTGTGAAATACCTTCTTGTTCTTTGGGTATTAATTTCAATGACAGTTCATGAGGGTTTTTGTTTCTTTGGGAAGTGCAGTCACTGCATTCTTATAGGTTCTGCAGTCAGCACTCGTGATTATATAAATGACTAAATAAAGCTCTAGAAATTGATACAATAGACTAAGATACTATTTAGACTAAGACTGATCTCTCTGCGCTGGCCATAGTACTAGGAAGTTTTCCCCTTTACTAAATAATTCCAAACCATTTTTCACTTACCTTCGTAATTGAATTTCATGGAAGTAGTAGAAGATCCTCCCTACAATGCTTTATATAAGGAATAAATAGCCATAGGACAAAACAATGATGCTGGAGTAACTGCATCATGCCCAGTCATAGTAACTTCTGTTAACTTTGGAGAAACTTTTCTGCCCAGTGAGCTCTTCCCTGGGTAGAAAATACTTTCTACCTATTTTGGTTGGTTTCCAGCTTTCCAATGCTCAAAAATAACTCCCTTAATCTGACATGAGCAAGGCTGATGTGCTTTTGTCAGTCTCTTGAGTGGGTAAGCCTCAGGTATATCCAACACAACCTGGGTGATACTCTGTTTTGATCCACAGCTGAATTCAGTACCAGAAAGCCACCAGAGTAGATCAAAAGTCCTGTTCGAGTTCACAATGAAGCGTTCATAACTGAATAATTTTCTTTTAAAAAAAAATTTGTTCCCAGATTGCTGGAAAGTGTTACTGAATATTCATTGAGAAATAAGCTGGGAATTATCCAAGAAGAGGAGGGAGGCTCATTGCCTCTTACTCCTTCCCTCTGATTTGTGCTGAACCATTGCCAGGCTTTAACTTTACAAGGTTTATTTTTATCGATTTTCAACAATAAACAGTGGGAGTATCTTCAATAAAAGATTTACAGTGCATCATGAAGAAATACAACTCCCTACCAAATATTATATTGATCTATTCCCAAATGCTACTGAAACAGCCTATAAAACCCCAAATGAAGTCCAGTGATGGAGAACTTCCTCTCTCTAGTGACAGATGCATATGACTGTTATGTCTTCAGAAGACAATAAAAGGGAAGGGAGTGACTCTGCTTCTTTGACCATATCTTCAACAGCCCAGTTAAATCTGTCAACTCAATGTAATCCACATAAATAAAGAATTTGGGAACCAAGGGAACTGCTAGTGTGCCTGAAGATTCCTATTCTTTGAAGCTGCCTCTCCTGCTGTAGTCAGACCATAATTAGTCACAGAAGGCCTTGTTGTAACTAGTAAATGGATGGACCAACAATGATTTGAATAGTCTGGTTCTGGCTGGAGATGTGCCTGGAGCCCTGAATATTCTCAAATGGGTGGGTAAGATGTAAATCACTAGTCATCATATAAAATACAAATAAATCTGACTTCTATTAAAAAAAAAAAAAAGAATGTCAGTTTTCTAGACCATCATGTAGTTTCTGCTGAAATAACCCCCTGAAGTGTGATCTGATGTGTAAATTTTTCCAAGAATCCTTCCTCCATTTTAACTCTGTTTTCATTCTAATGGAATGGTTCAATAACTGGTGTCTTCTTTCTGGTCAGAAGGATGATGAATGTAGCCCTAAAGGTTGGAAACAGTAACGTGTACAAGTCTGCTGTAGAAAATTATTTTAGGGCTTTGCTTTCTAAGCAAGTTACTGTTACAGCAGTCAGCTGAGTGCTTGCTGAAACTGCGAAGAATTAAACATTGCAACATTGTTCCATCCTGATTCTCCATTGGAAAAAAAATAAAGGCAATAGATTGGAAACATCAAGTCTGGGGTTTTACTAGTACTTTGGAGTCAGGAACTGAGTTTTCTTTGAATTTCAAAGGCCATGTGTAGCTTTCATTGAGGGCCTTCTGAAAAGGCTGGTTTATGGTTTTTGTTTTTGTTCCCCAGTGATATCTAAACTGAGTAATAAAATAATTGCTGACATACCGGTTTATTTACAATGTTGTATTCAACAATAAATAGAAGGCATGCTGATCCTTCTGTCCTTTAATCTTTGTGGTTTTATTATGTCTTCAGCCCGCTCCTCAGCCGGGTCCTGGTGGAACAGAGGAAGGGGCTATGTGGTAAGGGCAGGCAGAGATCCGCAGAAGGCGGCAAACTCACTTCTTTCCCATTAGAGAGGAAGTTAAGGAATAAAATTAGGCTGGAAAGAGTCATGGCCTTTGTGGGACCAAAGAGATACAACTTAGTGTATTGAAGAGAGGACAGAGCTGCCAGAAATTGCAATGCCACTGAACAAGGAAAAGCAGATCTCACAGGGGTGAACAAATGGGTGGGTAATAGCTGCTGTACCAACCTGGAAATGGCACAGAATAATCTGAACAGGAGACTTAAATGTTCATGAGACTATAGAGAGTCTTTGATTTTTTTCCCAATGTGTTAGGTTAATGCATCTGTAGAATATCTTCCAGTGATAGTTCACATACCTGGATAAGAAAATTTCTCTCTAGAAGGTAATTTCTGCATATGTGCTGTGAAGTGAAATATTGCAGGATCCAGACATCAGATGGATTAGTCATGTTGATACCTCAAATCAGGAAACAGAAGCTAAGCTTTTGGAGGTCAGATAGACCAACTTTGAAGCTCAGAATAACAGCACTGTTTTGGTAGTGCTGGGGTGATAAGCCTCCTGGATACTTAATGGATGTGGCCTGTTGGTGGCCTTTGTTTCCATGCCAGTTGCACTATGGTGAGCACTAACCCTATCAAGAAATTACTAATTTTCCATAAAGTGGATGTATCTCCTGGAACAGGCTGGCTTACCTTTTGTTTTCTCCATTTGCAATTCTATCCTTAAGCCATATAATATTCCTTTGCTACCTACAGTTGTTCGAAACATTGTCTTCTGAAGACAGTAAACTGTGGATCCCCAGGACACATTAATAGCTTAAATATGGCCATGTCAAGAATGTAAATGAAAAATTGTATCTGCATGGCCCCTGATGTAACAGAAGCTTCTTCCATCACTGGTTAGGCTAAAACTGCTTTCTGCTCTTGTTTTATAAGATTTCTTTGACAACTGATAGTACAGTCCAGACTTCACTGGTGTCCACATGCAGTCCCAAAATCTCTATGAATACATGTTGAAAAAATGATGGGCAAACAATCATCTTTTTGCAAGACTCATCTGCAGGAGACTGCCTGCAGAACTTGGCTGGAAAACGCCCTAGCAGGCACAGGAACACTTGAAGCGACTCCTCTGTTTGCTATAGTTTACCCTCATAAGCTGTGCTGTAGCATTGTCTTGTGCTAAGCTACTGAAAGTCTGACCCATAAAATCACAGAATGGTTTGGGTTGGAAGGGATCCTCTGGTTCCAACCCTCCTGCCATGGGCAGGGACACCTTCCTCTACACCAGGTTGCTTCAAGCCCCATCCAACCTGCTCTTGAACAATTCCAGGGATGGGGCTTCCACAGCTTCTCTGGGCAACCTGCGCCAGTGCCTCACCACCCTCTGACCCGTGATCCATGCTCTCAATGAGCTTCTGAGGTAGGCTCTGAGATTGAATAGAAAAGCTGAATGTTATGCGACGACATAGAAGGCTAATGGAACATCAGACTGCCATGGTTTGGATCATCTCTCTTCTGTGGAGGGATCTATGCTGACTTCTTGTCTACCCTCAGGACCAAGATAAAGCCACGAGTGAAGGATGTAATGACAGTTCTTAGATCACTTATGGAGTGTTCCGGACATGCATGCATATGTGGGTTTTTGTTCTTCTGAAACAGGCAGTGACAAGCACGCAGGTCTTACACTGGAGGCAATGATGCCTGCTAGAAAAACCACACAGTTCCTTCAGGCAGGGTGGATAACAGTGTGGAAATAACTGTTTTGAAAGCTCAGAGTTCTCAGGGCTTTCTAACTTGGTAGTGATAAACTGCTGGCTGAAAACATTTCTCTGTATCTGATCTTTCAGCTGTACGTATTTACATGTCTTGAGATCTGGGACAGCCAAAGTGAATACTGTACTGGAATTGGATCACTACCACCTTTCCCCTTCCCTTTTTAAGAGATAAAAAGGGGATCTCTTTTCCATAGGAAAAGAAGCAGTGTTACTAATGATCTAAAATGCTCTCATAAAATACCTTGTGACCAAAAGGAGTCAAGGAGTGACTAAAATAGAATACACAAATCTCTGTGACAGTTGGTAGGCTTTAACAGTGGTTATAAAACCACTTCAGTGCTTGAAAGGAAGAGGTACAACTTTAAAAACATTCCAAAAGTTCTGGAGCAAACAGTTAGATACTGCCACGTGGATGAAAGAAGCAGGTGAACTGCCACACACAAGGAAGTTGTCTTTTTTTTTTCCTCTTTAGTCTTGTGCTGCTATGCTGGAGGGCATGTAGGTCTGCAGGGTTGGAAAGCCTATGCTCTTGTGATGAATGTACTCGGCAACTGGTGTTTACTTTGTCTTGGGGATCTAAGAGGAGTGTGTACAACCCTGTCTATACAAAGAGAATGCAAAGCATTGAATAGCTTCTTGTGCTTCAGAAAACCCACAAAGAAATACTTTTTATAAAGATATCTGTCTCTGGAAATGTTGCTACTCTACTGCACCATATCTAAATTCCTTTCTAGATGTCTGTGGCAATTCTTATCATTTCAAATTAGCATTTGCAATATTAACTAATAAGACTCTATCTTTTCAGAAGGCCCTCATTTTCAGGTTATTCTTTCTGCAGCAGAGATAAAACTTCAGCATCTTTTTGCTCTAGATGTCAGTATTTGCTGTCATTGGAGGCAGCTTTCACAGAATCAAGTAGCTTGGGAAAGACCTCTGAGAACAAGTCCAACCTATGACCACCTGAACATCACCGTGTCAACTGGACCATGGCACCAAGTGCCACATCCAATCTTTTCTTAAACACCTCCAAGGACGGTGACTCCACCACCACCCTGGGCAGCCCATTCCAATATCTTATCACCCTTTCTGAGAAGAAATTCCTCCTACTGTCCAACCTAAACCTCCCCTAGTACAGTGTGAGGCCATTTCCTCTCATCCTGTCACTTGTTACCTGGAACAACAAACAAGCTCTCTGCAATTACCTAAAAGGATGTTGTAGCAAGGTAGGTGTCAGTCTTTTCTCCCAGATAGCAAGTGACAAGATAAGAGGAAATGGCCTCAAGTTGTGCTAGCGTAGGTTTAGATTGAATAGTAGGAAAAGTTTCTTCACTGAAAGGGTGGTTAGGCATTGGAACAGACTGCCCAGGAAGGCAGTGAAATCACCATCCCAGCGAAAGTTCAAAAGGCGTGTGGGTGTGGCACTTAGGGATATGGTTTAGTGGTGAACTTGGTGGTGCTGGGTTAATGGCTGGACTAGAGATCTTGGAGGTCTTTTCCAACCTCAACGCTTCTGAATCTGTGAGATGCTGAAAAATACAGGAAGTTCCCATCTCTATAAGCTGCCCTACTGTGAACCACACCTACGTCTCTACTGGTGTAGGATGTCCAGCTAAACATAACTGTACAGAAGAACACTTCAGTCCTCTTCGGGTTCTGACTAAGCACAGGAGTATTTGATATGGAACTAGTCCTACAGGATGCTAGAAACTGATAAAAAATCATCTCTCAGTACTAGCAGAGTAGAAAATGTTTGAATCATTACTGAAGGCCAGATACCTATTGAAGTTTATGAGGGGTGATTCTGAGCCTGATTTGACAGTGAGGAGCTGGATTTCTCTGATGAAGCTCAAGGATTCAAAGGTGATTCAACCTTGCTATAATTAATTTTGGTGCCACATTGTTACTGATAATTTCTCTAGAATTATGGCTGCCAAGGAATCCAAGAACTGTAGACCACGTATCATGAAAATTCCAACTCTGCATCATTTGACTGCCTGGTGTTCCCAGGTCTGAGCTGTGCTTAAATTCCTCAGAAGAATTTATGTAGGATAAAATCAAGATCTGTTTTGCAAATGTTCTGTTCCTTGTCTCCATCTAATCAAGGTCTAGCCATGTTAGGAGACTTGCTGGCAGCCTAGGACAAGAAGTTAGAAAAGCAGAAGGGCTCAGGTCTTTCTCAAGTCTTGTTTCTGCTCAGGCAAACTAGAACCAGAGGCCAGGTGCTTGTATCACTTGTGACATCTTGAGGCAAGATGTTTTGCTTGCTCAGCCTTCTTAGAAGATTCATGTGATGCTCATCAAGCCAAGTAAAGTGTATCTTATGTAGACAGTCTTTAATGACACCACTACATTACACAGCAAGTGTCTGAATGCCAGGGAGGTCATGCTCATTCATGGGGTATGTACAGATACAGAATTCTCCCTAGGCTGAAGCAGTATCTCCAACCAAAGGGAAAAAGCCCCAAACCCAACAAACCAGAATGCTACAGTTTCTTAACTAAACCACATGTAACTGTTATTTGAATGTTAATATAAACAAGTAAGAAAGTAAAGTAAGAAAAAACTAATGAAGATTAGTGAAAAATAAAATTACTACTATCATTGGCTAATGAAAAGCTCTTTGTAGCCACTGGTAGTCTGAAGAATGAGGGGATTAATTAACACTACTCTTGCACAAAGAAATGCAGTTATTGCTTTCACAGGTGCTGCTGAACAATGTTCTGCTGTTCGAGTACCAGACTCACAGGTATCAGTGGCTGCATGCAGCGCCCCTGTATCAATGCACAACACACACACACACAGAAGAATTACAAGTATTCTTAAAAATATTAGAATTCGGGATTTTTTTTTTGTTGTGTCTATGTAATACCCAGAGGCAGATTAAAGAAAGCGTTGCAGGTAAAGAAGCTCAATATAAATTATTTGGTTTTAACATAAAGGGTGACAGAGAAATTCCTATCTCAAGGATGTGCCTTATGGGGGTTCACAGTAGTTTCCCCAGGCCTAGATGTCTGAAAAGAAGAGCCTATTGAAAGCCTGAGAAACTCAAACACTATAAATCACCAGGACCAGGTGCTGTTTTTAAAAGAATCCTGCAGTAAACATGAAAAAAACTAGAGATACAGTTAGGATCCTGTCAATTACAATAGAAAATCTCCACTACTCTGGACAATTGTTCACAGCTAAAGATAAAACCTGCAATTTTAGAGGAAACTGAGATACATTCATAGCAAAATGCAGTGCTTTTTTCTACTTACTTTATGCCTGAATAAGCATAAAATAATGGAATCACAATATAACAGCTCTGGAAGTTACCTGTATGTTCTAAGTGACTAAAATTGCTTGAAGAAAGTAAAAATTAAAGATACTCAAAAAACCATGAGGAAGTCCAGAAGATTAATCCTAATTTTGGAATGGAGTAAGTAACCAGTCCTCAGAAGAGGAAGGATATTTTAATTTTTCTGAACAGGCTAAGTTATTTGAATCTTCAACCTAGAACAGGCTCTTACCTATGCTGCTAATTTATGAGGGGGATTCTAAACTCTCCCATGAAAAAACCCAAATCAAAACAAAAATCCCCTGAAACCCAAAGACTCAAAAAGCTGCTTCAAACACAGAAAGAAGAAAGCAGTTTAAGGGTAGATTGCAGGAGGGACGACATGAATCCCCTTGCTGGTTGCTGAACTGCTATGAAGTTCTTTAATGCTACTCCCTGCTTTCCATCTTCAGCAGATTTAGAGAATGTAGGAGCATAAAGCAGTTTAAAGCCACCTTTACTGGTGCTCTCCTCAGCAATAAAACCCAGAACTTTGGCATAATAGAGGACTGTGATGCGATTTGCAAATACTTCGTTATCTCAGTATTCATCTACTGGAAACATAAGGTATTCCTTCAGCGTGCTTTAATGGGTACTTATATTTATTGTATGCTTGCTTTACCATTACTTCAGGAAACATCTTAGCAAAAGAATATGGAACATGTGAGGAACTGCACAGTTAGTCCAATAAAAGCAAATTCCACTACCCTTTGAAATCCTACCTGCAGCTTGCTTTCATCTGCTAACAGCAATAGTTATCACTGCCAACAACCTTTGAACAAAATAGTTTTGTGACTTTTTTGCACATATCCTTGATTTAACAAGAAAGATGGGGAACATCTGCGGGCAACTTCCACTAGGTATTTTTTCAGAAGCAGGAGATGAGAACTTGAATTTCCTCAGGTTTCTGAAACCCAGGTTTTCTGTTTTCTAGAAGAGTCCCCTTGCTTGAGATTGTTTCATCTAATTTCTTAAAACTCTTCTGAGGGATTTTAGCAAGTCGTGACAATTTAAAACCAGCTCTTTGTTCTGTCCCCATCTTTCCCATTCCCCCTTTTCAATCACAGCATATAAGCCTTACCCTCTTGTTTCTGCCAGCTGTTCCAAGATGTCTGATCACCGATTCTTTTAATGTGTTCTAAGAGTGAGAAAAAGTCCTTAAGCACTCTAGCTTTCTTGGCATCATGCTAGTCTTCTGTGCTGTAGTAGAAAACTAATTGTCACATCAGTTTCTCTAGCACTGCTGCAGCTATGGATTTTCAGCCACAAATCCAATCCCTTAAATGAAGATGAGGTGTTATAACCTCGGCAATACCTGATGCAGAAAAGAGATAACCTCTGTCTTGTTTATCTCAGAGCAGAAGATGCTGCACCTCTGTGACAGAGTTCTTTCTGGAATACTTGCGTCACCCAGTACTACATTTCATACAGTACCTACAGCATTCCATCACTACATGTATATACAGTGGCCATTACAAGGGAGATTTTAGGTTCTCTTTACAAACACTTTGGAAAAAATAAAAGCTAAAATGCCTAATAAGTGTCCTGCAATTGTTGGAAAACACAAACTGGAAGTATGCAGCTAGTTACATTGGTAGCAACTTAAAACACATACAAAAAATATCTTAAAGCAAAGCAAGTGTGATTAAAAAAACCCCAGGCCTCTTGGTAAAACTCTACCTTGTTAAATAGCAGAAGCTCTCATAGATGTGCCTGTAAGAGTCTCAGTCATTAAATAAGGCTGTACCTGGCTAGCTCACTGCCAGCTTACAAACTTTTATGCTTTAAAACCCTGCATTCTTGACAGAATTTTATCTAAATACTTTGCATTAGTCAGGCTGTAAATGTGATATTAAAGCATGCTAGTCTTAAGTTTCATCGCAGGGACAAAGTACTGCTCTACGTTTTTACTACAGCAATTTAAAAATAAGCTTCTATAAAGGCATTAAGAAACTGTGTGTAGACACTCTATTTAACCAAGCTTTAACATTTCTTATACACAAGAGATAAAACTTGATTCAAAGGTAGTTTTTAGAAGCACGCACATTTTTCTTCTCCCTCCACTTTCTTCATTTGTGATATGGGATTGAAAAAAATCGCTTGCTGAGTGCAATGAACAGCTGAATTCAAGCATGATTCCTTACTAGAACCTCCACAATGATACAACCAACAGGGGGCTGTCTGGCTACACTATGTTTTCAAATCTGCAGTGAAATCCTTTTTCTGACTGTACAACCTGCCATTCATGCACACTTCCTAAAATTGGTTAAAGCACAAGTCATTTAACAGATTTCATACCTCCAAAACATTAGAGCTCTTGTCCATCTTTGCCTCATACTACTGGAAATCTCATATTTTTGATCTGGAAGTTCCATTATAGATGGATAATACAGCTTTAATGAATTTATTGATGTGTCTGAAAGTAATGGATATTGCTTGTTGGAAAGAGGAGGACTTTCACATCGTCTTGATAACAGGAAAGGTGTATCATAGCTGCTCCCAAATGCTAAGAAGCTATATCTATATGAGCATTTTTGTGCTGGTTTCATGTTGATACCAATCTTCTGTACAAGAAAAGAGATAGACCAAGATGCTTTTAGACCCTTTGATACTGGTTTAAAGAGCAGATAGGCAAAGTCTGCCTGTAGTAGTGTCAAGAAAGGAAGAATAAGGCCCTGAATATTCCTTTAAGTAATTTAAGCAATGGAAATGAACTCTAAAACTGGAGTGCCAGTCTCAGGAGTGAAGGGTACTTGGTGCCGGCACTGTTGCTTACATAAAGCAAGCACAGTCAGCTGGCTGAGCTTACCAAAAACTAACCTACAGTCATTCAGTGAAACCACCAAGGAAATATCAGAGCCAGGGTAATAGTGAAGGAAACAAGAAGACTCTCATTCCCAAACTTGTCTGGCTCAAGAATCACAAGCCAGTAGAACCATAGTCTTATATTATTGTTGACTATTCTAGTTGGTCAAATAATAGAACCCCTGAAGCTCTTCCTTTGCCTTTATTTCAATAAAACATTAAAAATTTATACATTTGAGACTTTATATGCTATAATTTATGCCTTATATACTTCAAATTTTATAATACTTAAGGGTTTTTTAAGTATTTGTTGAGAGATTCCAAAATGTTTTACTTTTAAAACCACTTAAAAGTGTAAAAGCTGCTGACAGAAGGTTCTTTTATGGGCAATAAAGCCACATGCTTGCCCTGCAGAAACGTAGTGAAATGTGAAGCTTTCTATCCATGTCTGACTCCTTTGGCTACAAGCAGCAGAAGAAAACACTATGGATATATTGTTCTTATCTCTCAAGAGAAACTAAGCCTTCACCTACTCAGCACTGTATACTTTAGATTGAAGATACAAACTGGATAAATGCTGCTATAATCAATATGTTAATTTCAGAACTTTTGAACATAAGGTTCAAATTATACATTAAGAGGCAGAAGCAATATAAGATAAATTTAATTTGATTTATTAACAAATACAGAGCTATTATAAGTGAATAAAGTGTGGAAAAAAATAAGAGTTGCACCTGACGACCATTAAATAACTTCTAAGAGAAATAACTCAGAGTGATAAAGAAGTATCCAATGATTATTATCCCCCTCACAGAAAGATGAGCAATGCCACTCATGCCATTGCATTTTTCCATTATTTTTTCTTACTTCTCTTTATAGTTAAATATTTTATTCTGATACACACTTACAACTGCCACCTTAGAAAGGAGATTTGCATATATCACAGACATAAGTTTTCCTTCAAATATATTTTAAATGTTTTGTTTGTTTTTTACATGAAGAATTACTGCTGCTGTTAAACTGCTACGACAGCAGCTCACCACTTTGGATATATTTCTATCATTTCTTGTGACCTCTGTGACAGTAGTTTGTGATGAAGATAAAGGGAGTCTAAACACTTCAAATTTCAATTTCATTACTGCTAATATTGCTACCTGATTAGAAGAGACTTCCCCCAATACTTAACAAGATACCATGACTAAGGGAAAAGCTGAAACATTTTCAGATCACTGTATCCAAATTTCTAGTACAGACCACTCTCACTTAGCAAAGTGTAGTACCATAAGCAGTACCAAGAAAACAGTCTTTGCAATTTGAAGAAAATGGCTGTAGAAGTCCTAAATACATAGGCATAAGTCACTTTACATTTTTAGAGATGCAGTGCTTACCACTGTACGTTAAGAAACTGTTACAATTTAACTAGCTCATTCTTTCTGGAAAATAGATCTTCTCAGGTAAATTTATTGTCAAATATGCTGAAGTTCAAACATGTACATTACCTTTGGTGTATAGAAGATTTTGCAGAATGCTGACAATGTTACTTACAAAAACAACATTCAAAAAATGGCACACACAAGTGTTTAATAATAATAACTGTATTTGCAAAATGAATCAGTGACAAGACAGGACACAAATCAGAGTATTTTGGAGTTCACAGGACTACAGAAATAGACTATGAAAAAACAGCATGGAAACTCTGCTTCCCAGCCTGAGCTGCTAACAAGGAAAGTTGATTGCAGATCTGGTCTTTAAAAGATGCACAGTACTCACCTCTTCCTCTGAGATCAGAATTAATAAATGCCATAGAAAATTCCATGAGGAAATGCATTACTATAGTACAGCTACTAAACAGAAGTAGCCAACAGCCCTTCAAGGTATGTGTCCATTACCCCTATTTTAAATGTGGCATGGAGGTGTAGAAACTGTCATAGTATGCAACAGTTTGAGGTACCCTTGAAGAAGACAGGAGACTGTCAGCAGACATAACTTCACAGAGTATTTTAATTCAAATGACAACTCTTAAGAAGCACAGCTACCACTGTGAACCACCAGTGTTTCTTTCAGACATGAGAGTCTTAAATCAGACACCTCTCAAGTAAAGCACAATATAAGCACTACAGAAACAATGGCCTGGTAACTTGTCCAGCATCATGTGAGAACAAAGGCAAAAAAATAAACATCACATTCAATTCTTAGGAATTCTCACTTGACATAACCATGAAGACATGGTTTCCTCTACTTGCAGCCATTTGGTTCCATTGCCTACAGAATTTTTTACTAGTTTTTGCAGCACCTATAGCAACATCAGGCTTCTTGCTTGCATAGCCCACAAACATCTTCCCTGGCCCAGCACCCCACCAGGCCGATCCTCTCAATACATTAAATCTTCTGTGTGATCACGAAGATTGCTTCATAGTACACTGACACAAGGGGGCAAATGAAGATTGCAGAATCTTAAAGCAGGAGTTATCTAACTTCTTAGTGTTTCATTTTGTGATCTTCATGTTCTTTTTACAGTTATTAGATTGTGCTTTATTCCCCCCCCCACCCCCAAAAAAAACATTTCCTCCTTTGAATTCTAATTCCTCTTATTAGATGAAGCATTTTATTTACTTCTACAAAGACGATGAGAGAACTGAAGAATCTTTCACATGAAGAAGGGCTGAGTGAGCTGAGACTCCAGCCTGGAGAAGAAAAGGCTTGTGTTCGTGTGATCTCAGCAATGTTTCTAAATGCCTGCTGGTGGGGGTACGGGGCAGTAAAGAAGACATAGCCAGGCTCTTCTCAGTTGTGTCCAGAGACAGGACAAGAGGCAACAGGTAAGAAATGAACTGCATGAAATTCTAGCTGAACAGGACAGGCTGCAGAGTCTCCAGCCTTGAATATATTCAAAACTGACAGGACACAGCCCTAAAGAAACAGTTCTGCCTGACCCTGTTTGAACTAGAGATCTCCCTTACAACATCAACTACTATTACTTTGGGATTTCTTTTCAGGACCAAAATCCATGAAGTAGCTAAGGGTACTAATAGGTTTGCCCTCTTCTCTGTGGAATATGATGAGATTATTTCCCATATGACAGCAAAAGCTACTACTTAACAGTCTGCATTCCCTTCTGGATCTGAAGTGCAGAGCACTCCAATGAATGTTAGGAATGATCTGAAGAGTGCAAGCTGCTTTCCCCAAGCCTGACTCGTTCTCTTTGCCTCAAGCCAGATCCCCTCTGTCAGGCTGCTGCTTCTTCGAATTTCAATAAACAAACAAACCCCCAAATCTTTGCCCAACATATGCATTTCAATCCTTCTGATTTTCCAGTTAATCAGATCTGTCCTTCCCGTATCTCTTCTCAGCTCCAACCTTTTAACACCGCATTTTTAGACATGCTCTTCACACTTGAGTTGTCTTCACTCATATACAGCTGTTAGTCTCAACTTATTTTCAAGCAGGCCTATCTCTTCTTTCCCTTTTATGTGAATTAAGCATCTTTTCCCCATACAGTTTCTAAGCCTAGCAGAAAACAAGCACCTGAACTGAAGACAGTGAGCCTCCCTTTCTTACATCAGGCACAGTCCTTAGGACCCCAGAGCTGCAACACGAAGTGAGTTTGATCCAGCCACAGCCTATGGCACCACCCATACAGGCAAACCTCTGGAAAATACAACTGATAATATTAAGCCACCTGTGAACCATGCGAGAAATGTAACATCCTTTTCAAAGGTTTAAGAACTGAATCATTTGAATAGGCTTTCATAAGCACTTGAAGTAGTTTTCTTAATTCAGACAGGAACTTTGGTTCCTCAGTTGAACTCTGGTTCTGCAAATGCTCAAACTGTGTTTTCACCATGTCACTGAACTATTCTAAGCCGCTAGGGCCACCGAACAAGGCGGTCCAACCTCTGCCCTTCTGCTTCTTCCTGCTCCCTGCTATTTCCTGCCCTTGTGCCAGTGATAGGAGTTTGCATGGTGAACCAGAAGGAAGCACAGTCTGTTTCACTCTTTGCACAAAGGCCGACACGAGCACAATGAAGTAGTCAGGAACAAACGGTTTGGCCACTAGACTTTGACAAAGCCATGCAAACAGACTTGCTGTATGCTCTCAACTCTCTGATCAGCTTTTTAGATACACATCTACTCATAGAAGTCCTTGGGAAAAATCCTGGGTACATTAAAATACTAGCTCTACAAGAGCAACTGGATGGATGGCCCGCTGCAGGCACCAGTCTGCAGCATGCTGAAAAAAAAAATCAGTGACCTTTAAGGGAAGTGGCATAGTGGAAGAACAACATCTTTTTCTTTTATAATTCCCAGATTTTGCAAAAGCAAGATTTTGGTCTTTCCATGCATTTCTAAGTCTTCAAATGGCTGAAATGTATGTGCAGGTCTTCAATAATAAGCAGTTACAAATAAGCAAATACAACACAGTGCTACTTGAAGAAACTCAATGAGAAAGCTATCCAACTTTGAGCCAGATAGGATATTTTTTCTAAGTAGTCAACCTCATCTTGGTCACGTATCTTAAGAGACCTGTCTGTAGTAGGTAAATGTGCACACAGAAGTGTTCTTTATGAAAAGCTGTAGGCTATCTAATTCTGCATAGCTTTGCTACTGAGAACTGCTCAGGTCTGAACTAAATTGGAAATTTTAGCCATTAAGTTATTTTATCAGTTCAAATCCACAGCAGTAGTAGACAAAGAGAGTGTGATTTATACCAGTCTGAAATTCTGAAACACGGTCAAATAATGAAAACTTATGAATTATAACAACTTGGATTCATATTCATCTACATCTTGTTTGTACCTATGCAACTGCACCAGTAGCAGGCCTGTGAAGGCTAAAAGCAAAACAAACCTCCAGTGCAGATAAGCTTTTTTCCTCCTTTTAAAACATCTGTATGCTATATTAACTTGACTTTGTGACCACTTATTTGAATAAGGTATGTGTATTTTAAATGGTAAAATACAACAGGGCTAATAAAATTAGATTAGCAAGTGATACTGAGTCATGATAGTCAAGAAAATAAAATCTTAAAAGGAAACACACTTTCAGATCTGTATCTAAAATTAGTGACATTTACATAACCATTAGTCTACATTTGACTCACCACACAGTTCTTGCATGCAGCTTTTAAAAGGAAAGGAGCCCAAGTAATTTCCATTCTCACTGCAGCAATTTCAATCATCTCAATGAAAGATTCTCCTGCAAGAGAAAGATCTTAGTGGAAGATGAGAAAAAAATTAGTAAATTCACAGTCAGATACACAGTTTAAACTCCTAACAGTAAAACTCTTACCTGTCTATAGCCCAGTGGTTTAAAAAATGAAGTGTTTAATAAATTTTGTTAGAGAAAATTGGAAGGCACTTTTTCATTATGAGTTCTCTTTGCTAAAAGCATGACCAAAACTTCCCAGTTCCACTAATTTAGAAAAGGTTGTAAAAATGAACACAATTTTAAGAGCTTTAATAAAGAAACAGTGGCAATTAAAGTAACGTAATTTTTTTAGTTTTTTAAATATATAAACAAACACACTTACCAAAGCATTGTTAGACAGGTGTAGCTTGAGATGGCTCCTTTAAAAAGTTCAGTTTTCACATAAACCAAAGCAAAATTTTATATATAGTCTATTCTATATTTACCATCAGATACTATGAAGTTCTAAATATAGTTTCTGAATAAATGAAAATACAACAAAAGCTAAGAAAGTGTTCACATACAAACAATATACAAATTTATAGCAACAGAAAGACATAGGAAATGCATGCAATGTCCTGTTCCACGACTCGCGTGCAGAAGTGGCTAGCCTTACTTCAGCAGCACAGTTAATACTGGAGATATTTACAGTCTTAACACCAATATTTACGTGCTGCTAAAGTATGACAGACATCAGCATCACAAGATTGACTAATTCATATGTGGCATGTCTCTTCAGGGTGATGAAATCCTTGTATTTTTGAGGCAGCACAATATGGCCTGCACCTTTTCAAAACCCACAAACCATTATGTGCTGCTACGTTATGCCAAGGTGTCTACCATGCTTCAAGGGAACAGAAACATGCACTGAGACCTGAATGCAGAATTTTCTTACTGAAGCTTAGCTTTCATGTAGTAACATCAGTTGTATTAATGAACTACAAAAAGTTTATAAAACGTCTGTCCATTGCCAAGCTGACTGTTTATTTACAGTGAAGCTCTAGACTTTACTGTCACCTGTGCATAATACCTTAATGGGACATGAACCACAAACTGGACAATTGTGTGTCTGATCAGAGGAACTAAAGATTATGCAGATGTTTACTTCAAAAGAAAACAAAAAAGTCTGGGTTATTTTCTAACCTAACTTTTGGTCATCTGGAAACTTGGATGTGAAAAAAAACCCCCAGCAACTTTCATATGTAAGAGAATAAGAGCTAATTTCAAAATAAGCTTCTGTCAACTACTCTACCAGTCTTCAAGCCATTTGTTAGCTCTGCAGCTTACCCTTACTGCAATTTTTGGGCAGACAGACTCAAAAGCGTCTTAACTAATTTCAGAGGAAAAAAAAAATTTAAAAAACACACAACAGATTGTTAGCAAGAATAGTAACTTACCTGTTATTATGAGCAGGAGTTCATCTGCCCCCAGCCTAGAATGACCATGCTACTTTACTTGAAGTAGGCAAGAGACCTGGAGTTCACATCCCTGCTAGGTATCATTTTCTTAGACTAAAGAATGCCAGAGATTTAAGTGTGTGTAGTCCTCTTACTGGTTCCCTAGATAACATGATTATATTTTCTTGAAGGTTTTTATACTAAACTATTAAAACAAAAGCTACTTACACAGCACGGACCCAAGCACTCCACTCCATTGCAATAAGCCTTCTAGTCAGGTCATGATAGACAGCTTCTGGAAATTAACAGGGCTATCTGGAAGCACAAAAAGAGATTTGGCAGGCCACGTGGGGGGAAGATTGGGGAGTGTTTCTTTTCTCCCTTCCTATTTTTGTTCCTACAGTAATACAGCAGGACAATATCTACTAGAAGAGTCCATTGCCACAATGTGCCAATAAAGTGAGATTGCCAGTATAAACTTACAGGTAACTGCAGCAACACTTTTTATATCGTTTATGCAGGTAGGAATGCTAACTTTAGGAACTGCATCAAAGAGCCATTTCCAGTATATTTTATACATGCACAGCTATACATACACTTATCCCCACCCCACGTCTTACTACCTATGTTTTTTTTTTTTTAAATCAGACAGCTAAAACAGGCAAACTAGATTAAATAGGCACAATTTACCCAACTTACCATGGTGAATTAAAGCAGGAGTGCAAAGTCAAAATAAACCTAAACTGTAAAGGTATGCTCTGGCAGTTGGTCTCCCCTCTGAAGAAATTGTGCTAGGCATAAGCCAAGAGAGGAAAAAGTAAAGACGAAATCTCCACCATATATATAAAATGTGGAAGGCAAAGATAAAGATAGATATGAGCAAAAATGCTAGCCAGCAGTAAGAGATTTACTTCAAGTTTTCTGGAAAAAGAGTATGAAAAACGCTCTCTAGCAAGAGAAAATACTGATTTGTACTTGTAAATTTACCTTAAAAGATTGAAAGAAAATTATTTAAATAAGACAGCTGCAACATTTAATATCTTTGGAAGTGCATTTCTCATTTTTACATTCAGGCCAAATTCTTCATTTGAAACTCCATGTGTTTAACTGATATTAGTCTTTCAATTGCGTGGTTGCTTTCAGGTTCTAGCTTAAGTATGGACAGGTTTTTTTCCTATTGCAAAACTAAATCCCTCTAAAATTAAACTATACACACCATGAAATGAAGACTTAGCAGAACTATTATGCTATTTTCTACAGTAAGTACATTAGTAAGAAAACTTGCAGGTAATTTCACCCACCCATACAAAACACGAACACAAAACCTTACAGGAATTACACGATTCCAGGCGGTTTGTTTGAGTTCTTCCTTTTTTTATTTTTTTAATGATTTTGGAGGGTGTTTTGTTGCTGTTTTTTTTTTTTAACTTTGCTACAAACAATCCAAAAGAAACCAACTAACCCACAATTCAACACAGTGTGATTACATGTTTTCTGCATTGCTATTAAAATAGATTTCATCTACAAGGAGAATACGCAAATTATCACATAAAAGTGAAGGCAGTGTATGTGAGCAAAGGGGTTGTGGAACAGGAAAAGCATGAAAGGAGGAAATCTAAGATAAAGAACTGTACCGATAGCTAAGCCAGGAATCTACTGAAATCCAGGAGTGTCTGCACAAAGCTGTGTACCATTATGTTTTCGTCATAAAGTCAATATAGTTGTTACCAAGAGTGCTTCTCCTACCTCCATCCTAGTGTCTTAAGTCCGTGGATGAGAGACAGACAGACAAAGGAGACCTCAATAAAAGCTGGGAATCATGTATGGAGGCAGCTCCATTACATTTCCCAAGTCCCTAAAAGCAAGAGCTCTGCTGAGGAAGAAGGATTCTGAAGATGCAAAACTGAATTCCACAGAAGCAGGCTCACATACACAAGTCAGGAATGCTCTTTGAAAAAAACTACTGGAACTGTTAAAAAAACAAGAGAGAAAGAAAAAAAAGAGAGTGTGTGTGTATATGTATTTGTGCTTGTTTTAGCAATTGGAGTGTTCCCAAGCAATGAAGGAGTCTTTCCTTGATTTCAGTATTTCTTAGTTGATTTATCAAAGACCAAGCCAAATATAAAATACCATTTTGGGGTTTTATTGTTTATGGTTAAGGGTTCATGACAACACCAAGCCAAACTCAATCTTTTCTGACCCTATGAAAACCAGCTACAAGTCAATTTCTGGCTACTGTACATACTAATAAGCTCCTTAAATGCTACTATAACTCCTAATAAGCTCCTTAAACCTCTACGTATCATATTATATCCAGAAGGTACTACTAGGCCTGAAATGTGACTGACAAGTCAGTGACTTGGACTAAAACATACCAAGGCCTTTGTATTAAATACTGTATTAGTTGTCTCTAATAGCCAAGAACATGATGTAAAATTAAACATTTACCTCGTGCCTTTTGCTTATACAGTAAAAGCACTCTCTTGATACTTCTTGGCCAAAACCTATTCCTCATCAATAATGTTATATACCATTGCACACAATCATATTCTATTGCTTTTATTACTTAGTCATTAATGCAAAACACAGATCCAATATGAAAGCAAAGCTATTGCTTCGTTGTTCATTGTGATCCTTTCCCAACCTTAAATCACATTAAAACTAGAAAACTGAATGTGAACCTGAAAGACTTAAGTGTTCCACAGTCTAAAGCACTACATTTGTCCACCAGTGCTGCTCTCCTCCATAGCCCTGACATCAGCAATTACATGTCCATATCTCAGTTTTCCCAGGTTAGCTTAGTTTAACTAGAAATGAGACAGGTTTTGCACTGAGATGGCACAGCATGAAGTGGGGCATCTTTGACAAGCGTGTCTTGCTCTGTGCATTCCATTAATAGAGTAAGTTACTTCTATGTTAGGACATTTTGCAGTGTAGCTTTTTGGACAACTGCTGGTGAATTTGCCAAGCTCTCCTCTCACAGCTCAGTGCCACTAACACACCACTAAATATGAATAAACACACTGACAGTTCAACACTTGCTGGAAATACTTTCGGGGTTTTATCGAATTAATCTGCGAAAAAGACAGAATTAGAGATAATCTCACTGTTCACTACCAAGAAATCGGAACACTTCCATTCTCTAAGATTCTAAGATCTAAAAGTGTACGTAGCTGTATCTTTCTCATACACTGTTTACACCCCTCCCTCCTAAGTTAAAACAATAGTTTCATTTTATTTTTGTCATATGCTTACTCAACACTGCAGTATTTATACTGCAAACATACTAGAATTTATAACTCTTGTTCATTCTTAAATCTTAGATTTAAGAAGTATATTTTTTTCCTCCTGCCTTCTTGTTTCTTTGTTAAGGAACCATCTTTCCATTTAATTTGTGGTGTCAGCAGCCTTTAAACTGATATGCATATATTTTTTAAAAGAAGAAAAGATTCCACTGAAATATTTCAGAACATTAACTTTAAAGGTATCAGTGTACTTTCGGCTACTATTCCGTTATTATTTGGTTCAGGCATAACCTATGATACTCAGGTAATTCACTCAACTTAATTGAGGTTACTTTCTGGTCAGAGGAAGAAGAATAAAGAGAATAAACTATATACTTTGATTGCTCTTCTCCGTAAGTAACAGTGAGATTTTTAATTTAAGACTGCAGTTTTATAAAGAAAAAATAAAATTAAATAAAAGGAAAAAAAATATCT
This sequence comes from Edolisoma coerulescens, assembly GCA_013397115.1. Taxonomy (NCBI): domain Eukaryota; kingdom Metazoa; phylum Chordata; class Aves; order Passeriformes; family Campephagidae; genus Edolisoma; species Edolisoma coerulescens. The sequence goes on from VWZW01004520.1 coordinate 204,238, forward strand.
GTCTCTAACCTAGCAATTTTGTGCTAGGGTTGCACGTAGGTTTTTTAATTAAATGACTCTAACACAGCAATAAATTTGCCTCACTTCACCTCAAAGAGGCGCAGTAATTCAGGACCAAGCTTATACACACTCTCCATGTGTAATAGGTCCTCCCATACCTTCTAGCAAGCAGCTGAATATTTCTATTATAAAGTTGTGTAAAAAAAAAAAAATCACAAATAATGCTTTAAATAATTCTCTGAACAAATACTGAATATTTGAACAGAGATATCTAGCACCAATTTAGAGTTTTGATAGCAAAAACTTCGACATAACAACAAAAAAAAATTGCGTGTTAACTATTTCCTGAGTATGTCAAGAATACTCCCCATATAACCATGGCAAAAGACTGGGAGAACTACATTTTTTGCAATGTAAAGTATTAATAACTAAAATGAAGCAGATGACTGCTGATTACTGAAATTTATTGCTACTAAATTTGGAGAATCTATATCATGTGTCCAGCCATCTCTCCAAGGATCATGAACAAACAGATTTAGACTAGCTGGAGAACTACTGCATAAGATAAACATGAAATAACAAAGCCAGCTAAAAATAAAAACCAGGAAGTAAAACCATTGAGAAATTCATAAGTTTAAAAATACCTGGAAATTTAGAAGTGCAGCTCAGGACTCTCAGCATCAAATTCTGTTTTACATCCTTTTTACTTAATCTAAGACTCCAACTATTGCTTATAAGCTTGACTCATATATTAATTTGTATGAGGTGCACCCCCCTGCTGATTGCACTCAGGAAGACAAACCAAAGTGAAGACAGTTACTTGGTTCTGCAATATTGATGCTTCTATTGGAGTGATGAATAGCAAACAGAATGCAGTGGATTTCTGTGAAAGGCAAGAAACTAAAGGTAGTCAGTTCTGACTTGAGCAAGTACAGTATGTCAATTTTTATAGCTTGCTAGCTAAAAAAAGCATAACAACGGGAAGATGACATAGCACACAAAAAATTTATCAATGTATACTTTGGTATATTATCAGTGTATTTTAGAATCAACTGCAGCTTAAAAACAAAACTGAATAAGACTAACCCCTCCCACCTCTTTTCCCGGCTTCTAAAAAGTGTTTTGTCAGAAGTTGATGCATTAACTAGATTGCTACATGAAAAATTTTACAGGGAACTTGTAAAGTGTAACAAGATCCAAGCTTTAGCAGAGTACGTAAAAGCTGCATTTCAGAAAAGCTTTCCAGATCCCTCTTGACTGCACTGGTATAGCTTGCACACAACTTTTAAAAACCTGTCTTCTCTGCACCTTTGGCAAGCACACAGGAAGAAAAACTGTGTGAACACTTTCAATCTGTACCAGCATTCTTTCTGCTTGAAAGGACACATACAAAATTAAGAAAAACGAAGAAGCTATTTTCTATGTTCTACAAAGTAAGTTTTGTATTTCATTATAGTAGTAATTAAAATGTTCCTTTCCCCCAGTTTTATCACAAAAAATATTAAAACGAAATATAGTGGATCTATCAAAAACAAAGCCAGATCAATCTAAAAATATAATCCTCAGTTTCTGTATGAGTATTAAAAAAAAACATTTCTAATACCTTTCCAGATTAAAAAAATTATTAAAAAAGAGAAATATTTTCAGGTTCTCCAATAACGCAGACTTAGATTATTATACTATTACATTCAGAAAAGGTTATCCTATTATTATAGCTAAAGTTTACAAAACCTGAAGTATATAGAATCATTACTGACAAAAGAAAATGTGACAGCCCTCTCCAAACAACAATAACTGTACAATACAAACCAGCTATATAATGTCAAGTTATTAAGATAGGGAAACAGGTTCTCCTCTTAAACATATTAAATTCTCAAAAAAAACTTTTAAAATCTATCAACTATGGGTTTTCTATTACATTCATTAATTTCTGGTTTTCTTAAAAAAAAAAAAATTAGGTTTATTAAGTTCTCAGAAGACTTGCTCATATAACAGTCACAGGCCTTGCGTAAAATTTTGTGCTCCCCTAAGCTGGCACAGTCTTATATGGAAGAAGGCCATGCAAGTATTGCTGTTTAAATCTTCTGACTCTAGAACGTACAGCAAAGCATTTCTTGTCCTCAACAGAATATTCAAGTCGCTTTTGCAGAAACCCTGGTGGTCTATGCACAGGATCAATTTCCAAAGTACTTCTGGGAAAGTGAAAAATATATTGGTCAGTATTAGCCAGACTGCCTTCCTAGTTGCTGTCTTATCTCAAATTGGTAAATAATTGCAAATCACAGGCCAGTAACAGAGCAATATATTTTTTTTTAATTGCCTTATATATAAATAATAACTATTTACACTATGCCAAACCACAAATCTTAAATTGAGATTTTGTTACATCTCAGTATTGTATGGGACTATAATGCCTAAAGATAAAAATCAGGCCCATAGCTCAGAATGAAACCCCACTTGTAAAGGGCTAAATTTGCTGCATGTCTGCTTTCAAAGATTTAAGGTCAGAGTGACAATGCTATAAAATAAGGGTCAAAGCACAAAAAGACCAAGGCCACAGAACAAAGAGCTTTTCGTGTCCTGAAAGAAGCTGCTTTCTGTAAGCCTGCCTTCTGGCTCAGGCAGTAAATTTGTCTTTTTCTTAACATCATCACTACATGACTTCTATAAAATGCCAGACAACAGCATGACTTATGAAAGGTGAGACTGACCTGTTTGAAGAAATCAACTCAGCTGTTCAGGGAATCCACTACTTAATAGCAGAGGAACACCTCCTAGTAACTGCTACTTTTCCAGTCATTAGCTGTATTTCTACAACTTCATTATTTAATTAGTCACTTCAGCAGAAGTTTCAAGTGTCCAAAACACCTTTGGGGTACAGATTCCTAGTCATATTATTTATTCATTATTATATTATTGTTTATTCAATGGTAGCTGGAGCAGCAATCTTTCCCCCACCTCTCCATGAAATATTAATAGAATACTACTAATCTTAATAGATACCATCTAACACACAGATTGTGTATTCCCTGTCAAAAACATTTCTTGTTTGGTTCCCCACTTTCCATCAATGAGACCCACCATTCACAGAACTGAGCTAATACAAAATAAAATGGTGCTATCTAAGGCCGACACAGATCGATAAGCAGTGAATTTTGTTTTTCCAGCTAGAAAACAAACTTCACTAAGAACATGCTTTTTGAAAACAATAACAATGGTTTTGCCAAATGAAAGGAACTTTATCCACCTGAAAAAAAAAAAAAAGACAAAAGATAAGGATGTTGGGTGCTTCTTATGGCTTTATATTAAGCTGGATTTTCAATATTTCACTAACAAGCTTAAAGTAAAACCAAGCTGAATTAACAAGAAGTTAATATATTAAGAAAAAAGATTTATAATCCAATACTTAAGGTACACAAGTAGTTAAAAAAAAGGAAAAAAACCCCAACATTGTACTCTCAAACTAAACACACAAACCTAAAAGGTTTTAAATCTCTGAAAACTAACATCTCATTTTTTTAAAAAATAAAGTTACTTGTCAGTATGCTCTTTGAGCAATATCAGTATTGCAGGAAGTGTCTCTCCATCGTAATCCAAACCTATATGAAAGAACCAGAATTATCTGCATTATCTTTTATAGCAGGTCTAAGGCAAGACCTTTTGAAAACTCAGATCTTCCATACTTCAAGTAATTATTTTCCCCTTCAAAACAGATGGCTTCTGTCTTCAAAGTTACTATTTTTATTCTTTTTTTCAGTCCTACTAACTTACTTAAAAGCGGGAACTGAAGATTTAGATATATGGAATTAGGTTAAAAATATATACCAAAAACCCCCTTACCTTTTGACTCTGGAGATCTATAACAGCTGAGTTTCAGTGCCAACAAAACAGAAGTTTCATGAAAAAAATCACTTTGCTTTTGATCTACATTAAGCTATATCGGATTCCTACATTAATTATTAAATGTAGCATTTAATAAAATTATCTGGGTTTTTTTCTTTCTAAAAATTTATTATAATTGAAAAATACCTTAATATAGGAAAAGCCTAGTGTAACATATGAAAGGCCTACTCCAATCATCCTACACTTTTTTAAGGAAATGATTACTCCTCATCTCTCAAGAAGCACTGGTGCGAGTATACTGATTTTTCTTGCGGTGAATAGCAGCCCACAAGTTAAGGAACTGATGCAAACTGGCAGATTTCCCCTTCTAATTCTGAGTCATATGCGTCATCTTTTTGTCAAAAGCTGGGAAGAAAAAGAGTCTCTCTTCCAGCCTGCCACATGAAACCACCTGCTTAAAGACAGAACAGACCAATATTGGAATACTGGTCTGCACATTACTGGTACTTACACATTTGTTCTTGCTTTGTTCAAATAAACAAAATTCTGAAGACAGCTTTAATGTTAATGACAGAACTTATCTCTTTGATTTGGGGCCAAAAATCAAGCTGGTAAAAGGAAAAAAAAAAGAAAAAAAAAAAAGAGAAGAGTCATATTGGCATGAAAATGCTTATTCTTAAAATGGTATTGTCTTACCTGCAAAACACTAAGCGTTCAGTTCCTTAAAAGCTTACATGCATGCTTTGTTTAATCACCTAGAATCAGACAGATTTCATAGAAATACATTCTCAAAACCAAGAGTTCATGTGTGTGATTAAGGCCTCTGTATCACTGTGCATGACTGCCAACTAATTCCTCAAACCCACTCCCTCAACAAAACCAAAAATCTCCCCTAAACCCCAGTGAACCTAACAATTTCTGTAGGTTAAATTTCACATGCTTCTTTTTTTCCCCTGTTGCGCATTTTGCAAATTAAGAACTAAGAACACTATTTTCTTCTTGGACAGATTGATCAAGGCCAGTCATTGTTGGACTATACATACTGTGTTATGACACAGCATCTCTCTTTCAAAGGCACCAGCACCAGTTAAGGTTGGGCACATCATTGCCAGCAGATTACATATTTTCAAATTGCACTACAGTTGCTGATCAGACCTGTGGAAAACAGGTGTAAGTGTTTACTGTAACAATGCACTGCAGTATTTATATTCATCTGTGGCATTGCCAGAGTGATTGCAAGTAAATATTCTTTATAAAAAAACCAACTTGAAAGCAGCTAAAGCAAATTTCAGACGTTTACAGTAAGTTGTGCAAAAGAATGTAAAGAAAACAAAACTTGACAAACTGATCCAGAGCGTAGAAACAAACATGCCATTTTAATAATAGATTAGCTTTTTAATACACAAGCACACAAAATATATAAGATATTATATGCACATAAAGTTAGACAGAAAGACAGGTATAAACTCACACACACACACTTACATAAAATGCCCTTTGTTTTCAAATTTGTACTGTGCCACAAGCATTTACACGGCTGGGTGCATACATTTCAATATAATGAGAAAATCTGCATTGCTAAAATAAGAATACTAGAGTGCTTTTCAAGAACCACGACACTATCATTTGCATTATAGGTTATTATTTACAAGTATTTAAGATGTTCTGTATATCTATAATGAACATTGCAACAGTGAAAACTGTAATTTATTATGTAAGGCACTGTTATATAAATTGTTTAAATTGTGTACAATATACACATGATCTCTTCTACTCAGTTAAATATTAAATACAGCACTTTATTGCTCATCTTCAACTATTTTTTTTGCATTCTATATATTTTACTTGATATAATTATAGACACAAAGTACCTATCTGATGCCTTATCCTGGTTGTCATGTGGTTTGTTTTTTGTATGTGTAGGGGTTTTTTTTAATATGAAATTAATTATTCATACTGTCTTCTTAATTTGACTAACTTTGCAGTATTTTGTAAGAAAATATTTTACTCACCATATATTCCATTTTCCTTGGTACTTAACAAAAGATATTTAAGCTTTTCTGTAATGTTACCTTACCCACCAAGCCCCAGTATTTTTCCAAGAGTTTGATGTAGCACACGACAGCAAAAAAAAACCCCAAACAAAACCCACCACGGAGAAAGTAATGCCTTTTTGACAATGGCAAGAGCAAACGAGGTAAGACACTGTGGAAGACGTTTCTTAACTTGTAATTCAGCAAAGCATAAGAACTGGCTTAACTTCTTTCTCATTCAGTGGAGCACTCCAAGATACGAAAAATGAGTTAAATAAACCATTTAGGAGGGTAATCACAAAGAGCAGCTTTTGCCTGGAAGAGATGCTGGGAAAGCCTCCATTGGCTCCCTCTTTTTCATCTCAGGGCCACAGGCACCCATAACTGTTCTGGGGTAAGCTGCTGCTTTGAATTGCCCTCTAGTGTTAGCCTTCATTAATTCTTACCACAATGACAAATTCTGTTCAGGTTTTTAATAATGGAAAGTGGGTCAGCAACATAAGTTATATTAAGCTAAAAAAATAAAACAAAAAATTTTGAACAGTGTTTCAAACTCATGTTCAGGTCAGAAGACTGTGAGGTTGACAAATTAAGTATTACACACCAAAAATGCAAGAAGTCTATGTACCTAAATGGCAAAAAAAAAAAAAAAAATCAAGCAAAAAAAAATTAAGGGAAAACTTATGAACATTCTTGTATTTTACATTTCTGTGAGTTTCTTAGGCAGTTTCACAAGAATTTCAATTTCTGAAGCAAATACTCAATATTCACAGCCAAACTCACTGTCATTATGGTGGGATCAAAACCTCAACAAAAACAGAAGAGCTGCTGGTGTCAATAGAACAATTTAGCAGTATCAATATCCTGGAAGGAATTATTTTCTCACTGCTAATTCAAGAGTCTCCTCGTTAAACCCTAAGCCTAGATGCAAAACAGGGACCATGAAAAGATCCAGATTTTAAACCTGGTAATACTAGGAAGAGAAGGCAAGCATTTTCCTCTGATTTTATTTCAAACCATATTTTATCTGCTCTCGAATTGTTTAGAGAGATCATGAATCTGGGACTTAAAGAAGTATGGAGAATATATTAGTAACACTTGCATGTCAAACAGGCTGTGGATTTCCACATATATAGAATTAAAGATGAGTATATGACCCTTTGTTTAAAAAATACTCTGGTCATACAGAACTACAATCCCTCACTCTGACTGAGAGTTGAAAAAATATTTTTTAAATTAGGTATTAACACAGATGAAGAAAAGTACAGATTTGAGTGCTGCTTTTATAACTCCTGTGCTTGGCATTTAAAGCATCATTTTCCCTTCTCCTGAGAACCTGGAAAAAATCTTTTGGTTTTAGGAAACATAGGGACAGGGTAACCAGTACATAAACATTCTTTTTGATCAGGAGTTCTTTTTGCCTGTGCAAAATGCTAACAATAAGTGTCACAGTATCAAAGGAGAACTCTGTTCTGCAATAAACTTTTCAGTATATTTTCACTTAGAGAAAGACTCTCTTATAAGAGCCATTGCAATGTTTCATAACAGATAGAGCATCTTCCTTGTCTAATTTTTGAGCTTGACTAAAATATAGACTAACTTGCAACAAGAGAAAGCGAAGTGTTTTCAGAATTACTAAAGTGATAACACTCATAAGACCACAGTATCTACCCATTCTACCAAGAGAAAATTTTGCTCCAAAAGAACACAGAAATTATAAAGCAAATGTTTTCATTTATCAGATCCGCTGGAAGTCCTGTTAAATCTAGAAGTGACTTATATGATGTTATATCTATTTTGAAGTAGGAAATTATCAGTTAAAGTTGGGAAGATCATAATCATGTTCATAATTACAATACTTTCTAAATGTCTAAGTTAACTTTCATATGAATACTAAAATCAATTTCCTTCTGTGGGGAGAAAGGGAAGTTTAAAAAAAATTTTAAAAAAATATTAAATTGCTCTTCATGTCAACTAGGAAGTGGAAGCATAAAATCACAAAAATCTTTGACCGAAGGCTTAAAAAAACCCCCCAAAAAACAAACCAAACCATCCACAAAACAAAAAAACCAACAGGACACTCACAAGAAGTAAAAAGCAAGCTCTTAAAATTTAGTGGGTTAAAGAAAAGGTGTAAATACTTCAGAGGTATTTGCACATTACCAAGATTTTTAAGTACCTCACAAATTAAAAACAGGTATTGCTGATATCGTGCTTTGACTAGACTATCTTGACAATATATTTCAATAAAAAGAACTAATTCTCTTTTAGTACTGCTCTAAAAATTTAGAATAACAAAAACCCCCTTGTTTTCTGAAATAAAAAAAAAAGTCCTGCCCCAAACAAACTCAGAAAAAAAAATTACCATGAATATCCATGTGTTTGAAATAAATTAAAAATTAACAAAACTAGAAACAGTGGCTTATTCAAACACACTACTTAATTAGCAATTGCATCTTCATACATACCCTGTTTTTAGCATGCAAACAACAGGCTAAACCAAGGTGTATTAACAAACCATCGATACACTATATGAACATTTAACAACTTTGATTACATTTCTCATTCCCCACTGAAAGCTTCAGTGCATGGTCTATATAAATTCCTCGTTAGACTTCTGTAGAAATTAAAAATAACAGCAAAAAGGGGGCAATACCTTATTTATATATACTTGCATTTGAGTGAAAAGAATAAGTATTTAAATATTCCAGTTAGCATATTTTAACTATTTTTCCTAAAGAACTTGCATGTCATTTGCTTTTCTTTTCCTATTGCCTAGCAAGACCATTTTATCAACAGACAAGGAAAAATGATGTGTAAGTATGCCAGTCTTAAATCCTTCCTGCATACATGTTTCACTGAATGTCTGAAGTAGTAACAAAAATAATTGTCTATTCAAATCTAGTAGTATACAAAACTCCATTTTAAAATAATGTATGGCTGGATTTAGTTTAAACTAACAAAATCCAGAAAATTCAGTTGCTTGAGATTTAAAACTTAAAACAGTCATGCATAAGATATCAAACAAGGGTTTCAAACAATGGTTGATTTTACATGCGTTGTAGTAACTAGGCATGGGTTGCATTTATAGCTACATGTCTCTTTCAGGAAAATCATTTCAGTTGCCTTTGTAAAGCAAGAGAAGTTCTTAAAGAAATCATAAATAAATTGTAAAAGCCAAGTGTAACAGTTCCTTTTGGATGAGCAATAAGCATGCATTGTCAGCTTTCAAATTATGATTTAGTCAACAAGACTTGTAGAGCCTCAAGTGTTACACCTACAGTAGGAACAATATAAGTGGCCATGCAAAGTCCCACATCTGATGCACTTCAGTAAAGAAGTCTGCACATTTTTGTCTTTTCAACCTCATTACAATTAGATATTGCAAAACAGTTTATGAAGTCAAGCACACAGTTTGCAATAGCCACACCAGCAATTTTTAAGGGGCAAGCACTGCAGGCCCTTAATTCAGGCTGAACTTCCAACAAAATTAATGGTTGTTTTGCTAAATAAGAACTACAGTAGGAGAGGCTAAGAGTAGGAAAATAAAACAAACACACCCCACCACCTTTCTTGAAAATTTCACCTACTCTTTGCATCAAGAAACACCTACTCTTTGGATCATGCTGACTACCAAGTACAAAACAGCTCTAGAAAAAAAAATTAAAAATTAATATGGGCCAAAATCCAGCACAAAAAAGTTCTAGAGCAAATGAACACCATAAGTGGACTCTAATCATAACTGACAACTGCAGCACTCTTAAAAGATATTAGAGCTTGTAAATGGGTAAGACTCAATTACTACATTACTGCAAAACTCTTTGCACTTTCTAAAAAAACATTTAGACCTGTCCTAAAGTTCTAAATACTTAAATATACACTAAATTTGTAAAAGGAAATAAAAGTGTGCATCTAATGAGAATATGATTCTGCAAATCCTTACTCATGGTAGGGAGTCATTAGAACTACTTGTGTATATTAAAGTTTGCAGGATTAGGCCCTAAATGTAAAATCCCTTTGATTTACAGTTGCAAACCAGAAACCACCTTTTTTGCTGAATAAGAATCTATGAGAAATACTCTGAACCTGTGTCAGACCAAGAAACACTCCATCAAACTTTCACCTTTTAAATATCTCACAAGGGAGCCTTAGATACCTTTGCCTTGCAATATAATCCTGATTTTCATTAACAAGAATGTAACTGCCTTTGTACAGGAAAAAAAAAAACGAACAAACTCAAACTGTTCAGTGAAATCCTGAAATCCTTATTTTCCTAAGAAAGCTAGTAGAAAAAAGGAAAAAAAAAATCAAAAAAAAAAAAGAAAAAAAAGAGAAAAAACAGAAATGCAGTACATCCCAAGCAGTTTCTGGACAGACTGAAATATTTATTTATTTGGAAGCATATTAGGCATGCTACCCAAACACAGTTACAGCATTAATAGAAGTACTTTCACTGTGTGTTTAATCACATAAAGAAAGGATTAAAACTGAAAGAATTACCTACTCACTAATCACAAACTTCAAAGCTTATATAAAGTTAAGGTTTACTTCCTATACTTTCTGTATTCAAAGTTTTCTTACTCAACCGATGATTTTCTCTAGGAGGGCTTAACTACCCTAAAATCACAGTATTGTATGAAAAATATATTCAGAACCCATCTGCCTCAAATACTTCTATAACAGGGGGTGTATTACTCGTAAATTCCAGTAATTCTTCAGTTCTACTAGCCACTAGTTACAACAATGAGGAAATATGAAATTTACACCTCACTGGATTTGCTTAGTAGAAATTAGGAGTTACTGGGATAAACTGAAATTTTGTTTTTTTAAAACTTCTCTGATTTTATGGTACAATTACTTCCTACAAAAAAATGTGCTTTTGAAGACAGACAGATTTGATTAAGGATAAAAACTGAATTCCAGCTGAAAGTTGGAAGTGCTAAAGTCACAACATGTTCATAAAATTTGTTGTACTGTAATATATTCTGCTGAAGATAAAGTCTTACAGATTTTACTACTCCATTTAGTATTTAAACAAATTTACTCAATCCAAGACCACTTACTATTTTAATTTCAATTGTCTGTGTAAATGGTTAGTTAAGACTATTCGTATATGCGTAGATAAGGTTTCTCAGTTTCAGCCAAATGAGTACTTTTAGTGCAAAGCAAGACTTGCAATATGAGTGTAGCATAATCCACGCTAATTCCTTTAAAATGTTCAGTGTTTTACTATATAATATCTATTTACCAACAAATAAGGTAAATAAATAAAATTTCCGACTATTTTGGTACAGGTGGAAGGCTCTGAAGACCTGTTTTTTTCTGGTTTTTGCTTCTTTGCTTGTCAGGTAGCTAGTTTGTTAATGCCTTTAAAACCAAATTTTACACACTACATGGAAATGCACTCAGCTAGCTCTCTATTCTATTCTTTAATGCACCCTCCCAACAAAAAAAGTAAAGTTATTGAAAAATAATTTTTTTATATCATCCATACTTTGTTTTTGGATTAGCAACATTTCAGTTGGAGTAAGTTCCAAGACAGGAATATGAGAACAATACTGTATGGAGAATTTATATAGCTCAAATGGATCAAGGCTGTTGCAAACTCAGCTTTTTATATCTTTTTATATTTTTGGCCACTTCATTTCCTTCTGAGCACAGCTTGTGTGAATACTTTTACTTAGATGTTTTGTAATTTTACAGGAGGAGTGCAAAGAATTATTTTAGCAAATAATAAATTCTTGAACAATCCCATCAGAACTGGCCTATTTTGAATAATCTGAATAAGTTATACTACTGTGTACATTTTTTAAAACAAAGAACATATGTAATAAGAGAAATGTTAATATAATATATACCATGCTCATGCTCCATCAACCTTCCAGAGTGTTTTTCAATCACAGGAGTAAGCCGTTCTCCAAAATCAGCTCTCTATTGAAAGGTCAAAACCTGCAATAAAAATGTCATGTATTATAACATATTTCCAACACCCACAGTTTCATGGTTGATCCCCAAACATAGATGTAGGTCATCAGCTTGACCCTCGCATTGTCTATGTTACAGGAAATCCTAATTTTAAAAATACTTTTTTTTTTAAGCCAAACTGACTTGATTAGGAACACCTGCGATATGCCTCTTTATTATCAGAAGCCTCCTGAAACAAATCAGATTAGCATGTTTCTGCTTTCATTCTTCCCGCAGCATTTTAAGATGAAAGTAAGAGGAAGGGGAAGGAAATAAAAAAAAAAAAGAAAAAAAAGGGAGCAAGGGGTGTTGTTCTCCCTTCCTACCCACTACCAATCCCTCCCCTCCTCCACCCACCCTCAAACAAGCAAACAGGTAAGTTTTTTTAGTAAGTAAACTACTTAATGGATGTGTGATTACTACTGCCATATTTCCTAAAATATGCTATTGACTGTTAAGTAATTAAATTCTAGTGTTTCACTTTAAGGAGTTCTAATTTTTTTTTCCCTTCAAAGCAGTACCATTATTGCCTTTATTAAAACCTAGCCTACAAATATTAGCTACTTTAAAACATATAATGGAAAATTAAAGTCAAGTAATACATTCTGAGTGATGAAACAGAATTTTAAAACTTAAAAAAAAAA
>VWZW01004520.1:222882-270482 GCA_013397115.1 Edolisoma coerulescens
CCCGCTGCGCTCAGGTTGCAGCCTGACCCCCCTTGTCCCCCCCATAGCCGCGCACCCCGCCGCAGCCAGAGGAGGGGTCGGAGCGCTCGGCGCTTGCCCGCAGCGCGCGGGCCCGATCCCGATCCCGCCTGGCAGCCGCCGCTCCCCATCCCCCTCCTGCCGCCGCACCGGCTCCGGGCGGCAGCGCCCCGGGGACGCCCCCCTGGGCGCCCCCCGACCGGGCTTGCGAGCAGCCCCCGAGCGGCGGAGCGGGGCTGTGTGGGCTCATCTTGGGGCAAAGCGGGCCCGGAGTGCACTACACTGGTCATTACAAAAAAAAACCAACAAAAAAAAGCAAACCAACAAAAAAACCCCAAAAAACCAAAAAACCAAAAACCCAAAAAACCACACCAAAAAAAAAAAAAGAAAAAAGGCAAAAAGCCCTCTCGGAGGAACTTGACGGAGTGAGGTTCAACTCGGGCAGCGCTCCCGCCTCGGCTGCGCGCAGAGCGCTCGGAGAGAACGCGAACTTTCATTTTCACGCCGCATCCTCCCCTCCGCCCCAAGCTGTGACTGATCGTAAGGTACCTGATGGCCGGGTTAGTGCTCCCACCCGCGTTTCAGAGATGGGGAAGCCCAGATGGAGGTTAGCGAGCTGCCGAAAGCCGCGGGGGGAAGGCAGGCTACAGTGCCGCCCGAGCCTCTCGCTGTCTGCACTTGACTTGTGCCTGCTGAAGGGTCCTTCCCTGGGAGCTCCGCGGACCCTGCCTCGGCTGGGAAACCCAGCGCATCCCTGCCAGCCGCTCCTCGGGCTTTCTGGCTTCAGTGTTTTGGGGTTTTTTCCTAATCTGATGCGCTTTTCAGAAAGGGAAAGGAAAGTAGAGGCCTCAGACCTGCAAACTGTTGTTCCCATGACTTTGGGGAAGATTTTTCAGAAGTACATAGTGGGAGTCCGGGAGCTCTATTCCCACTGACTTTCAAAATCTTCCCTTCACGTCTGTGAGCAAGTCCTCTTGAACTCGGTTGGACTGCTGGCAGACGAGCGCTAGCAGGCTCAGGGCCTAATGCTTTTCATGATTCCACTGCTCCCTGCTAGAGCTGCACTAACAAAATATAAGCAGAGCAAGTTTTGAAAGGGAGAGGTAATTTCTATTTCTCTCGCTTTTTTTTTTGTTTTTTTTTTTTTAAACTAACTGCCAAAGTACAAAACACCAAGCTTTTGGGCTCAAAAAGCTTAGACCATCATGGCTACGAAAACTACTGCTGCTCAGAAAGTATGTAATTCTGGAGCTGCTTAAGGAAAAAAGTAGTGCAAGGCAACATGTAAATAATCACATAGGTAATATTATGCATTTATGTTATTATATTTTCCTCTGAATTGAAGTTTGGTACTGCTAAAGAAACTGATTCCTAATTTTTTTAAACCGGGTTCTCAGCGAAAATGAGCCAGATGACAAAACTTAAGATCGTAAAGCCATTCTATTAAAAAGGAGGAAATATAAATGATTTGTGGTGTATTTACTTTTTTGCTCTTCTTTTATTAAAATTACTCTGAGCAAAATTTTCTAGAAGTGTGCCTTTCAACTGAAAAGAATGATAGTACATGTTTTCTCATTTTTTTCCTGAAGATTGTGTACCTGTGAAAAGAAAACTTTGCAGTAGAAATAGCAGTGAAAACAGCAAAGAAAAATATAAAATTATGATTTGCTGATACCACTTCTCTGTACTTAGATTATGTATAGTTTTGCCCTGAAATAATTCTAGTTATTATTTTTCACCCGTTTTTCCAACCCTAATATAAAAATAAGATGTAGAAGATAGTATGTCAATATTCTGTGATACACTGTTTCTGTGATACATGGTATTCTGTAATATGAATAGGACACTATTGTCCTTTCAGATATCATTCCTAAGATTTCATTAAGATTTTTAATGAAAGTGAAATTTTTACATCCCTAATATCGAGTACTTGCTCCCAGGTTCCATTCTTAATGCACATAGGCCCCGGTTCTGCACAGACTGAAATGTATATTATTGTGTGTAAGCACACTGAGTAGTTATCTTCATTATTATGCTCTTGTGTTTCAGACTTACAAAGCTAATAGTGACATTACACAATCATTATTCTCAGAATTACTTAGGACTGCATAAAGCTTAAACCTAATGTAATAGTCTTAGTTTACACCTTCTATCTGTATCTCTTAACCTAAATAATGCACAATTATAATAATTTATGGATCAGAATGGGTAAATGTTTAACTGAGAATTAGAACAAGTGAGAAAGGCAATTTCTGTAGTGTAAAAATCCATGTAAGATGAGGTGGCTATTGCATTCTTTAGCTGTAGCATCTGGGAGAGGATGATCAGTTTGTTTCCTCAGTGACTAGCCAAGCCAAAAAGTCACAGCCGGAACACAGCTGAGGACAGAAGGAAAAGAAAGGGATTTTGAGCCTCACCAAAAGTGATGTCAATTCTTTAGCCCAGATTTCCATTCCAAACAACTTGGGTTCATCAGAGTGTTGTATGTCTTATCTGCTGTGGTAGCAGATATGAGGTTAAGCTGCAGTTTCTATAATGGACTCATTTCTTCATGCAGTTCTCATTACAGCACTATCTGAACACCTCCTCATAGTGCCTGTCCTGCATTACAGGTTCTTCTCCTCAGAGAGTGCCATTAGATTGTCAGAGAATCTCCTCATAGGGTAATAAGTGACATGACCAGCATTTGTCATATTACCTGTTCTGTTGTTGCCAAGGGAAGGAGCATGTGCAATTGAATGTTTTCAGTTTATTGTATCTGTCTTTTCTTCCATACACATTATGTCTTTATGTTAGTGAGGTAAGGCTGAAGTAATGTGTTTTGTTCTTCAAGCAAGGTGCAGTTAGATTTCTGATGGCCCTTAGCTCTTAGGCAATTTCATTCCTTAAACTGTCACCAGCCCTGAGAAAGTTCTGTCTCTAGAAATTACAACTTTTTTTCGCACTTCTTGCACAGGTTCTCTTATGTCAGACGAAGGAAACTGTTGATGACTGGATCCAGTCTAGAGACCTAGAAGACACTTCTTTAGGAATCCTGGATTTATGCCCTGGAGGATCCTGAGACCCTGAATTTGTAAATTAAAAGTCTAGAGAAAATCAGTATGAAGAGGGGCTTATAATAACCTACGTTGCTGAGATGACATCCCCCCAGCTTTGTGTACTTGGAGTGTCCTATATGCAGCAGACTTTGTGCTTGGATATACCGGACTGCTTAGATCCAGCTGAGAGGTGGCAAAACCAAAGCAAGGTACTTGTCTGCTGAAATGACACAGAAGCTCATAGCTAGGGATATTTAGAAAGCTGGAGGCTGTCTTCTGGCTCAGGCATGCATTACTTTACAAATTACCTTGCTATGTGTTTTTAAGATTTATTTTACAACTATGAGGATTAGAGGAATTTGTTGTAATGAAAACTGGCGTTGTGTCATTACTGTGTAACTTTTTAGTTAGATTCTTTGGCTTGCCTGGGTTCTTGCATGTTATTCCATTTCATCTGCACCA
Organism: Edolisoma coerulescens; assembly: GCA_013397115.1. Taxonomy (NCBI): domain Eukaryota; kingdom Metazoa; phylum Chordata; class Aves; order Passeriformes; family Campephagidae; genus Edolisoma; species Edolisoma coerulescens. Next base: position 226,401 of record VWZW01004520.1, read on the forward strand.
GTTCCTGGGTAAGTTAGACCAGTTGGGGGGCACTAAGGGACACCCACATAATTATAATAATTGCACACCTACATATTGTTTTGGTATTCAGTGTTTGTATTGTATATGGACATACAGCCAATGGAAATTTGAATTTTTTTCCTACTTATTTTTCTAATTTGAGCCCTGCCTTGCCCCTGATGCTCATCCAGCCTTCTAGATCCTTGTTATAGGTTCATCTAAGCCTCCCTTCAGGCCTCCTCTGTAAATTTCGTATCACTTGAAGTTTAAAGTTTCAGTTTAGTATCCTAGTAACTGTAGTTGGGCATCCTCCTTCATGTGTGTTTTACTTTCTGCTGTAGCCACTCAGTCTCTAATTTACCCTGACAAATACAGGATCTGGAATTCATTGCTTTTGCAATTTTAGTCTGCTAGCAATGATAGGGGTTGTAATCTAGAAAGGACTAAAGTGGACAGCATTTACTACTGTACAATGAAAAGAGAGTTTTGAACTTGCCAGAGTAAACCTGGTCTAAGGATGTTTCTGTGGACTGTAAGGACTGCAAGAAGTATATGCTGGCTTAGGACATGCATATACTTTATTAGATTTCCTATGAACTTCCTCATGAAAAATAAAACTAGCTTTTTTTCTTTTACCTCCTGATTTTTCAATAGCAAACCTTCCCTTTAGATTTTTTTTGGAGCCACTAAAATGCTCAATATAGCATAAAGACTAGGGGTGTAGTCGTCACAAGGTTGGATTTCTGTATTTTGTTAACGTCTTGTAGTATTGACTCCAACATATCTGTAGGGCTGACTCATAATAACAAACATATCCCTGAGGATTTAAGAAAGGTTTTGGTATTAAACTTAGATTCTGTGGTAAAGTTTTGCTTAAATGATCCGACTGTAACTTCTAAACGTTTTAATATTTTTGTGGATTTAATGGTTGTGAAAAGTTCTGGCTTGGTATCTGTGAAAACTGAAATCTATTCTTTATTCGTGGCTTAATTACAGCAGAACAGTTGCCAAGTGATCTTCTCCACAGCACCCACGGACTTCAACCTTGAACCGAAGAAGACTCATCAAATGGTGAGAAAAGAGTGGTTGTCATTACTATTAAGTTAGGGATGCTCTATTATTTTTTCCTGTTCAGCACTGATTCTGTTATTTTATAGGTATTGAAGTTAGATTTTTGTAGGGTAATTTCTGGGACCATAACCTAATTTGTCTTCCACACCCTATATTTCAGCTGTTATGTTTTCAAGCTTTGCTTTATTCCTTGCTGTCCTCAACTTCAAAAATAATTGTTAGTGATACACTGAATTCATTAGCTAATTTCTTTATTACTTTCTTTAACCTTAGTCCTGTGCATATGCTTAACTCTGTTCACATGAATAGTTTTATCAGTAGCACTACTTAGAAGAGTGAAGCTCAGGATATGTGAAACTGAAAGACTGAAGCTTAAATTTTGCAGATATGTATGCCTGCAACTAAATGAAATGCTACTGAAATGAATGCAGGAGTGGGGGATCTGGAAGTGCTTTTAGCTAGTATTAGTTTGTTTGCTCTTTTGCTGAACAATTTGTTTCTTTTAAGACTGATGCAAGTTGTTAATTTGCTTCTCTAGTTTCCTAATTTCTGGGAAATTTTTAACTCTGAGCTTCACAACATTTATAAAATTTTAGTAGTGCTCATAATTCTCTTGAGAAGAACAAAACGTTATTTTGTTTAGCCATTTTGTGAAAAGGTGACTGAATATACAGAGGAACTAATTCTCTCTTTAACTCACTGCCTTAATCAGGTCTTTAATCTTGCTCATAAGAATCATTAGGTAATCATTTTTATATGTATTGATTTATTAAGCATAGATCTTAAAAACAAGGAGTTTCCTTTCTTTTACAGCTATAAATAAAGGGTGGAATATTGGTAGCAGGGGCTTGTGTGTGTAAGAATATAGTTGTTAAGTGTTGATGTTGGCTTCCTGGTAATTTAGATAGGTGACTGTTTAAAATAATGATGCACAGAATGATCCATAATTCAGGAGACGGATCACAGTGACCAGAACTTCAGAGAGTGCTGAGAGATGCCCCAGACCTTTTTTGGTATCTCGACAAATGGCTTAATTTCTGTTTTCCTTTAGTAACTGTATTGTAGAGTAAGGAGTAAAAGGGACAGAACCATTTTTGGCGTGTGATTTCCGCAGTTTATCCTCTTGGAATACAGGATATTAACCCTGTCCCAGCTGTTTACCAAACTGGGTTTGGAAGCACAAATGCGTTTAAATATCCAGGAGAGATACTGAGGCCTTTACACCAATATCTGAACTACACCCTGTGTTAAGAGTTACTTTAGTATTGTTCTCAACCACTAAACTTATTTAAACTTTGCCAGGGTTCTTTACCATTTCATGCTTTAAAATCAGGGTTTAATACTTAAACCGGTTAGAAGAAGCAGTTTTCAGGCACAGTGCATTGAGATGTAACCCAGAGGTCATTTATTTTTAATTCAGATTCAACAATCTGTTTCTTTGTTCTTTCTCAGCCATTTTTTCTTTAGTTTTCTTTTAGACAACTGATTCTTGAATTAACTTTGAGCACTTAACTATTTGCATTCTCTTCATTAAACAATTAATCTTGCACTTAAGTAAAAATACTTGTATGAATATGGGAGAGAAGAGTCTGAATCCATGTTAGTCCTTTGCGTCTTGTACTTGACTTTCCTATCTGATAACCACTGGGCTGGATCCTGACTAGCACCAAAGTGTGAGTCTGAGTGTTATTAGGGTAAAGAGCTGGGGCTCAGTTTTGAATGTGTTTTCGATACTACAGACCTAGTGAAAGATAACAATAGGATGTAAATTGATTTTCAAATTTAAGCACTTCTTTAGTTGTTCAGCTCAGCAGAGTTTAGATACTCCAAAAGTTTGAAGTTAAATGGTTTTAAGGTTTTCTTAAGGCATTTTTTGAATTGATGTAATTCTTTTACTTCAACAGAAGGAGAGGTAGGCCAATGTCAAACAGTTTTGAAAAGCTTCTTTTCATTACCCTGCTAAAAATATAACTGTTGCATCCCCTTTTGGTTGAATCACTTTCACTTCCCTGACTCTTCTTATACCTGTTGTGTCCTGCTAACCTTTCCTCTAATGTCCAGTTTTCTGTTAACTTTTCTACACTGATTATTCTTTGTCTCTCTTCTTTTTTACTGGAGTTTTAGAGAGGTCATTATACTTTTTCAATTTCTTTCCTTCCTTCCAGTTCCTGGAATCCAGCAACAAATAAAGCCCTCTGATTTCAAGTATGCCTTTTTAGTGAGAAATACATATGTTAAAAATTTAGTGCTATATCAATAGAAAGGGTGAAGAGAGCATTGTGGATGCTATTTATAGAAAAGGAACCGGGTTTTACATATTATTAAAAACTATTCCCTGATTTGGGATATCGAGATCCAGGCAATAAGATCAAGATTTTAAGGTGATGCTTTAAAAATCACTGTGCTTTTTGTAAAAAAAAAAAAAAAGAAAACCAACCAACCAAAAACCCCACAAAAGTCTATGTGTACTGAATAGACTGATTAGACTTGATGTGGCTGTTTTATGGAACTGTGTATCACTGAACTTTTCTTAAGCCTTAGGAAAGACAGTATGGAGTTGGAAGAGAAGCGGGCATCTCCATGAAGAGCAGTCAGTTATGGTCGTGGTAAGTTAAAAAACAAAGTATAATCTTGTATTTCTGTTATATTTTCACCTTTATGAAGCGACCTGTATTTAGGGCCCTGTTCACCTTGGCAAAATGAAGCCAGTTTTATTGAAACAGTCTCTACATTCTCTGGATTCATTTATGCTATCACTGTGTAATGATTGTGTTCTGTTGGATCTGACTTTGTGGTGTAACTCCTGAATGAAAACAGTAAGTGACACAAAAATCATTATTTTCACAGTGATTATAATACAGTGTTTTCGTGCCTAGTTTCTGAGCAAAACAAAATATATAGGATCCTGTTATCTCCTAATAACTTTTGAATCCACTGCCTAATTTCAGCTGCATTTGATATAGAGGTAGAGGTCACAAAGTCAAGTTTCTGCAATTTGAATGAAGTTTAGCAGCTGTGAGTAGAGAAGGGACTCAAATTAGTGCCTCCAGGGTAGAAAAAAACTGCAGCATGGACTCAGAAATTTTCTGTTCTGTTCAACCTGTTGCCATGCAGGTCGGCATGCTCAGTTGGTCTGCCAGTTGACACGTGTGGCTCAGACCTAGCCACAATTTGAGCTGACTCTTGCTCTCCTAAACATCAGAAGCTGAAACTTAGAGAAATCCGTTTAGAAGGGAATGGGAAAACAGCCAGGCTAGCTTCGGCACAAGTGTGTCGGTGGCACCTATAAGTATGCTGATAGGTAACCAGACTTCATTACTTCTGCTAGTCATGAAAACAAAACTTGGTTTTGCCAGGGCCTTGTAGTCTCCCAAACCACTTGTGAATCATTCCATGATATGGTATTTTCTATACCTGGATTAGAAACATGTTTTTCTTGTCCATGTTAGAGAAAGGAACTGTTGAGACAGCTTCAGTATTTCATTTCTTTGGTGGTTTGGATGTTAGCTCTGAGCTATTCCTTAGGCTGTCAAAATTTTAAACCTGTGTTTTCAGCTTTCTCTAGAAACTGACTATAATTTAGACTGCAGCTATGTGTCCCTGACCCATCCTACAACCTACTCTCTTGGAACAGTGCAGAAAATATGCATTGTATTCCAATTAACTTCCTTTGTGAAGAAAGATGTGGAGCTAGATACAGGGACAGAAAACAATATTAGGATCAGCCTGCATCAAGTTACCACACTGCATTGCAACTTGGGAAATGCTAAATCTGTAGCTGTGTGACTTTGTCGCCAAAACTGTACTGAAAGGTTTTGTCTGTCCATTCATCTCAGTCAGTGAGAAATGGGCAGGTTACACTTGCCAGAGGTGCTGTGTCACTCACTGTACAGGCTCAGGTAGGCACACTAACTTGGCATATGTCTGATATTTTTAAATTTTCTATGTAATGTTAGGCAGGGGTCAAGATACAACACTCTTTAAGCAGAATTTAGTGCTGGAGCATATTCTTTAGAAACAGTTGAATTTCTCAGAATAACAGAAGCCTAAGAGTCATACATATGAAATGTAAAATTTGAGGGAAGTATCATGAGGAGAAATGCTTCCAATTCAGTATCATAAGGTAACTGTCTTGAAATGTCAACTTTTTGTTTGTCCTCCTGCCCAGCTGAAAACCATCAACCTGGCAGCAAGGAACAAAAACTTGTGATACTCTTTTCCATTTTCTGCTAATTTTCATGGGGTTTTTTTTCAGAAACTCAAAGCCAAGAAGAGAACAATTAGTCATCATCAAAAAAACCCCCAAACAAACTGCACTCCATTTTAATGAAACTTTTGGGTTGTCTATTAGAGTCTCAAATCCTTTCATTTGGTCCCAGCTTTTTTGATTGTTTAAGTATTGTTGTTTCTGCAGAGCTATCTGTATCAAAGGAATGAAGAAAATTTTTTTGCATTTTTCTAGGATCTATTGGTTCTTAAAACCTTGTCACCAGTAGTCTTGCCTAGTGTCACCAGTTAAATATTACTTAATGGAACCTCTGGCTAACCTGCTTTTAAATGGTTATAATATATAAAATTATTGTAGCTTACAACATTTTCCTTTTAAAGGTCAACATAGATGTGCTTTTAATAAGAAGAGTAAGGTCAAATAATGGATGTTAAGTTTTGTGTGAACAGCAAGGTGGTGGTGTATTCTTGTTTAACACTGTGTTGTGTGCTTCCTGTGTTTTAAAGGGTGTTCACAGAGTCCTTAAACTTAGCAAAGAATTTTCATAAGCATTTTTTGTTTTAAAAAGCTGCCACTTTTTAGTTTAAAAACGGCTAATTCTAAACTGCTTTTTACTATGTAGTTTTGAAGACTTTGGCCTTGGATGCTACTATATGTGGTCAGATACTTTCACAGTCATGAAGACATCAATAAATTCACAGGCCTATGCTGCGTCCCTAAAATGGGTGTTGTGGGACAGATTTTAAGAAGGTTGAAGCACTAAAAAGTGACTTGCACAACAGACCAAAGAAACTAAGATAATTAATCTTTAGAAAATGATAATTAAAAAATTAAATTTCAAGTAATATCAGTAAAAGCTTCCATAATGTGCTGTCACTACACGTAAAATTCATAAGCAATTTTAAGCCAACATTCTTGAAAGAAGGAGCTAAAAATTCCTATAAATAATATGCTACTTAAAGATGTATGGAACTCCTTTATTATGTGCTAAATGCTGTAATAAAACAGGCTATCAGTAGGTTTTGCTGCATGTTACTAATTTTATTTCTTTTTCATCTTGGTATTTTTGCAGGTGTGTGGAGGAACAGGTCCTGTTCTCGCTGTTGTTACTCCCACATAGGCAGACTCTGTAATTGATTATGTGTGGGTAGGGCACTCTTGAAATTCAGGAGATTCTGCAGTAGTGCGGGGTTCTTTTTGTGAAAGTTCAGTTGCAAGATCAGGACCCTACTGTGACTCCTTACTGTGCATTCTGTCTCTGTCTCATTGATTGTACTGGAACCTGCCTACTGGGATAATGTAAGTCCTGCTTTTCCCCCACATGTACTTTAGATGTGAGTTAATCATGAAGCATTTCTAATTAGAAAATTAGTATAATTTACATGCATTCTTTTAATTATGTTTTTTTGGCAGTACCAAATACTATATTCCTCAAAACTTCTTAATGGCACTGAGGCTTTGTGGATAGTTGGTCACATGATGAGAAAATTCAGCTGTAAGTACATCAAAATGATTGACTTTTTCAATAGTTAGTCTTTACTGATGTTGGCAAACTAATAGTGATAAAAATGTGAATCAAAAGGTTTGACTTATGTCAAATTGCTTCAGTTCATTTTAGAAAATATATACAGCGTACCTATTAAGGATTTTATTATTCTTAGGTTATTCACCATGGCACCCTGAAGTTCTTCCCTACTGCAATTAGGTAGGGGGTTCTAAGTTGTTTGTTTTCTTTATTTTTAGAATAATGTGTCTCTGACTTGCTCTCTGTTTTGACCGATAAACTTTTTGAAATGTATAGATCTATAAAAACTGTTTATACCACTAATATTTGTGTAGATACTGCAAACTGATTTACTAACATAATTGTCTTGCTGGGTTGAATATTGAAGTGTTAATAAATATACACTTATATTTCTGTCAGTGTACTTTGGCTAAATTAAACTGAGCTGAGTTTGATCATACATGCTGATTAGCTATAGTCTTAGGCAGGAACTACATATTACCCATATCATATGTTGGTGGATTCACCCAAAAATAACTATAAATATCTATGCTTGGGCTAAGGAGGAAGTTCTTTTCCTGTAGCTATGGGTACAGTCATTGGTTTGACTCCTATTTTTGTATACAAATGAGCAAAAACTACATGTAGGTGTTTTCCCTGTATAACAAAAGGGGTATTGTAAACTCTGTGCCCTTTTTTATGATGTTGTATTTCCTTTCTGGTATTTAAATTCAAGGATGTTTTCAACTGTGTCTTAGTATCAAAAAAAATGGAAGAACTGGAAATGTTACTGAATCTGTGGATAATTATCAAGGGGCTGTAAAGGTCTAGAAGAATTGTGTGTAAGGACAGAGGTTCTTTCTCATGAAGCAAGGACACAGATAATAATTGATGAGTAAAGGTTAAGGAGCACAGGATTATTTTTATTGCTTGGCACAAGAAAGGTGAAATGAAAGTAGTTTGAAGAAAGATCAAGACCAAAAAAGAGAGCAGACTCAGATCAGAAGTAGACTAGAGAGTCCAGTTAAAAAAAACCCCAAAACAAACAAAACCCCCAAAAACAGAAACAAAACCCTTAATATGGGTTTGAAAAATATACCTGAAAGGAGAACTAAATGGATAGCTGCTGATATTTTTCATTGCACTGAATATATGGTAGATTTAAGTTTAAAAACTTTCAGTAAATGCTTTTCATGAAGTTTTTGGTTTTCTTCTGTTGGAGAGGAGTATAAGAACTTTGAAGTGTTGAAGAAGACTCAGTGACTACTTGTGAATTACGGTATGAATTGGGGATTCAAGATGACAGTTACAACTAAGAACAGAAGACAATGGGTTGCTTAATAAAATTAGTACCAAGCTGGAGCCATAATTTCTTGGTCAAATGCAAAACTTAATGATTTTGAAATGCATCACCTTCAACAGTGCTCAAACCACAATTTTATTATGTTCATTACGAGATGGGTATTTTCAGAGTTCTAGTTAAAAAACCTGAACAGTGATGCTTTTGAGATTTTGCAATATAAAATGAAATTGAGATTTTTTGATATGAAATGAAATCATGATTTGAGAACACTGGATGTTTCATTTTGCATAAAAAAATCTTGATCAACATATTTTCTGTTTAAAATGTTTAAATCTATATGTTTGCTGTTTTCACCTTTTAATTCTATCAGCCATGTATATTTTTACTTGCAGTAAGTTGGGTAAAAGAAAGAAAAGCGAGAGAGGGTGATTAGGTGATTGCAAAAAGAGGGAGATTAGGTGGTTGCAAAAAAACCTCCTAAACACAGTCTTCTAGCTGTGCCTCTAGATCAGAAATGCCTCAGAATAGATCTAGTTTCAGAGGAGAAAAGGAAGGAAAGTGACATGCCAATGAGTGGGGTATGTGGAATCCTCTGTATGTTTCATCTGTATCTGATTTTTCCTTGGGTCACCACTGAGAGGCAGATAGCCTGGGTGTGACTGCTTCCTCTTCCCGTGGTGGCAGCTTCCCAGTACTTTGAGGGAGATAGTGTTGGGGCATAGCTCTGTTCTGCCTGCAGCAGTGCTGCTACAAATACTTGGAAGAGAAGGAACTCTGAATTGTCTCCTGCTGTAACCAGCTCTCCAGTACTCACTGAGGCTTTACCCCTGTTGTTGAGTACCTGATCTGATTGTTACTTTGGTTTAACTCATGCTGTGATGCTATGAATGATTGAAACCAGGACAAAAGCAAGAAATCAGATATCAAGAGAAGGAGATGATGTTTTGGAATGTAGGGAGTGGGCATTTGCTGCACAGCTACACATTGTCTGGGCTTGAGAATACTTCAAGAGCTGAAATGCCAAACTACAGCAACAGAGTAAGTTTCCTTCTGTGCAGTGAGAAGGAAGAGCAAAGGAATGTGCCTGAACATTCAGCATGTTAGTTGTAAGTCTCTGAGATCTTTTCCTTTACTGCTGTTTGCACTCTGCTTGTATCCTGACTGTCCTGAATGTAGCATGTCTTTATTTGTGTCGAATGAGACACTCCTCACATTGTAACGTCAGGAACATTGTTTTTCTTCAACCCTTGAAAGTCAAAACATGGTAGCATAGATAGCTGTAATAAGTTAGTAATAAATGTGACATGAAATAACTTTCTCATTTCACAGCATTTATAGGAAAAACAATGTTTTATGCGTTTCATATACCTCTTCTTTTCCAATCCTAAGCAGATGTAATGCATGAAAATTTTCCTTAGCAATGCCCTCAGTTCTTTATTTCCTGTTACAATTATTGGTCTTTTGTTATTAGGTTTTTTTTTTGTATTTAGGTTGATGCCCTCACAAAACCTCTCTGGATCCTTTATGAATGATACCATCATGCTGTCATTTGTTTTGTCATCAAATCTAGTGTAAACTTGTGTTTTGGGAATCTTTGTCCAACCTTTAAAGGATGATCATTCTTCTCTGTCAGCAGGTTTTTCATGGATCAAGTCTTTATTAGAAAATCTTTTACTTTGCCTTGACAAAATGCAGCCTTACCTTGCTCATTAGCTAGTCAGAGTGCTGCTCTACTGTAAATACCATTTTCCAAACCTACTCCTTTGGTATTTTCAATTTCCTGCTTCATTTTAAAGCAATAAAGATATGCTATCTGTCTTTATTTTCAAGGCTCATCAAGACTACTTGTACCTGATACCTCTCCTTCACTATCAAGAAGTTGACTCTGGTTTTGATCAACATATGATGCTGACTTCCATCATTCGGTCATTAAATTTTCAGACCACACTGAATATTTTCTCCTCAGCTGCCTCTCATGTATTGGTTGACTTCTTCATAAACAGAATTGTTCGCTATCTTCCCTTTAATTTTGTCTTAAAAGTTTTATGTACTCTGAAGCTTTAAGCAATCCAACTAGACAACAGTTATATTGCAGGTATATTAATGCCAATGCATATCACAGTAGTACTGTGTCGTTGCATTTGGACTCTGCCATAATCCCTCTGTTGTCTCTTTATGTAGAATTTAAGCATATCTATATTTTGTTGTGTGCTCATTCATGGCCCAGCATATTATGAAGTGGCCCAGGGTGAGGCCTTCCAAGATTTATGGTAGTACAGATAAATAATAATGAATATACACTGGATGCTGTAGTTTAGCTGTTGGATTCTGTTGTGCCTAATGCCACGTCATATTTAATGGAGAAAGAAGGTGCTCCAACCAGAGGCCTCACAAAAGGAAAAGAAGTGAACAGAAAAAATGCTAGCCCCAGAGGCCTTCTTGGCTGCCAAACTCAAGTCCTTAGCTGCTGGCATTGTGTCCTGAAAGCATCCCCCTCTTCTCTTCTCTACAGCAGTAAGAACAGATTCTCCCTTCTCGTGTAGGGAAGTAAATGCAAATATCACAACGTTCTGCAGTGTATGCAGAAGGACTTTTTATACTTCCATAGCATCCTTCATGTATTCCATTCCGGACACAGCATCTCTTGGTACAGAAATCTTGAATAACAACAATTGTGCCATTCATCAGTCCTTTTTTCAAATGCCATTTGATCTCTGTTGGGAAGGAACCGACACTAGTTTTTATTTGGTATCTTGGCACATTGCTATCTCATAGTGCTCTGCTGCCATTGTGCCTTGAAAGTAATGAGTCTTCAGAAAAGTGGTAAGGATGAATTCAATCAGGAGTTCCCCAGGTATGTCACCCTCTTTCTGTAAGTGGGCCTGCATGTAGCCCTTTACTTTCTTTTAAAGGGACACTGAAATGCCAGTGTGTAGATCATACAGAGAGGATGGAATGTTGAGTGCCTGGCTGATTACAGAGATGGTAGATTGGACTGTGCAGACAAATGGCTCAGTATGTACCAAAGCAAATATAGTCCAGTAGTTTAATTTTATAAGAATAAACCACAAAATGTAGTTCTGTATGGTTCCATGGCTGAATAGGAGAACTTTAGTAAGAGCTGTGGGCTAGTTGGTGGGATGGAGGCAGTTGCTGTGAAAGCCATTGCAGAAAGAAATTGAACTCATTGCACTGGCAAGGTTTATGGCAGGGAGATTAGGGACATCCCCAAATAGGAGTTGATTTTTATAGGGAATAGTTCAGATTTGATATATCAAGAAAAGATTTTTTGACAAATTGATTGAATAAACATTAATAAATGACCCAATAACATGCCGTTCATTTAGTAGTCCTAGAAAAATTCAGAAATTATATTGGTGAATGAACCATGAACTGTGTTGTGCAATCTGATACTTAAATTAGCTTTGATAAGAGAGGAATGGAAAGTAACAAATGTGACCTTAGTATTAAAAAGGGTTTTAGGGGTGGTCATGGACTAAAGGGCTAAAAAGTCAGGCTACCATGACAGACAAACTGCCAGTGATTGTGATAAAGCATGCAATTAATAGGAACATGGATAGGTGTAATAGCAACCATCATGGCTTTTGTACAGGTAGTTTTGTCTTAGAGCTTTGCTAGTCATTTGAAGGAGGCATTTCCAGATGCACAGGAAACAGTGACCCAAAAGTTTTTAAAAAGTTCTGTAACTGAAGGTTGTTAACAAAATGAAGTATGGAGTCACTTAAAATTCTTTGTGGATTAGTAAAGGGTTTTAGAAGATGAGGAACAGTATAGTGACTAATGGGCAGTTTTAATGCTGCCCCCTCACAGAGGTTTGTATTGGCACCTTTGCTGGTCCACCTGTTCCTAAAGGGTCTGAAAAAGTGCAGTTGTAAAGGTTGCAGATGATAAAAGGAAAATATTCACAGTTGGAGTCAGACCTAATGCTGACCCTGAAGAGCTGCAGAAGGATCTCACAGCAGGACCTGTGGTGATCCAGGAGCCATGGCTGTCACAGTGGCCAGATATCGCTGACCCCACTGTTCAGCCGTATCCATCATCAGAGAGGCAGTGGCTGTTGGATTACAGCAGCTATCAGCCCGTAAACGGTGAGCTCAGCAGGCTGTGGCCAGTCCTGCCACTCAGGAAGGCAGGGACTTGTAGCTGTTTTTTTTAACAGCAGGGGCTGAAAAATGAAGAGAAGATTCTTTCTCCCTGTTTCTTAGAGTTTCATAACCCCAACGAGCTAAAAAGTACATATTTTGAACTTGGAGTTCCTGCCTGCTACAGGGTTGGAATGTCACTGTTAAAGTGATAGGTAATGTCTTGCTGCTGTGAGAAGCCAGGGCTCTCAAGCCACCTTAGTGGTGTTTGCATGGATTTTTAGCAGCTTCTGTTAATTTCTTAAAATCATTCTGGATCTGTAAATAAGAGTTTATCATCCTCATTGATTGATGATAAATTTTTAAACATGTATCAAGTGTATACTGTTCCCATTTTCTTAAATCTGTAGATTTTTTTATTGTTCCTTTTTCTGGCAGTAGCAGTATTATGGATAGACAGATCAGTTTTACTTCTGCTGTTCACAAACCTGTGGGCAATGGAGAATGCCAGTTTGCTGCTACTTCAGAAGCTAAAAGCAGTCGCAGGCCCTAAAATTAATCCCAGGGGAAATCAGATAATGAAGCAGAAATGTTTCACGCAGCAACCAGAAGGTCTGGAGGGAGGGATGGAGTAGAAGATAGCATTGTACCTTTGCAACAGCTGGAATGGTTTCTAAGCTGTTATCTGCAAACCCCTAGTGGACTCCAAGGCTATGGTGAAATGAACACCTGTTTGGCTAAACCATAACAGTGCTTTAAATAGTGTTTCCAATTAAAAGTTTGATCGGATGGTTGTGTGGTGGCTTTTGAAAATTGCTAAGGGCTGATAATGATCTGTTGCTCAAAAAAAAGTGGGAACCGATGTTCTGGAGTGTATGAAAAAGTAGAGAGCACTCCCTACCTTCCGAGTTTTAGGTAAGTTGCATGCCTCTCCACGAGAAGCAACAGCAAGGGGTGCCCAGAAGGGAGCCAGGAAGAGCAGTCTGGCAGCATTAATCCTTCTGTCCCTATCACGCCTTCCCCAGTAACAGAAATATGGGGTTCTTAATCGTTGTGTTGTCCTTGAATATCCCTAAAGTTCTTCACTAGTCCTACTTTTCATATATATTCCTGACTAGTAGATTTGGTTTTCTGAGAAGTAAGTATTATTTTTCAAGTCTTGGGTCCTCATCTGACAAAGATTAAACTTGTCAGCTCCTCTAGATGACAGTATATATCCTTCTTTGAATAAAAGCCTGATTTCTCATTGCCAGAAAAACAGATTTTAAACTTTTCTATTCTGTCATTCTTAACGGGCATAAACTTTCCTTACAATTGTGAACATGTCTTATTACCCATTTATTACTTTTTCAAAAATCCCAGTTGTATTTCATCAACTTCTTTTAGTTTATTTCCCCAAATGAAAATTTTACATTGTAAAAAGCTTATTTGTCCTCGTATCACGTCTCTTATTACTTTTTTCTTACTATTGAAAATTTTCCAGCATCATAAAATATTTATATTATCAGTGCTTTTAGTTGCCCTTGACATAGTTCACTTCCCATTGTCCTGAGTACCATACAAGCACATCCATAAGTAATTTGTAAAGATATTAGCTTTTCCAACCTTCTGTGCATATTTGTGTTAGGAATTGCAGTGGTGCCCAATTTGAGGTACACCAAATTATAAGCCATGTTCAAGTGGTATAAATATGTTTATCTTAAAGAAATATGTTAAAGAAATAATTTGTCTGATCTAAAATCATTATAGTGTATTTTATGAAATTTAAACAAAATACTAGAAACAAATACTGATACTAGTTTTTTAAAAGGATAAAGCAAGTTGGCAGGTGTTCTGTTTAACCTTTTTGTGTTCCATTTTTCTTACTCGTGTCTTTTGATAAGTATGTGGAAAATTAGGGGGGTTGTGCTTGTTTTTGTGTTATCTTGCTAAATACCTGTTGCTAGCTTACATGATTCTGATGTTGTCTTTGCTCTGGCTTGAGCTACAAGCTGAATATGAAATTGAGGGGAATCTTTGCCTTATATCAGAAAGCAGCTTGTAAGGAAGGAGAGAGTGACTTCTGCTGTAGTGTGGAAAAAGGTGATCTCCTGACTTTACCTGTGAATGACAGGAGAGAGGGATATATGAGTCTAGGCAAGGCATATGGGTACAGAAACAGTGGTGGGGTGTATTGTTAGGTCTGAGGATAAGTGTATGTGAATGAAGAATTTGGAATAGGTTTCAGAGAAGGGGTTTCATTAAGAGTTGGAAAGATCACAGTTGGATAAATGCACTGGGGTCAGTTGAAAGTCACTTTACTAGAGAACATGTCTACAGCTCTCAAGCTGATTCTAGCTCACTCCACACTTGTCTTAGCTACACCCTTACCTGTCTTCTGGAACCTCAGCTTCTTCTCCAGTTTCTGCACATGACCCTTTTAAGTGGAAAAACTACTTTCCTGCTTACTCCAGGAACAATTACATGCAAAGGTACAAATGGTCCTATAAATCTTTCATGTCTAAAGCTTGTCTTCTGTCCTACTATACTTTCTTCAGCCTCCTGTCTGTGGAGCTCTGCACTGCAGATGCAGACAGACAAATGAATCACAGAATAGAATAATTTGGATTGGAAAAGGCCCTCAAGATCATCAAGTTAACTATAAACCTATCAGTAAACGTCCACCGTTAAACTGTGTCCCTAAACGCTGTGTCTGTATGTCTTTTAAATGCCCTGGACAGCCTGCTCTAGTGCTTAACAACCCTCTCATTGAAGAAATGTTTCCTAATATCCAATCTAAACATCCTCTGGAACAACTTGAGGCCATTTCCTCTTGTCCTGTCACTGGTTACCTGGGAGAAGAGACTGACCCCCACCTGGCCACAACTTCTTTTCATGTGGTGGTAGAGAACAGTAAGGTCTCCCGAGCCTCCTTTTCTCCGGGCTAAACTCCCCCAGCTCCCTCAGCTGCTCCTCACAGGACTTGTGCTCCAGACCCTTCCCCAGCTCCATTGCCCTTCTCTGATGCTCCAGCACTTCAATGTCCTTGTAGCGAGGAGCCCCAGACTGAACAGAGTATTGGCAGCATGGCCTCACCACTGAATACAAAAGAATTCAAATGAGATGCTGTGGAAAGCTGGGTGCGCAATAGTAATGCTTCTCCTTTACAACACACAGTTTACATCTTCTCCAAGTGGGACGTGTCCCATCCTTTGAAATCTGCTGAGTGTAGATGAATTAGTTTATTCCTTTTCCCCCTTCCTGTAGCACTCATAAGAACGTGATGGAGTTTTTTCCACGTGATGAGTTATGACTTTTAGGTAATGTTTGTCTTACTAAACAGCAGAAAAAAAAGTCTTGGATTTCTAAAGCTTAGTCCCTTTGATTTGCATTTTTCTGTGATCTATGATATTCCTAAAAATAAATTAATTCAGTGGATTATTACACCTACTGGTGATAAATTGAAGCTTATGGACAGTGGGATTGCTTTTCTTAATTATTATTTTGCAGATCTCCAAAAAGTTGTCCATGAAGACTAAAGAGTCTGCAGAAAGACTGAAAGCAATGTCATAGGACATCCCCTTAAATGAAAGGGTTTTTTAAAAATGCAGTGGGATTTTCTTGGCACGTATCTTTTCATAAGTCTTAAACTTTTATTTAAGAGTTTTCCTTCTTAATATTGGTTATGATTGTGTACTTATGTCTATGACTAAACTTAGCTAACAAGATACATGATTTCTTCTCAAATTTGGAACTCAGTAATTAATAATCCTGTCAGCACATGACTATACAAATAGATTATGTATTAGGATCACCATAACAACAGTAAAAAAAGCATACTTTTGGGGGGTAGGGGGCTGGCTTTTTTTCTAAGAGGGTAAGTCATTTTAATAGAGAATTATTTTTGTGCTTCTCTCTTGGTCAGATTTCGATACTGGATATAGAGATCATTCTTTTAGTCAGTCAATATTGGTCCCTAAAAATTGGTTTTACTTTTGTTGTGTATCATGTGTCGTTTTATCTTCAAAGACTTCAGGAGTTCATGATTCCTGAGAAGTAACACCTTGAAGTTCTGGCACTATCTTCTACAAAGTAACTTACACTGAGCTGGCTTCCTGTTACTGTGTCAATGAAACATCAAATGTTGATACTATGTGTGAAACAACATTTGATATTACGGCTATTAAACTACTTGAAAAAATACTGTAAAGATGGATTTTGTATTTGCAAGACCTGGCATTTAAAAATGTATGTCATGGATGCAGGTAATAAATGTTGTTTATGAATTGTTACAGGATAGAAAATACTTATATTTGTGTACAATATGCTAGTCTTAGTGCTAGCTATTTTTATCTCCTAAATATCTTATAATAAGGTGGTTATAAATATTTAAAGACATTAATAATTTCATTTGTTGAAGCATTGTGTGCATCATTTAGAATGGCTACTGAAGGAGAGAAGTGGACAGGCCCTTCTCATAACAGCTGAACATGAAAATAAGATATCAGAGATAATGATATAGTTCAAATCAGTAAAAATCATTATGTTTTGCTGTATGAGCATAGCTCTTTACAGAATGGTGATCTCATTTTAAGGTTACAGTTGTCTAAATAGATTCATTGCTGAACTTTATTCTAGTTTTTTTATATCTTTGCTGGAAATAAGAGAACACAAACACTTAAAATTTAGGTTCTTGATCTTCAGCCATGCTAAAAGCTTTCAGAACTTGGTATTTAACCCCAGGACTGGATCCATAGCCCTTTTAAATTCTGGAATTTCAGAAACTGCAGGTGAGTAGGAAAAAGCAAAGGAAGAAACGGAAATGGGTAGAAGGAAATTATTGTCCTTTACAGAAGGAAAGATGAAAAAAACTTAATGAGCATAGGAGAAATAATAGGATGAAAGAGAGGAGTCAGGTGAGTATTTACAGTAATATTTTTTATATAGTGCTCAGGTATGTTATGCTTTCTGCTTGCATGGAAAACCAAGTGAGACTTCAGCTTTTTAACTGCTGTTCTGAGCTGTACTTTACTCACTGTGCATTTTTATTTTAGCACTGTCACTTCTAAGGAAGGCTTTAAATTGACTTTCAGGGCCAACCTGAATCACAAAATTCATTATCCTGCTGAAATGATGACTGCCCCAATGTTTGTCTTCCCAAGTTAGCTCTTAAAAACCCCACTATTAAGACAAGAAAAAAGTCAAAACCATTTTTAAAATATATACTTCTGTTAATTCTAGTCACTAGCATTTGGGAAAAGGCACAAGCAGGCACGCAATAACAGTTAAGAGTGTCAGATTTTCTGTGTAAAACCTAATTGTAATAGTACTGAAATTGAAAATAGAAACTGCTAATTAACTGTTACTCAGCAGGACTAGCAAAGTCAATCAATTCATAACCTAATGTAGCTGTAGAACAATGGATTACTTACATTGACATTCATTACAGGTTAGACATCAGTGTGGATTTCATCCATAAGCTGTAATAAAATAAAATAAATTAGGAAATTGCAAAAAAAAAGTTTCATTCAGTAATTTGTTCATGGATGTGCTTAGTTTCTGCATGATTCCCATAAGTATATATAGTATTATAGCAAGAGTATATGTTTAGGGAAATCCTATACTTTTTAAACTGAGCAATTCACAAATATTCATACAGTGACTATAACAGATCTTTATGAAATACCATGCAAAAAACCCATTTAACTATAGAGATAAGGATCTCCCATTTTCTTACATTCACTCAGTGGTACACATAAAACGTTTTAACTGTTCACCAGAGCAACACTTTACTGTAACTGAGCCCTGAGCTGATGTATGGCAGAGTAACGTCCCCTCTAAAACTGCCCTGTTGCTGAAGAGGACAGAGAGTGAAAATGGGTGGGGCAGGGAAAGGTCTTATGGTGCCAGTCCACAATTAATTTTGGAATGGTAACATCTACTTTTTGGAATGTAGTGTATTAATTTCTGCTGATAGAGATAGGTCAGCATAAGAACTATGCTATAAATTGCTGTGTGATAGGGTTCCCATTCCTGTGCCATGTCTGTGTCACTGGGCAGCAGTTTTTAAGGGCACCCAGTAAAGGTATGAATACTGAAAAACTAACATAAGTGTACTCTTCATGTTCGTTCTAAAAGGAAAATGAAATTAAATGCAGATAAAACTTTTAGAAGTTCTAAATAAGAGACTTCTTGGTCTATTTTATAGTTAGCCCTTGCTGTTACGTTGTTTTGCATTGATGTTACATTATTTCATGTTGCATGATTCTAGAATGGTCATGTAAATTGTTCAGTGCAAAATCCCATTTCAAGTATATTTAGGTTTTAAAGATGTCTTTTTAATTGCATTGTAACTGACAACTCTGTGTTGTCCTCATGTAATAGGCAATATCAAGATGACTGTATTCTGAAATAATCATTAGTGGAAGACCACTGCAAAAATAAGTCTCCAAATGGGTATGAATTGTGCAGTCCTCGGACTATGTCTCAGATTTTCCATATTAACAAGGAAGTGCCAGTGGTGAACTGTCCCTTTGGTGTATTCCAGCCCTCAGATCACTGCCCAGGAGGAAAGCTCACTTTCCCATCCCCTTCTGTGATTATTTATGCTTTGGTACTGCTGTTCTGTAAGGACACAGTCTTGGTTTTGCATCTGGGCTGGCAAGCTGGTGAAGGTGGTATGAAGAGGTTGTTTCCACAGACCAGTTCCACACTGAAGCTTCCTGCACAGAGACTGGGCTGTATACCAACTTTAAAACCAGCCCCTCACCCATGACTCTTTTATTTAATTATAGTTCATTTAAAATAACAATTATAATATGTGTCCATGACCATGACATTGGATTTCAGCATTTTTTCACAGCGGTATTTACTGTATTTAGTAACAAATTACTGAAATATCAGCAGTGCCATTTTAAGTATCAGTTAAATGTGATATTTAATTATATTTAAATATGTGATATTTAATGAATTGTGTCTTAATGTTTGAAATAGAGAATCCCAGTGATGTTAAGCTTAATTTTTTATTTACAGCAGATAAACTTAAAGCCCAGTAGTACATAATTAGTTCTAACAGAAAAGCAAACTTCCTTTTATTTGGGTCAGGCTTTGTTTTTGTGCTCAGTGTAGTGTGCACAAGTACTGTTCAGTAGTAAAAAGTACTATGCAGCACAAACCTATTACATGTTCTGTGCAGATGAAAGTCATCAATAAATTTTCTTTGTTCAGATTAAAGGAAGTTGAAAATATGCCGAATCTCTTATTATTTTAATCCAGACGTTGTTATCCATAAATATTCAGCTTGAAGATAAGATGCTAGGTTCATAAATACCTAGTGAACTGCACAAAATTAATTACATTTCATATTTGTGATTCAGAGTCTAAGATTCAGACCTTAGGATGGGATGAATCGCCCTCTGGAGGTGCCCATTTTAGTTTGCTGACTTCTCAGGAATGCTGCTCTGAACTGACTAGTTCAAACTAAAAGTTAAGTGACTGGCCTGTCACCTTAATTGAGAAATAACTGAGCATTTCATACCATAGTGGATCTTTTCTTTAGACCTCTCTAAGAATGGCTGCCTTATTCCTCACCTTTTCTGTCAGTGTTCTTGTACTGTTTCTAATATGAATAAACGCGACTGTTGCTGTTGCCATTTCCTGTGTATTGTTTTTTCATGTCCTTTTCAATCTTGTTATTTTATCTTTCCCTGTTTTTTTTTCCTTTTTTTCTGACTCTTTATAGCTGCCATCCTTTCTGAAGCTTTTCACTTGCTACCTCTCTGACAAATTCTACTTTCCATGTTGAAAGTATTGTCCTAACTTCTGATGTGGAAGATTGCTGACCCTTCCTTTGATGCTGATACCAATATTTTCTTGACTGATAGTACTGTAATGAAGACATAGAAAAAGAAGAATATGGCACTTGTGAATTTTTTTATGGTTTGAATAGTCAAAAAATATTGTTCTTCTGCCTTCATATAAAATGTATTGGTTTCCCAATGTAATTGTAACTTAAAGATGTTTGTAGAAATGTAAAATCAAATGTGGAGAGTATAAAATCCATATTAAAGACATGTAAGTTTAATAAAATACAGCATTAGTCTTTATTTTAACAACTGAGTCCTACATGGCTCACTTGCAAAAACTGGGGTAGAGTTACGAAGTTGTGTACTGGTAAAGTCCGACTTACTAAAAGATGAAATTTCTTTTTCTGTACAGTAATTATTAAAAGGTCAAATTATTTTCTTTCTCCCTCTGGTAATATTTTCTTGATTTATAACTGTTAAAGATCTCTCCTTCTCTTGAGTACTCCATCTTCTCCTTTTTTTTTTTTTTNTGTTAACCTAAGTTTCTGGTTCCTTTCTACACTGGTCTCTCCTAACTCTTTTGGTCCAATACTGATCCTTTTTTCTCATATGTTTGCATCCATTTGCCTAGAATATTGCCTTGAGCGTGATCATATATACTCAAGAATATATTTACTTCTAAATGCTGGATAGGTCTCCTATTTTAGGACTTCCAGTAAAGCAGAGAAGAAACTTAACAATTCATGACAGCATTTTAGGTTTTTTTATAATACATGTGCCTTCAGAGGATCAAAGTACCTTGCTTCCTACATCAATAGTAGGAATAGTACATATAGACAGAGATAAACATTCCTGAAATAATAAAGACTTATGGTACATGTTCAACGTAGGAATGCTAACTTAAAAAGAGCATCTGAATGAAACCATGCTGTGTTCATAAATGGTTATGGCAAAAGTTTTCAGTTTTGTTTGCATATAAAGAAAAATGCTATTGGAAAGAGTGCTTTGTATTGGTAGCAATATAAGGAGATAGAATTTTTTGAAAAAGACAACTAAAAGGTATACATGCATAAAATCAGGAGAACTCTTGAAAATCATGCTCTGCTATAGCAGAAATGCTGAATAGTTAATGTTTTTTATGGGATAGACACCTTAATTTTATGGGATAGACACCTAATATTTTATTAGGTATACTAAATGTTCTTTAGATAATCTAAATTTTTTGGATTGCAGTAAATGGAATGCCATGATAAAACATAAACAGTGATGTTCAGAACTTTTGCTTTATATGTGTAAAATATGATTCTGTAGCTTATTCTGATACCTACAGTAATTTGCAATAATAATGGCACTAATAATAGCAATATACTAGAAAATGATTGGAGGTGTGAGTGAGAATGTCATTTATGGTGCCTAAAAGTTTTTAACTAGTGTAATTACCTGCAAGACTCTGCATAATTTTGAGGCCATTAACAAAGCACCTTTGCCAGATGTGTCTACTGAGCATGAGGATGACGTTACAGACAATGATTAGAAAGCAGAGGAAATTCAGAATCTCTAAAATGGTTACACCAATGAGGAGTTTGTGTTGAACAGTAGAAGCAGTAAGTTTTTTGCTAAAATGAAGCTGCATTGGCTACAACTCAGTTTATAAAGAGAAACTATGTGAAAATTATCCATAGAAAACAGAAGAATGTTTGAAACTGTGTAAAACCTGATGGGGCTTTCTGCAGTATATCCTCAAATGATGCACATTGACAACATACAGTTAAATCACTGCTGGTTGCTGAAGATTTGTCCTTTCTATTAACAATATAATGCAATACAGATCCTGAAATAATCTGTGACTTCATACTCATATTCATTTTACAGCAGAGTTGTTATGGAATGAGGCCTTGCTCATCATGAGAAATAATACAATTCTAACAATGGCATATTATTGTTAGAAGGGAGTACATCAAACTGACTTAGCGCAGCTTCAGAAAATTAGTTTAGAGAGTACTGTATTGGTGTAGCTTAAGTTACAAAACTATTGCTTTTTTGATAATACTACTAATCTAAAATTTGGACTTGCAGTTTGATGATAAAATTATTTTTACACTCAACTTTGTGTATTTTTGATTTGCAATTTTTGAGTGATAAAATCTCAGTTTAAAAAGTCAGTTAGAATGTCTTTATTTTTACATATATTAGGAACAGCAAGGAAAGCATAGCTGGAAATACTAACAAAACGGGAAAGATACTTCAGCAAATGAGTATGTGTAACCATAGGGAAACATTTGCCAGAGGAGAATAAAGTTGAGTGAATTGCTACATTGAGATGTGAAAACGTACTTAATCTATGAAGTCCTGCAGAAAATAATAATGAAAAACTAGGTCTTTCTGTTCATAAACACAGCTTTGGTACAGGTGGTCTTGAGAGGTGCAATACCACTACAAATTCCAAGAATTGTTCTTTGATTGCATTACAAACAAGACTGGCTAAGACATAAATAGAATATAACTATCTGTAGCTATATAAGGAATATAAGGTGAGGGAAACATAATTTATAAAACAACCACCCTGCTTGCAGATTCTGCAGATTACATGGCTGGCAGACACAGAAATAATTTCACAAATGAAAATGGAAGATGCAAAATCCATGAAGATTGTGTTGAAGGTTTGATTTGTTTGACTTTAGGTTTATGAGGGTCTCTATGATTATCATAATATAAATACAGACATATTATATTCATATTACACATACATATATTGCTATACATATGGAAATGTATGAAAAGCTATAAAAGAGGAATTGGAGTTACATGCAAGAAGTGCTTCAAAATAGGTTAAAGGATTTTTGTATAGTGCTTAAAACAACTGGAAGAAGGAATGAGAGTTAATTCAGTACTGGATCTGATAGTGATCAGGAAAAAAGGAGATACTAGATCTAAAATTAAGACCTTATGACTGTACAATACTTCTGGTTTAATAAAAAGACCAGAAAAAGTGTAAGCATACTGTGAAAATCATTGACAGAAAGATAATGAGTTTGAAGAGTAATAGCAAAAAGCTGGTTCAGAGTAACATTGCAATAAAATAAGAGATTCTACTGTAAAATAATGTTTATTGAAGTATAAAGTTGGAGAAAAGGAAATGGAACTGGAAAGGAGAACTTTAAACTTGCCATCTTGCAAAGAAAGAGCAGAAAGGAAGCTCAGACCATGTGATGCTATCTAAGAAAGCCTAATTATCCACTTAATTAGTATAATTTTGCTAATATATTCTGAAAGTATGTGAAACTCTTAAAGAAACACAAGAAAGCAGATTTTTTTCAAGTTTCTTGAGCAGTTAATTTTTTCTTTTTTCCCCCATAGAATAATACTGAATAAAAGGAAGTCTTAAGACCACTGCCTACAAATTGGATCATTTATTTGAAAAGATAGCTGAAGAAACAGCTAACAAAAATGGTAATTGAGAATATAGAGAAGAATCTGAAAATATGAAGGCTTCCAGATTCTGTACCCCTGTTCTGCTCACTGGAGGTAGCACAAGGTAGCCAATATCCATTCCTACTCACAGGCTGAGAATTCGTGTGCCCTGGGGAAGTCACAGTCAGCCTAACGCTGGTCTGTCCTTCTCCCATACCAACAGCTCACGTCCTCTGTGCAGGTTTGGGAATGGCATCATATGAAGCTATCTCTACCAGTTTTTGGCTGCATTTAATTTCTTAGGTCACATCTGTACTAGAAAAGAAAATGCACCACCACCCAGTCAAGAGCTGGTAGCCAACTACAGCTCACATTTGCCTGGCTAACCCATCTGCTCTCCTGATCCAGGGTAGCCTCATTTGTACTGCCTGTTAGAAGAGTCTCTAACCCATGCTGTTCCTCAAATCCTGCAGTATTTTACCTGAGTGCCCATTGGCCTCAGCCAAAAGCATACCAAAGAGCAGGCTAACAGTTAAATGGCGTGGATTATCACATGATAGAGCTCAAGTATGTGCCTGAGCCCTCTTTAGCTCAGTAACACAGATGTAACCTTAGGAACTACATCCAGTTGGCAGTAATTACACCTGTACTAGCTTGGTCTAAATCAAAAATGCAATGGCATGAAAACCAGTAATCTTAGAGACTACTATTTCTTGACCAGAAATGTCAATTAATGTATTACATTTGGATATAATATGTGACAATTAAAAGGGAAGAAACCATAGAAAATCTGAAAAATTGGCAAATTAAGAAAGTCAGAGGACAATAGAAGGGAAAACAGTACTTATCTGATGTGGAAGTATTTTAAAATGTAAACTGGAAAGCCAGTTAGATGACTGAATATGCTTTTCAAGATAAGCAAGGTTAGAGTAAAGAAGACAGTATAGGACCATTTGAGTAAATAGATTTAGTTCATTATTAAAATGCAGTTTGGGTCTCATCTATGTGGACCTCCTTGCAGGATAAAAGCCTGGAATATGCTTGTGGTGTTTTATTCTGAGACTTTTGAGAAGGACCTGATGCTGAAGTGGGCATGCTTCAATATTAAATAGTCACCTCATCACGCACATGATGGGATAAGGGCTCTACTGAATATTTATACAGTTTTCAAAAAAAAGGATATGCAATGATGTCTTGGAATTAGCGCAATCTCTGTGTTACTTGGACAGGTGTTCAGTATGTGATGTAATTACTATTATGTTCCAGGTCACATTTTGACCTGTGAGGTCACCAGTTATTTTCATGATAATTTCTAATTTTACAGGTTGTAGAAAACTATGTGCAGGAAAAACTGCACAAAAAGGGGAAATGAAATTACTTTCATATACTACTTTGTGACCTGGGATTAACTGCTTAAGTCTGAAGACAGAAAATAAAGAAGGAAGGGAAAATGTGGCACATCAGACAATGCTGGAACATGATCCATTAGCATTCAGTTGAGTATTGTCTTTTAAGTCACTTAGAGGTAAAGAGAGGAAATAAACTGCTCAAATAAAAACAAATACAGATTCTGAAAGCGGTCAGCTACTCTGGTGAGTGCTGAGGACATAAAGGACATAAATGAAAGAAATTGTAGGATGCTATAGATCAAAGGAAAATAGCCAAGAGTTTGAGAAGTAATATAAGGAGTAGGGATTTGGAAACAGTTCTTGATGTGAAGTTATTCTTAATGGAACACTGGTAAGAAAATAGACCATCATAACAACTATTCAGCATAAATTTGCCTGTAGACTTAGTATTTGGAGAAGTAGTTCTGCAGAAATGCAGGCAGCTTTTCTGGAGGAACAAACCGGCTATTCTGGCTTTGCCATATTGCCATCGACCGGATGTGCAACACAGTAGGGAACTGCATTAGGAAAAATCCCTTTTGTAGTACGAGTGTACGATTCTGTTTTTGCCAATAATAGAAACTATGTTAAAAGAAGGAAGAGAATATCAATGAACAATATAAGAAACTGGAATTAGATGCACATAGAGAATAACATAAAGCAAATCTGTCACATGTATTACATGCCTAGCTGAATAAAAAGTTTTCTTTCTTATAATGACCTTGTATTTTGGAAATGCAGGTGAATTATATGAAATTACAGTACTGTGATGCCCTTGAGTATAGTTTTAGAAAATTACATGAAACAGCCAAACAAAATATTTGAAGTTATCCACTTCTCTCTGGAGAGTGGAGTACATTATATATGCTAAACCTAATGTCTGAACTGCCAGAACTGGTAGTTCCTGTTTTGGGGAAAAGAGTTGCTTCAAGACTTCTGCAAAAAGAGATTTTGAAAAATCTTACGGCAGATAGGATAGGCCTGCTAGAGAAGTCTTCATAGAGTGCTTCTCTCTTCATTATGATTACATTCCGTGCCCAGCACTCCTGCTTAAATAATCACTTGTTGAGGGATTGCCTGTCTATGTTTCCTGAGGAAATGGGGGGACATAGTTTTTAGGAGCTGTTGGAAGCTAAATTGAAGTATGGAAGGAGGAGATAACTGCATTCAGAAGTTTGGCTGAAGTGTAGAGGCTTTTCTGGAGAGTGAGATTGAGACTGGGTGGCTCTGAGCAGGAGTGTAGTGCTGCGAGGAGTCCTTCAGCCTATTTACTCATTTAGCCTATGGAGAGCACACCTAGGTATCATGGATGTTTTGCACATGGATAGATTAACTACTGTACAAAGAACAACTACTACATTTCAGAAATTCATCATGAAAGTACCCTATGAATAAACTATATGAATAATAAAAAGCAAAACCAAACTGTAGAAACCACTTCTGAGAACTTTCATATGTGATTATGGTATAGTTGCATAGTCTGCGCAAGTGAAGTAGAGCAAAGAAGTGGAAAATCTGGGCTAAATGTCATAAACTGCTCTGCAGTTTATCACTTCTTCCCCCCTGCCACCTTCTTTCCAGGGAAAAAATTTGAAGATTCCTGGAATAAACTATCTGTGGTTTAAAAAAAGTAAAGAGACTGGATTCTCTAAAGCCAAGCATTTGGGAATAAATGTGAATACAGAGTTGCTGCAGAATTGATCTGTTATTGTCTTAAATCTTTTGTTTTACTTTTCTTGGTCCACAATATTTCTTCTTCATTCAGGCAAAACTCATTGAAAATAATCAAAACGTGATATGTTTTTACCACAAACTAGTAGTTGTGTAATCATCAAAAAGAGATTTCTAGTGTACTTCAACTATCAACATCCTTCTGTTTCAGCAGACATTACCTATTATGAGACAACAGAGAGAGTTACAGGCTGTGAGCCAAATCTCCCTTCCATTATGCTTGATTCTCAAAGAAAAACTGGGTTTATGCCTGTCTGTCCATCCATCCATCTGTCTGCTTATTTATTAAGACTATTTTAATTCTTGTTTTAGCTGTTAACTGTAAAACTAAGAAGATGAACAAAATCCCTGGTTTATCCAGTTTTTCGAAGTAAAGGAAAAAAATAAGAAAAAGTGGCTTACTCTGTATTCAGAGAAAATTGTCATTACTGATTTCTAAAAAATGTTACCGAAGAGATGTGGAGATGTATTTTGTTTCAAGGGTCTGTGGGGCCTACTGCTTTACAGTTCCATAAAATTTCAAATAACATGCATACTACCTAGTTTTACAGATGAAGCAAAATCAAAGAACTCACATGCAAAATGGCCAGAATAAAAATCAGTGAACAAAATTATTTGATCTCAGTGTTAAAATAAAGTCTAAAGAAGGAAAATTATTTCAATTTTCAGGTGAAGGGGAATCCATAGGAGAACACATGAGTGAAAAGGTTTTTTGGATAGCAAGATTTTTAAGGCATGTTTCAAAAAAGTTGTATTTGTTTAGTCTAGAGAAGAGAAGACGGGGAAAAGTAATAGGACATCTGAAAATTATTGTGAAGAAGATGGTCTTCAATGCTCTTCTGTACTGACTTGTGGAAGGACAAGAAAAAACGATCTTAATTTACAGTCAAAAAGAACAGGCTACATATTTGGAAAACCCTTTTTAGTACAAGGATAGTTAAAGAATGGAACCAAGTTATCTGATGATGCTGCAGCATCTTCCTCACTGACAATTTAGAACAGATTAGACAAAATGTTTCTGTCATCATAATGCTCTAATCTCTTTTCTTTCATAATTGTTGCCTCCACACAATAAATAACCCAGAATACGAAATTGTAACTTGAAAAATAAATTTGGAATGTAGAGATAAGATTGTATAGTCTGAACACAAGACAAATCATCACAAATACAGATATCTTTTTTTTTTCCTAATAGATGTATTCTTGAATCTTGTATGCCTTTGTATATTTTATACTTCACTAATTTTAAAGTTTATTTTTATATAATTTCTATTTACAGATGGTGAGTAAGGATAAAGCATGTTACCTGTTCATGCAAGCAGTGCTATTATTCTGCTTGCAGTGCTTGGTTCTCTGGTCAGGAAGGTGATTTCAGCATTGCCAATGCCCTTCTTTCTTGTCTTCTAATTCTCTCTAGCACATGCTCTTCAGGTATGTATAGCTTTGTGGGTATTCCAGGGAAATATTCTGAATTCAAAACACATGTAGTTTCTTTTAAGTCACATATAGATAACTAGGGTTTACTATTTGACAGAATATCTGAAAAAGTCTGATTCCTAAACGAAACCAGAACTTTGATGGTGAATTTTACTTTCTGTGGTTAACAGGCTATTTTTACAGTGATAAATAAAGTCTGTTAGTAATAAAAAAGAAACCTAGTATCTATGCTGTGATAATGGAACCCTAAAGTGAAATTAGTTAGAGATATTAGAAAGTATCACTTGTATTTCTCCTCCAAACCTCAAGTTATTTTATTTTCCTGTACTCAAAAACAATATTAAAGAAAATGGATGGTTCATGTTACCAACATTCATGGCCTTGATTAAAATGGGAATAATCCATGTATATGCTTTTGTTAGAGCATAAAATATGTAACATAAGAGCAAGAATATTGAAGGAATGAAGATCATTTGACTATTCAGAATATTGACAGAATTCAGTCTATTCAGAATACTGGCTAGCATGTCTGTTCTATCTTAGAAATTCAACTTGAAGGATGATGAGAAAACTATTAATAGTTATTACTCTGTTGTACTCTGTTAGATGCTTGAGGACTTATGTGTTTGTATCAAACAGTAATTAAAGTCTTCAAATTAAACTGTTCATCTTCCAGTGGTTTTTCTTGTATTGGGTCTGCAACAGGAAAGGCTGTGAACATTTGCAAATGGACATTTTATTCTACCCTCTTCCCTCAAACTGTGTTAGAAAAGTTTCAATTATTAGAAGCAGCTGTATTAAAAATGTGAATATTGTACAGAGAATCAAGTAGCTTTCACTCAGTTAACATCTCAGAGAAGAAATAAGAAAAGTAGCACCCCTTCACTTTTGTGGCTCATTGTATCTTGTTATCTTGATAAGGAACGAAGGGGTTCCAGTATGACTTTTTTGTTTAATACTGCACTTGAACCATTTAGATTTACCTGGCTTTGGTTTATGGTTTGTTGGTTGGTTTTTTTGTTGTTTCTTTTTAAAGTAGGCGGCATCTGCTTATGCTATTTGAGAATTAACTTAGGAAGAGACCACCAAAGTCTTAAAACCTTTGTAATACAAGCCAATCTGAAGAAAGGTTGTTGTCAAGTTGAACAGACTTACTCAAGAATATGACTCACATAACGCTGCATCTTTATATTAATACAGTTTATATAGAAGAAAAACAGTATAGGTCAGAGAAGTTTTTAGAGAAACATGTCTAGCAAATAACTTTAGAATGCTTAGCTTACACTTTTTTACATGGATAGGAAAATATAATTCCTGGATAGAAGTGAATACTGCTTTTAAAAGGCCTCTGAAAGTTGTGTGACCTGACTTCTCATATAAGTCAGAAAAGTAATTTCTGATCCAAGGTGTTTTCATGAAGAGAGAATAATGGTTTTAAATTGCAAGATGCCTTAATCAATTGAACAAATTGAGAAAAAAAAATACTGAAGCTCCTTTTACTTACAATTGAAACCTACAGTTGTCTGGTTTTACTTGTGAGAACTTGCTTCTCAGCATGTATATTAATTTAATAATTTTTTTAATGGAACATTTGCTTTTACAGTTTGAAGTTACAAATGCAAATGATATTTTTTAAGCTTTCCCATGTAATATTTTATTGAACAGTTTAAAAAAAAATGCTGACTAAAGAAAGTGTTTATATAACCAAAGGGGATTTATTAGGATGAGAAATTCAGTTTTCCTGCATGAGGCTCAGTGCAACTACTACAGAAATCCCACCACCAAGTTCCCACCAAGATGGCTGTATCTATTTTGGATAGTATTGTACTCAGAAATATATACAGTTAATAATATATAGATAGATCTAACCCCCATTTTGAAAGGTGTTAATGAAATTATCATTTAATAATTTTGCAAATATTACTTACAAATTAAATAAGGACATCCAAAACCAGAATAATTAAAGGGTGGTTAGGAAGAAAAAATATATGCAGTTTGATTGAGGTAAACAGCCACATACAAGGAAACTGGAATGATATAATATTTATTTAAGTTGGCAGAAGAATATATGATTGGATGTAGAATTGGGAGAACATGGTGTGCAGTTATTCTGTGTTAGCAGATTTAATAATGTAATGTAATCCCCTTATTTAACATAACCGCAGTTGGACTGAACGAAGTAGTACAAACTGTACATCAGAAAGATATAGGTTGGAGAGTGTTAATATTTAGGAGTGTGAATGGTTGGCCAGTTTTGAGAAATAAATAAGAAAATGTCAGAATTAAGAAAAATATTGTATTTGGAGAGCTAGAAATTGCATTTCTATGCAGTTTTGGGCTCTCCAGACTAGTAGTGTGAGGTACAACAACAGCGTAAAGAGGTAGTTCCTTTGTTAACTTTGTTAAGTTTGTGTGTGTGTTAATTTGTATAGCCTAGTTTTCCATCTAAGTTGGCCAAAGCACAGAGAATTACTTTAATTGCCCAGTTTTTATAAAGAACATGAACAACTTTTCTGGGATGCTCTTTGATGCTTCTTTGAATGGTTGTGTATATACATTTCATTGCTGGTGCGCATGTGCCCCATGAGTGCAAGGACAAATTATTTGAACAAAAACGTCCATTAAATGGTATCAGCAGATACTTGAAGCACCCTTACGTCCACTGACCTCAGGGCATTAAGCAGCCACGTGAATACAAATGTGGATGATTTCATTTTTTCCATCATACCACGGAGATGGAAATAATGCAGTGCATGTACTGTGTGATTTACTTAATTTAGTTGTAATAGTATAATTAATTTCATACAATAAATTAAGTCCCCTTATGACAATTAACAAAATACAGTTTGAGTTAACATTCTAGATGTACCTCTTTGTATATGGATAAAGGAGTCATGGGTTACTGGTGTTTAAGATTTTCCCTAGTGTGATTCTTCAGAGAACAACATATCCCATAGTAACATTTCCTCTTTCTAAGATGACAGCAGGGAAGGGAGGGAGGGAGGAGAGAAGACTTCCCTTAAATGGAGATCACTTTATTTCTAAATTCTACAAGTAAAGCAGTAGTCATGTCTCTTGTTCCTAAAAGCTGGGATTTTGTGTCCTAAAAGCTGGGATCCTGATCTTCTGGGACGTATCCATTAGAAGGGTCCGCTTGTATTGGCAGGGAAATCTGATGGAGGCAAGAGGAACGTGATTCTCAGTACAAGTTGCTGCCATGCATGTAGAAGGGATAAAAAATTCATCAGCAATGTGACATGTCTTTGGTCCATGTATTTTAAAGTTCAGGTCCTGAAAAGACTAATTTTATTACTTGCGTGCTCTCTGCAGGGACCTTGATAGTGGCTGTCTTTGTGTTAAATGCCGTATGTATTTATAGCCGCAATAGTAGTGATTGTCTTTGTATTTTGGTACCATGTCATACACACTGCTGAGTGACTTGTTGGCCTTGTGGCTTTTCTCTCTCTTACTCTCTAACGAGCTGTCCAGCTTATTAGAAACAATAAACACCAGAAATAGGGGTGCCTTCTACTACTGATTGCAGAAGCAAATGTACCGTTCCAAATCAGTGACAGAGCATTCTGTCTCTACAGGAAGGGTGAGGGGGCTAGCAGTTCAGTGTCAACTATCAGTGCCTCAGCAATTTCATTTGCTATTTCAAATTCAGATTGGAGTAGTATCCATAATCTCCTAACCAATCACTAATCCTCAGGGATTTTGAACTGCCAGCTTGCAAGATGTTTATTTTTATGTAGGGATCCATGCAGCAGAGAAAAGACATTAGATTCCTCATAGGAGCTCTGGATTACATTACAGAGTGCTACCCTTGAGTCTTTGTCGTGAACCAAGCAGGAATTTTCTGTTGCCTTAGTGTTTGCCCCACCTCCTCCTAGAAAAAGTAGCCATCACCACAGCCTGCTTCAGAAGATAAAGCACTGAGGTATAGTACCACAACAGATCGTTGATGCAGTTCACACAGGTCTAAAACTATATGATCAACAGTTCTCAGACTTACAAAAACAACCTAAATTTAAAACATTTTCTTATAGTTTTATTGTTATACATCATATTATTGAGAGCTTTTTACTTCCCAGAGGAGTGATTGTAGACAGCAACAGGTCAATTAAATCAGCCTCCAGGTCATCTTTCCAGATCAGTAAAAACATCTAAGCATTTATAGTCTCTCCCAAAACATTTTGTACTTTATCTACATTTTGAAAGCACAGCCTTGCAATGACCTGGTGCTTGCTGCATCAGATGTCTGGGGCACACAAAGAAGTCCTCTCCTCATTGAACTTTGAACGAACAATACTCGTTACAGTGTTGCCTTCATACCTTGAAGTACCAAGGGTCTGGGTGACAGATCTATTCAGACACAGGGATTTGCTCACATTCAAAATCTTTGTGTTGTTCAGGAGATGCCTTCTCTTTGTATAAATATTTCAGAGTCAATACTCTCTGCCTTGAACAATAAATAAATTTGGGTTTGTTTTTCAGGGACTTCCCAAACAACTGCCAATAGCCAGCGTGATAATTAATCTTATATTTTTGTCAACAAGCCGGTGAGGGGCAAGACCATCCTCAGGAACTTCGATGTGACATACAGCTCTAAGTTAAGCCAGTCAGAAGCAGGAAACATTTGGGATTAGAGCTGATAACGTTAGAGCCTTGAGCCTTTCTAACCTTCAGCATATCTAGCCATCATAGCAGGGAGTCAATAGCACTGACCTGTCTTCCAGAGTCACATTTTTCAAATGGGGACTTCTAAATGTGTGCTTGTTCATAACAGATACAAATAGGTGTCCTGTTCTAACTAGAGGGATGCCGAGAGCTCCTGACAAAACGTTTTGTTTACGTGTTGATAACGTATGGGCTTTGTGTGCCTTTTTTTTAATCTTTGTGTCTTGTGAAACTTTCAGTACATTCTCTTTACCTCCTTAGCCAGACATACTCTTCCGAAATACTAATGAGATCCTGCAGCCAAGCCCGGTATGATTATAGCTGATAGACAGGGCGTTGCCTGGGTGAAATCTGCTGACAGAAACTATTTTGCAACAGTACAGATCATTTTGTGTCAAATAGAGTTACTTTAACTAGAGTTACTCACAAACCCGAATGAAAAGACTTTCTGTTTGAGTATCCTGGCATGGTCAGTCTCCCTTAACCTCCTCTACTTCAATAGTACAGGACTGTTTAATAACTTTGACACTAAGTGGAGTTTACATAATTCCTCTGAAAGTGCATTTTTCTGCAATAACTGCTTATCTTCTTCTGTACAGTGATACAATATACCTTAACTTGCAGTAAGATTTAGGAAAGGCTTTTGTTTGTATTTTTACCTAACAATGGAGACCTGTCTTACCTGTCTGTATAATTTTTCACTAATAGAAACTGTGCTTTTCTGTCTGCCTGAGAAATATTTGTGTGTCTTGTAAAACACATGGCAGGGAAAATGGGAGTATACTGCATGCGTTATGTATCTCCTACTGAAATAATAGGAAACTCTCACAAGCTTCTGCTGTTTTCATTATGATGTTAACTGTGTCCACTTAAGGTCTACTCTAGAAACAATGCCCGCCTCCTTTAGAGGAGGCTTGAACTACTTTAGCTTCAGTTTTCTGCTTCAGATTTTAGATAAAGTTTACATTGATTCCTTGAGCTTTAGTTATTAGCAAGTAGTTTTCTTGGAATGGGGCTGATTTCTGTGGATTGGCAAATTTTCTTCTCTTTATATCCACTCCCTACTATTCTTTTAGATTCTGCTTGCAGAAAGACCAGCAGGGTTTTAGGAGCACAATATGCATGACTGCATCTTTTCCTCTAATGCATCATCCCTAACAGTGGAAAAGAATGGCTCTCTCAGAATGTGCTCATCTAAGCTTCCAGTTCCCCAGGATCTTGGAAGGACTTCTTTGCAATAGCAGCTTCAGCATCTGCCACAGATAGCAGGCAGACTGGTGGTTGATTGGCAGAGCTAAGAAGAAATAGATTTCCAGCCCTGGGGCAATGCAGTCTTCTTCAGAGACTGTAACTACAGCACCCCTCTAACAAACAGCAAAAATTGCTTTTTCAAAACATCAATAAATGTTTTAAAGTCACAAACTAAAAGGATGGACAGGGATCAACTTTTCACCTTCTCTATTAATAAAAAAATAAGGGTGCATCAGAGGACACTAGCAGTAGGCATGTTCAAAGCAAGTAATACAATAAATAATACTACTTTATGTGTTCATGGGTATTATACTCACAACATTCTTTGACTAAAGACAGTATGGATTAAAGAAGTTCACAACAATCTAAGGAGAGACTGCACAAGGCCCTGGAAGAGACATCTAGTGAAGGTCACTGACTGGACAAACCACATCAGGTTCAGGAAATCCTCCAAGCTAAAACAAAGTTGGATGCTGGAATCTATGGGCATTATCAAATGTGCCTGTCCTGGTCCTGCTGTTCACTGAGAGAATATTTGGATAAGAATTGGCTTATATCAGCTGTTGGAGATAGGTAAATGGGCCAAGTGTATGCCTGGCCTGAACCAGTCTGACCTCTCTAGTATTCTTAAAACAAAGTTTGTTTGTGATTCGTGACCTACTGACAGTCTTTGCAAAAATGAAACAAAATACTTTCAGGACTTTCCCCTCTTTAAATTCAATCAACCAGAGTCAACCTTAGTCATTCTCGTTCCTTTTACTGCACTCTCAGCTTTGCTAACTTCACTGTCTGTAGTATTTCAAAGATTTTATAACGTCTTAATGAAATGCCTCTACCTCTCCTCTTTTTTCTCACTTAATCTTGCCCTTACTTAAATCAAACTTTATTCATCTTTATCTCTCTAGAAACTTGTTGCTACCATTGTAATTTTGAGTAGTGACTTTTCTTGTTCCTTGTACTGGCCTTAGATTCTTTTTATTACAGAGAGGAAATCTTTGAGCCTGCCAAAGAAAAGAGCAAGAAAATTAATAGAAAATCCATGGGATAGTGTTGTTTCCATCATAGTAATTTTGGAGGAGGAGGAATTTCATTCTGATCCTTCTTAAGTGAATAGATCAAATCCACAGATCTGTGATACCAAATCTGTAAGTCATATTCCAAAATACAGCAAGCCAGGATCATAACCTTAGGAAATTCTCAGAAATAACTTTCCTTCTCTTCCTTTAAACTTGGGAAGTTATCCTGACAGTAGGTTTATCCTTCTAACTCACTTTGCGAGGACAAGGAAGTTTAATGGGAAGTCTCTATTTTTAGCAGAGATTAAGATGGTCAGTTCTTACATTCAGTTCCCTGGTTAGCCCAAAGTCCATCCAGTTTTCAGTAGATAGGCATAGGTGCAGCTATAGCTTGAAGAGGAGAAGAATAGATGGAGGAACAGGGAAAGATCTAGAGCTCTTCATAGCATCCTTTCACCCTTTCCCTCCCGCTGCTGGTAAATCTGCACCTGAACAGCCAGTGCATTAAAGACAAAGCCTATCCTGTTTGCCTTCTTACTTCTAATGCCTCAGGTATTGAGGAAATGAAGGCAAACCTCTGTGCCAGGGCTCTGTCTCTTTAGCTTTGTATGTACACTAGCAGACCCATTCTGGTTTGAACATACTACAGTCTAAA
This sequence comes from Edolisoma coerulescens, assembly GCA_013397115.1. Classification (NCBI taxonomy): domain Eukaryota; kingdom Metazoa; phylum Chordata; class Aves; order Passeriformes; family Campephagidae; genus Edolisoma; species Edolisoma coerulescens. The sequence goes on from VWZW01004520.1 coordinate 261,963, forward strand.
TGGCTATAAGAGAAAGGAGGGAATTCCCATTTTCTGTTACTTGTGTGGCCTCCTGGAACAATTAATACATGTTTAATGAGTTCTCTGTGTATGCTTTCTTTAAATTAAAAGTTTATTTTTTTAACAAGACCACTTAAAATTAATTATGAAAGTAGGGCAGCCAGTATTAAGGTTAAATTTACTATAGTATTTTAAAATAACACAATAAAAATAGTGTGCCACACATTTTTTATGCCAAAGTTTTAGATAAAGTCAAACAACGAAAGGGCTGGAAGTCACTGGCAGAGCATTTGGAACTGTAACCTGCAGAATGTGGAACCAGCTTCTGACAATTTTTCTTTTTCTTTTTTAATGTAGTCATCTACCTTATATTAATGACTAATATGTTCAAAATGGAAAAATCCAGTTGGAGATGAAAAAGCAGGTAATTTCATTTTTTCTCATTAGGTCCATGAATGAAATCTGTAAGAGGATGAGATGTACTAGTTGTAAAGTCTTGAAGGTCATGTGAACCAGAAACAATCACTTAAGTTCTCCAACTTGCAGTGATTCATCTTGTTGAATAAATCAGTTTTCAATGTGGTATGTTCTGATAACTTTTTTTTTCTTACATGTTATGTACATTTATAGCTATTTAATTTAACCAAAAAAAATGAAGGGCTCTTTTGCTACATTTTAATTCAATTCCATTTTCCATCTACTTGCACACTTTTATAAATTGTAATTGGAAGACAAAGTCATGGTAAAGAGAAGCCATTAAATTTTCTATCATAAAATGTAAAAATTAAGAATAAGAAGTTCGTTATATAAATGATTAAATAAAAATTGTGCAGGCATGAAATCACAATCTAGATAGCAAAAAGAATTTTATTTTATAAAGAGGATATATTTAATTTAATAAGGGTCTTTAAATGAAAGAAAAAAATAGGGAATGTAAAACTGGACCAAAATAGGCTGTGTAAGACAAGGCTTTTCTCTTTTCTGCATTAAAAGGCAGCTAGAATTGATAATTGAACTCAGAGACACAAACCAATTCACCCAGTCTGCTGATAACATGCACTTGTAGTTCTGGGTCCTAAACAAACACAATATGGGCCTTGCAAGTGCTTTAGAAAGCCCTGGTTAATAATCAGTTGTCCAGGAGTCCCCTCTGACCCGCGCAGGCCCTCCTTCCCTCAGAACAAAACCCCAGCAGCTGTTGCCTGTTTGAGCCATCGCAGTGCAGAAGCTGAGCCCTTGTCACTGCCGCCTCCCTCGGCTCTCTGGCTGCGTTCAGTGAGGGAAACCTGCATCTGCAACTTGGGTTCGGAGCAAATTAAAGAAAGCTGGGCAGCTGAGCTACTGAGACCTGCCTCACTATAAGGTAGAAGGAGATGACCTAGGGTTAGATGACCCTGACTGTCAAGTGTGTTGCCTTGACAAATCGTAATTGCTTGACAATTGCTCTGGGCTTGGAAAACATACGTTGTCATGTTCATGCTGTATCCACTGATATGGATTGTTTTCATTACACATCCTGGATATTTCTAACTCCACTGAACCTACTGATGTGTGAAAACATAGATAAGTTCAAACTAGAGGTCTGAAACTTAAAAGTCTCTCCTTTGTTCAAGTTACTCCTTTTGGCTAGCAGATGTCTGTCTTTAACTCGAGAATCAGTCTATGTCCAGCATCTACAGTGGTCTTTGGAATGGTTGGTTGTTTTTTTTTTTTTGAATGCTGTCTTTGTTAGAGCTGGAGGAGTTTCAGTGAAAGAATATCTCAGTTTTGTGCTTGGTGAATGCTACTGTTATAATTATTCCCCTGTATAGGTTTTAGCATTAAGGCTGTTGGACACTTCAAAGAGCAATCCACACTCATGGCTCAGTATTTAAGGCATATGCAGAAGTTCAGCATTAATTACATATTTTATACTCTGTAAGAAGTAGTTAATTTTTTCGGTCTGGACAGAACTTCCTTTTGAACTACCGTCTGCAGTTACAGTTTCCTCCCTTTTCGGCAGAAGTTTTACTGATAATATAAACATGAGCCTCTTCCAGTTGAAAACAATCTTATTTTATTTGAAATACACTATTCCTTTTTCTGAAAAGTTGCTGAGTCTCTCCCTGAGATAATCTTATCTTTTTATGTTTTTCCTTATTCCTTAACACAGCTGCTTAAGTGTTGAGAAACTTCTCAATACAAGAAAGGCTGTAGAGAAATGCACAAGATTATAGGAAATCTTTGTCGGGTATAGATTGCTAAAATAAAAGAAAGGAAGGGTATGAAGCATGCAATGTATAGCACTCACAGGGGCTCAAGTGGTTAGGGAGGTGTATTAGAGGAAAGGCGGCAGGACTCTGTCAGGGGTCAGTACATGGTCACTCATGACCTCAGGGGCATAGAGACGTAGAATCCTTGTGACATGATTTGCAAGAGAATGTGTTGGCTTTGATTCACTCATTTACACAGCACCAGAAAGTAAATAGGAGACTGCTTTCTTATTTGATGAAGACTTCAGTCATCCAGATCAGCATCTTCCATTAAACTTCTTATCTTTCCTTCCATTTTCATGTGCCTCTTGCATATTTCCAGCAGCCTCTCCCTCTAGAATGATGACTCTTATGCATGAGAAAAGGACAGTTTTCCTGTTACTTGTAAATTTCTTGTCATATGATGGAACCTGTCATGTTTTTCATTCTTGCATTCAAATGAAATATCTCCCAGTCTATATGTTGAAATTGTGTATTATTAACAACTACAACTGTAGCACCTAGATGTAGTATAAAGCTTTTTATCTATAGACCTCAAGCTTCTTTTAAGCCTGGAATGAGATTTTGCTCCTTTAAAACTCTAAGAGCTCAGGTAATAGTGGCTGAAGCAAGATTAAACAGGATTTATTCCTTCTCACTGTTAGGCCACTTTACAGATTGATACAGCTCTTCTAGCCTCTAAATGCCCCTGGCTCAGCCCAGCATTTTTGCAGTGCTTTGTGCAGACTCTTTCTCCAAATGCTAGACTTGCCCTGTTACAACAGGAGGTGGCTTGTGGCTTCCTTCCACAGTTGCTGCAGGAGGATCCCTGGGTGAGATATGAGGCTTTTAGTGCCCTTTCCCAGTCAGGTCTTCATGTCTAATGCGAAGAGAGTGGAAGACTGGTGAGAATTTCAATCACCATAATTTTGGGTTTCTTTTTTTGTGTGGAGATATGATATGGCATGAGAACTCCTCTTAAGAGAGATCTTCATAGCTGGATTAGCCTTTCGACATTCACTAGGCATTGCTAACTAGGCACCTTGCCTTGGGAACTGTGAGTTTATATTTTGAAAAAGACAGATGCACAGGTAAACAAAATGTTGCTAACCACTTATTTCAGATCTTAGGTTATTTTAAACTTTTATAACCCTGGTATGTGTTGCATTGGCACATCCTGTAAGCATTATTTTATCTCTGCGATTCAGTGAGACGTAGGACAGTTTTAAGCATCCCCATCTTAGAATGGAAAAGCCATTGGTGAAATTCTGAGTCAAGGACAGGATTATGGCCCTTGTTTAAACTCCCATTCCAAACTTTGGCCAAAACACTATCCATCTTCCACCTTGATATAGATTTAACATCAGCAGTGTGATTTAACTTAAAGTGTCTATAGGAACAGTAACCAGCAATCTGTGCACAGACGGTAGGATGAAAGACAGAGCAATTATATTCTTTAATGTGGTGATCAATCCTGTTTATTTAGGCATATTCAGGAAATCATGGTAAGTTGCTTAGCTTCTCTTTTAATTTATTTACAGGTCTACTTTACCTGTAGTGCTGAGCTATTGTGATAGTTTGATTTTTATGATTTGCATCAAGTGTGAAGCTTTCAAAGCCATGTGTCAAAGGTAAGTTATTTCAATAATACTGTTATTTGTATATGTCCCTAAAAATATTGTATGTTTATGGGAGAAGCGTTCATCACTTTCTTGAAGACTCAGCTATGTTGAGATGCCACAGGCCTGAGAAAAGGGTGTTATGAAGCAGTAGGAGCTCCTGCAGGGAGCTCTGAGAGAGATTTTCTCCCAGTGCTTGCCAATATACTGAGGAAGTGTGCGTACTGCACCAGCTTTTAAAATAGTGCAACCTGATCCTTTCTTTACAGCTCAGAGGGTGGGGGTGGGGAGCGAAGGTGAAAGAATAGTAGCCCATATCCTCCTTCTCATTTTGGGTCTGGTTTTCTCTATTGAGCGAAGAGAACATTAATTGTGCATGACTATTATGAGAAAGGACCCTTCGCTCTCACCCTTCACATTTCTTGTGACATAGGCCAGGTTTAATCTAGTCCGTGTTAGGAGGAACTAAATATACTTTGCAGTGTCACAATAAGATTCCCCCTCATTTTCATTTTCCCTCAATGATATGTAAATCATTGCTTGCAAGGGATAAAAATCTGTAGGAGTTACAAAACCGAAGTGATTGTACTAATGTGGAACTCCTTCCAGTTAGCCTGCAGTGTTTATCACTCTCCTTAGTGTCATAAAATTAAGATGAAAGACACTTCAAATCAAAAGAGACCATCTAATTTTTTTTATGTCTAACTAATAAAAGTAAAATTGACAAACCAAGGTAAATTACTAAACAAATCTTTAAAAACAAGGATGGACAATGTGTAAGTCAGGAAATTGTTTTTTTTGAGAATTTCACTTGTGTGTAGGGTTTTAAAAGTTATCCCAATATGGGAGTTTATAGATTTAACTTAGAAAGACTACCAAAATTAATATTTAGTCAGTAGTTGTGACAGCTAGTCAGTACACTGTCATACAGTGGAATCTTTGTAAAATTTATTGCTTTATAAAAAAGGATGTTCATGCAAATACCACATTCAGACAGAAATGAGGATACTAAGAGTCCTTAAAAAGTATAGTGGTCTCGGTATTCTAACTAGTGTTGCCTAGCTTTCAGCATATTTATTTTTTACTTCTTTGTGGAGTCTAAAGGCATATTTCTCATCTGATGAACTACTACTGATTTCTTAGTTTCCATTCATCTTTTACGAAGTATTTATTTGTACCTATAATCCATGCTGAGAACAATTTTTAGTCTGTGCTAGGTGTATCTGGTGTACACATTATGTACATATTTTGAAGTGATGCCCTGACTAGCTAGTATCATCTATACATATGTTATATTCAGAATGCTAACTGTATGTGTAGAAAGCACTAATGAAAACTACTACAGTACTTTAAAATATTCATAAGAATATATTACTTTTTATGAAGCATTAATGCCATCCTTGAAAATTGTTTTATTAGACATCCATCAATATAGCTAGAGGGTGAGACCCAGAATCTAAAAGTAGGTTCAAGAGAAGGAACTGAGGAAAGCAATACTGCTTGTTTCCAGATACTAGAAATGAAACCTGCATAAGGGTTTATCCAAGAATGCTATCTGTCTTCAGTTAGAAGTATCATGCCATCACTGCCTAGCTGCTGGAAGGAAGAGAGAGTTTTCCTTTCTGAACTACTTTCCATAAAACACCAGTTACTATAAAAGGATAGCTGAAGCTGTTCTGCTTTCTTCCTGTGCCTCAGGCTCCATTTTTTAAAACTTTCTTTTCTCCCCCTGTATCTTATCCATTGTAAATAACTACTGCACTTTCCTGCTGTTAGTAGTATTGTCATACGGCTGCAACAACATAAAATGGACATTTTGGATAACATTAAAGCTGGGTAGAGGCTTCTAAAAAGCAGTAACTGGACTTGCAATCTTGTTAATTATGCATGGCTGCTGCTTGTTAAAGTGCTACTGTGCAAAAGCTGAAACACTGGAACTGCCTGCTTGCAGAACCAGGAAGACTGTGCTGTCTGAATCAGTCAAATTTCCGAATGTAAGTTAGTAACACCCTTTACAAATGAAAAGATAGAAATGTGCCTAGAGTTTTAAATGAAAGCTGTACAAATCCACAGCATAGGCCTTTATGGTGATCCGAGAAAACTGCTTATTGTCATTAGGAATTAAAGGGCTGCATTTAAAAAAAAAGACCTGGGATCTTATGTACGGAATTAGGCTACCAAAAAAATTAAAAAGTATCAGACACCAAATGGTACAGACAGACTGCTCACATTTACAGTAATACAGCAGGAGTTGACTGATAATCTTTTTCAAGTGTGAAAAAAGGAAAGGAAGGGTCATTCAGATAATCGTGTGCTAAATTACTCATTTATGAACTTCAAGTATCAAAAGAAAAGCAGAGTTAGGTACATTAACAACAAACAAGCCTTATTTTTCTAAACAAAAAAAATTATCTTGATCTTGAAGACTTAAAAAGCCTTCATACTGTAACATAAAACTGAATGAAAACTACATGCTGTATATATTAAAGTACAAGTTTCAATTCTGGTGAGTTAGTACAAATTCACTTTCCTTTGAACTCTAGTAACCCAACTCTAATCTCCAATGGGTTTAGATAGTTAAATCAGAGAGGACTGTCAGTGTGAGGAGGTGTGTATGTGTGTGGGCATATACATATACACACACACACACACATACACATATATACCTTGTTTCTTAATGGATTAATTTAGGATATACATATGTAATGCAGAGAAAGTATATTGATATCTAATACCTTTATCTGTGGGATATTGAATTGACATTTGTTTATCATGTCTGGGAGTGTGACAGATCTGTGGAACAACTAATACCAATTCAAGGCCAGAATTTAAGGGCAAAGTGGGTTTGAGGTACACAGAAACTTAGCTCATGGTGATGGGAGTTGGCTCCAGTTTCTGTGCCTCAGTCATTAAGCCATGTCCCTACCCAAGCTGCTTTTCCAATCCGCCTAATACATCTAGCCACCTTTTGTTTTCAGAGAACAGGCAGTGTTAGGGCTTGCTTTATACTGTTGCCACTTTAATTCTCTCTGTGACAAGCTGCAGAGCCACAGAAGCAGCCTGGCAGCAGCGCTCAAGCTCCAAGTGCAGCAGAAGTAGGGAGCCCTGGAGGAGCCAGTCACAGCTCTCTGTCACTGGCCAACCCATTGCTTTTAGAAGTTAGCATGCTTAAGTTGACATTGATCCCTCAAGGGACTAGCTACCAGCTAAACAAAACTGGAGCACAGGGCTAGCCAAGCATAGATTCTCTGTGACCCTGTGTCAGGACCTGTCATCCTGTTGTAAAAGCCAGCTATGTTACCTCCTTGCCCTCTGAGACTCCCAGGGAATCCCCAAGTAAATGAAGAGGGGAGTTATTTACATCTCCTTCGTGTCTCCAGCCCAATTGTTTTGTTTATTTGTTGAGTTTTTTTAATTAAAAAAAAAAACCACAACAACCAAAACCAACGAAAAACCCAAGAGATGATGGAGTACTTTAAAAAGGCATATTTGTTTCCTTATGAAGGCTTACTACAACAAAACAAGAATAATTTGCTCTATTAATTATAGATAAGGAAAAGTGTGGAAGCATCTCTGCAGTTGAAGGAGTGAGCACACTGTCATTGATGGTATCACGACTATTGTATATAGCTGGGAAAGGCAGATGCATTGGAATATTACTGGTAGTTTAGAATACTAAGAAGCTAGGAGTTCTATAAAGTCTATTAAATATGCTGAGGGTAGAAATGCTCATTTGCTTTTGCAGAGGAAATAGAGCAAAGATACACCACAGCAGAGAAAGCTAGCAGGACAAAGGAGATACTATTGACTCATTCCAGACTGCCGACTTAGCAGCTCAACTTTGTTTCCTTTTAACTTTTGTAACAGTAGGAGCTCAAAGCTTCTCAGTCTATTTTCTAGACAAATAGAAACACCCAGACTTCAAAAAGTAATACGCTTTGAAGAAACCCAAGCCATTAACACATTAAAAACTGTGTGTCCTATTAAACAGGGCTTCGTGGTTACTTGAATTTGCAGCAAGTAAATGCTGGTGTTTTGCTAATAATTTTTACACTGCTGCACTCTGGCAGACAATTCTTGACCAATATCGGTTTGTAGAGCACTTTTTGTTCGTTTTAGTGTGATACGGTTTTATTGACTTTGCAGTGGGTAAGTACCGCTTAAATATTTTCACAGACTGAGTAAACCCCACAGACACTTTTTCCCAACACAGTAGCGTATTGCAACAAGTTTCTAACCCTATAACATTACACTTGTAACGCTGGGGAAAGCATGCGATGTATGAAATTTAGATTTTGTCCTCGGTACTTAAGTCTATATCCCTTTAAGAAAAAAAGTAATATTTTTATTGTCTGCTCTGGACAATGGAGTGTCCAGGGCCGTCAATATGACAGCTTCTACGCTGACGGCGTCCCTGTGCCAAAGTCCCATCAGGACCATGTTCCCCGGGAAGAGAGCGGCCCTCGGGTCCCCGCTCGCTCCCGGAGGGAGCGGTGTAACTTCACAGACACCCCCCGCTTACAAATGCACCTCGCCTCTCTCACGAGCAATCCCTTCTCGAGCGTACAGTGTGCGCTTTAAACGTCATAAAACGTCATAAACTCAAACTGATGGGCATCTTGTAAGCCACGCTGGTATTGGAGCGTGGAAGTTGGATTTAACTTTGGCAG
>VWZW01004521.1:0-34776 GCA_013397115.1 Edolisoma coerulescens
CAGGAATGGTTTTGGGTTTTTTTTGTTGCTTTCTTCATTTTCAAGTCCACCAAGGAGCAGTTCAGCCCCACCCTGGGCCATCCCTCCCCCCCCAAGCAGACAAAAAAAAGCCCAACTCCTTTTAAAGCACTTTTTTTTTTCTTTTTTTTATTGATTTCATTGAAAACAGAACAAGAAAATGATCAGAGCCAAAAGGCTGCTCCTTTAAAACTGTCAAAAACATTAACAGAAAAAAAAATAATAATAATAAACATGATGGCATTATGAATGTTCTAGAAGAGATGAACAAAAAAAAAAAAAACTTGTTACTGCACTAATTACAGTATTTAAAAAAATATGAAAAAAAAAAAAAAAAAATTAAGATAATGACCTGCCCAGCCACCACACAAAAGGTGATGGCAAATTTATTCACACTACAATACTAACAATTTAAAAAAAGTTTTGTTTTTTTTCCTGCATTTTTATACTAAAATCACTTTGTTCTTTTTATACAATTGATAAGTTTATATTCACGTGGTGAGCAAAAATCACACCAGAATCAGCACCGTTTTGTTTTGTGGTTTCTTTTTGTTGTCGTTTTGGTTTTTTTTTGGTTTTTTTGTGGGTTTTTGTTTTGTTGGTTTTTTTTTTAAGCTTTTTTTTTTCTTTCCCATTTCATGTTTTTAATGCTTGTCCCCGATGTTTCAATAATGGTAAAAAATAAATCAGTTTATTGAAACCTCATAGCGTGTGGCTTAAAAATCAATCCAAGGTGCCCAGCGTGGAGCAAAGGGATGGGAACAGACGAGCTGGTGGCATCTGGGATCATCTCACCGTGACACATCTGTCCCCTCCAGCCAGTCCAGGTTCTCTATAATATATATATCATTCACTTTATCTTTAAAAAAAGGGGGGGGGAACTGGTTTTCTTTAGGAATTAGTGTCTTGTAAAATCCTCTTCAGCCTTCCCTCTCTAAAACCACTCGTGGGACGGGGTGAGGGGAATTCCTTCACGGAGGAACCCAACACTGAGACAGCAACAGGACCAGAGCTGCTTTGAACGGAGAAAATCCAGGAGGGAGAGAGCCAAGGGATCACAGGGACTGGAAGGACTCTGGGATTCTTCTCATCAGATGAGAAAAAAGCCGTGGGGTTTGCAGAGAGTTGAGGGTATTTGTAGGAAACACCCCTGGAAGGGCCCCACCACAACGTCCTGCGAGATGGGGGAGGAATTATTCATTTATAGATCCAAAAAAAAACCCAGGAAAAAAAAAAAACAAAAAACAACCAACCAACCAACCAAAAAACCAACCAAACCAACAAAAAACCAACCAGCAGAACCTGCCCCAGGGCTGTGCCAAGCAACCCCAGAGCCAGCACCTCCCGCTCCCTCCCACAAACCAAGTCCCATCAAGTATCCAGAGTTTATTGTGGGCGAGCTGGAGGTGAGTGGGCGGGAGGGATCCAGGCCATCAGCGACATTCCGAGGACGGGCGGCTCTCCCTGGCTCTGACAACACTCAGCACGTTCAGAGAGGAGGCCGGGACAGCTCGGGTGGCAAAAAAAAAAATGCAACAGCCACCCCTGCACACAGAGCTGTGAAACCCAGCAGCTTCCCAGGAGCAGGGAGGGGAGAACAACATCACGGAGGTGGGATTTGCTTTCACTCCTTCCTCAAGTAACAGTCGGTGGCACAGCCCTAAGTGTCACAAACCCTTGGCTTTCCTTGAGCGGGTTTTTTTTTTTTCTTTTTTTTTTTTCCTTTCTTTTTTTTTTTTTATTTTTTTTTTGTTTTTTTTTTCTTTTTTTTTTTTCTTTTTGTTGTTTATTTTTTTTGTCTCAATAAAATTTTAGATTTANGAAATTCAGACAGTGTGTGAATCTATGGGGCTGGAAGGAGTCAGTCTCAGAAGGGGCCGGCGGCCGTGGCGGAGCTGGTGTCGGGGAGCCCGTTCTCCTGCGGGTCCGGGGCCGAGGTGCTCGCCTGCCGCTGGGCCAGCGCCGAGCTCGAGTGTTTGCACTTGGGTGAACCACACTGACAGCTGAAGAATTTGCCTTTGATGTCCCAGAACCTGTCCCCGTAGTCGAAGCTGCAAGAGAGAGAGACACGGGAGGGGTCAGGGGGTGGCAGCAGCCAAGGGGAGCGAGAGGGACATCGGTGCTGCCGCGGCTCCGGGGAATCCCGGGATGGTTTGGGGTGGAGGAGCCTAAAAGATCATCCCATTCCATGGGCAGGGACATCTTCCACTGGAGCTCCACCCAGCCTGGCCTTGGACACCTCCAGGGATGGGGCAGCCACAGCTTCTCTGGGCAACCTGTGCCAGGGCCTCCCCACCCTCATTGTAGATTTCTTCCTTAATCTAATCTAAGATAATCTAATCTAATCTAATCTGGCCCTGCCTTCTGTCACTGTGAAGCCATTCCCTGTGCCCTGTCACTTCACTCCTTGTCCCCAGTCCCTCTCCAGCTCTCCTGGAGCCCCTTTGGGCCCTGGAAGGGGCTCTGAGCTCTCCCTGGAGCCTTCTCCTCTCCAGCTGAGCACCCCCAGCTCTCCCAGCCTGGCTCCAGAGCAGAGGGGCTCCAGCCCTGGGAGCATCTCCGGGGCCTCCTCTGGATTCACTCCAGCAGCTCCACATCTTCCTTGTGTTGGGGATCCCAGATTTGGAGGCAGCTCTGCAGGTGGGGTCTCACCTGAGTGGGGCAGAGGGGCAGAACCCCCCCTTCCCTGCTGCCCACGCTGGGGGCTCAGCCCAGCACAGGGGGGTTCAGGGCTCTGAGTGGACACGGCCAGGCTGAACCTGGGGCTTTGCAAACTTCAGGGGGATCCCCGAGACACAACCCCTGGAGCAAAGGGGTGGAGTGACCCAGAGCTCCCGTCCCCCCGGTGTCCCCTTGCTGGCGGCAGGGGGGTGGCACGTACCCGATCTCCTCTCCAGCCTCTATGTGCCTGGTGCTGAAGAAGGCGATCCTGGGGAAGCGCAGGTCCTGGTGGGACATGAACACCCGCACCGGGATGAGGTTGGGCTCGCACAGGTGGTTGATGAAGCGGCTGATGTTGCCATAGAAACGGGCATCGATGCAGTAAACCTCTCCATCCTGGGGGGAAAGGCTCGTTAGGGCACACGCTGGGGCTGGGAGTTGTTGGGAGAAAGAAATGCTCAGGCTGTTGGTGTCTCCATGAATGCCCCGGAGAGCTCCGGGAACAGCCAGGGCAGGGCACTCGCTGCGGGGTTGGAGGGACTGAAAACACTCACACGCACTTTTATATTCAGTTTATATCCAACAGTACCCTGAAAACAGAGTTTTCTGCACAGCACCCTGCCCCCACACACCCCAAGAGCTGTTTTTTAACGCTCTGGCACACCAGTTCTCCCAGCCCAAGCAGCAGTGTGGCACAATGGGATTGATGTTCAGTGCAGACACCTTACGGGTACCAGCCCCTGGATGGGGGAACAGGCATCTGTTCTGTCCTCTAATTGAACATGACAGCTTGGAAACACAAAGCCAGAGCCTGGAGAAAACACAGGGTTTTGCAGATAAGAGTGAAAGTGAGAACACAGAAATTCCCTTTCCAGAGAGCCCGGAGAGCAGTAATACTTTGTTTTCCTTGAAAATAAAAGAAGCCCCCTCAGGGCTTTTTTATTCCAGCAGAGAATGACTGTGCAAAGCAGAGGCTTTAATTACAGCAGCTAATTTCAGTTGCAAAGAGGCCAAAAGCAAAAGGATCCATTAGTGGTGCTCCAAGTCCCTTCTGGACAAGCACCTCGGATCGTTAATGGATGAGCTGTGCCAGGTCACACTCGGGGGTGCAGGAGCCCAGGAAAACATCCCAAAAACTGGGGGAGGCATCACCCCAACGGGCCTGCAGCACACACGGTGTCACCAGCTCTGATTTCACACATCAGTGGTGTCAGTCCCTCAGTTTCATCCACGGCAATGCCACGCTGGGGCAGGATGGCAGCACCACTCCCACACCCACAGCAGGAGCTGGGGCACTCCACGATCACCCCATGGGGCTGTGAGTGACAACTCGAGGAACAGGGACAACAAATGACAACCCAGCCACTCTCACCACTGCACAAACCCATTCAGGCCATTCCTTCCAGACACACCAGGACCTCGAGGCCCCTCCAGGGTTGGGATTCACGCCCTTGGCAGTGCCCATCACTCTGCAGGACACAGGACCTGCTGGCTCTGCCCTTCTCTGCCCGGCCTGGTGGGCAGCTTTACCCATCCCTCAATGATTTGGTGCCTGGTTTTCTACAGATGCTCCACCTTGGCCTCCCTTCCTGCCTCCCTGAAGGCTTCCCAGGAGCCAGCACTGAGGTTCTCCCTCAGGGCTGCAAGAGGCAGGGCAGGGCCCAGGTGGGCTCTTGCTCATAAATGCACAAACCAGGCTGAAAGTCCCTTTCAACTTCTTAATTCCAGTCTGACCCCCTGTTTTCAAACCAGACTCATCATTTATCTTTTCTCAGCTCTTGAATGTGTGTTGCTTTAAAAAGCAGAAGAGGACAGAAAATAAAGCAAAGCTTCTTTGTCACCAGCTGATGACAGAAACGAGGCACAGAGTGTTTTACAGCCTTCCTTGGAAGCCACCCCACTCCTGTGAGTCCCCAGCTCACCTTTTCTCACTTCTCCTTCCCCAGGGGGAGTCTGAAGTCATGGCCTTGCTTAAAACTCTTTGATTGTACTTTGCAAAGCCAAATTTCTGCCGTGAGAGCCCTCCCAGAGCAGTGCAGGGGAAGAAGCAGCAGAACAAGCCCCTGCCAGGGTATCTGATGGATCCTTTATGAGTGAACAGGGTTTGCTGGGTTTTTTTTATCTTTCAGCTCATCATCACTTTATGAAGAACCCACAGAGCTGCCAATCCCACAGGTGCCAGGTTGGGAGTACCAAACCCTGGACAATTGACCTCAGGATGCTCCAGGGGGTCTGACAGAAGAGCATCTTGCTCAGAAGTGCTGTGGGCAGCACGAGTTGGTTCTGCTGCCCCTTTAACCAGCCCTAAGCCTCACCTCAACCACATCTCCACCAAAGCACAGCAACTGTGCTCTCTGCAGGATTTTGCTGTACATCAGGATGGAGGCAAACGTTCTCTGGGCTCTTTTGGGGAGGCAGGACCTCGGGTTTGTCTCTCTGGACAGCTGCAGACACTGTACCTTGTTGTCCAGGTCAAAGAGGTAGGAGTCCTCCTCACGGACATCGGCCTCGGAGTCGGAGATCAGCTCCCCAACGTACCTGTGGGCAAAGGACAGGCAGGAATGAGGGGCTCCTGTGACCACAGGTTAAACTCCTCTTTTTGGGAAGAGAGAAACACAGGGATGCAGCCCAGCCACAGATGGGCAATCACAGCCACAGTGCTGGTCAGCCTTGAGCCACCAAACAGAGCCCTGCAGTGAAAATCTGCCTCCAAACTCTCATCTCTTCAGAGCAACACTTAAATAATATTAAAAATGACTTGAATGATATTAAAACAACTTTAATATTAAAAATCAATTCACATTTTTCCTGAGGACTAAGTTTCCTTTTGCAAATCTCTTTGTTGGCCGAGATCAACACATGAATGCAGCTCTCCTGAAGTTCCTGGTCAGACTCAGGTTGTCCCACAGCCACTGCAGTGCTCATGCTGGTCACACCCCAAAACAAAGCGTTTGTGTCTGCCCCTCCTGTATTTCCCAGGGTATTTTGAGCAATTATAGGCACCACAACTTAAAAAGTTTTGGTTTAAAAGTCTTAGGTCTAACCTAACCTGGCAGGATCTGGGCTTTTTTCTCAGTCCCTCCTGAATCAGAATAAATCCAAGCTGTGATCCCAGCTACAACCAGCCTGCTGTAAAACCAGGTGACAGGCAGGTCCTCCAAGCAGAATGAAGCAGATGCTGCTTGGCCTTGCTGGGAAGGACCAAATACACCCCCACAGCCAGAGAGGTCTGGGTTCGGTGCAAGCCTCCCTTGTTGCAGGAGTGCCCATGGCACTGATGCTCCCACATCTCCCTGTCTCCATTTTAAACAGTTTTGGACTGTCAAGGTTCAACACTTCCTGCCCTGAGCTGCTTTAGTCAAAGTAAGAGACTCAGAGTGGAGGGACTGAGGGAGGATGTGAGAACGAAGCAGCAGCACAGCAGCTTTCCAAGTGTCCAAGGACAGGGTTTGGAGCAATCTGGGATAGTGGAAGGTGTCCCTTCCCATGGGACAGTGGAAATGAGATGGGATTTCAGGTCCCTCCCAACCCAAACCAGTCTGTGATTCTGATTTTGCTTTGTAAGTGCTCCCAGCCTGGAGTGAAACACGAATTATTGCAAGCAAAGGATTCACCACATGAATAAATATTCTTTGCAGCACCAACAGAACTCCCATGACCAGCAGAAGCTCTCACAGCATTCCTGCAGCCCTCAGGCACATTCCAAGTGTTAAACAACTGCCTCCAATCCCCCTGGGGCTCAGGGCAGCATTTAACTCCCAGGCTGGGGAGGAGGAGAGCCAGGAAACACCAGCCTGGAGAGGATCTCTGTGCTCTGTGGCCAGGGGTTTTTGGCTGCAGCTCCCAGCTGGGAGCCTCCTGTTTGCCCTCACTGCTCTACTGCTGGAAATCACCCACTCCTTGGAGGCCTAAAGCATAGAAAGGTGGCCAGAGAGGGAGAGAAATTGCTGTGGAAAGGCCCAGCAGGCAGCAGCAGCTGAGAACAGCTGAATAATTCCGCCCAGAGACAGCCACTGCTGCAGGTTTGCAACTCAGTGAAACAAAATAGCACAATGGAATTAAAAATCATTAGTTTGATGCTCCTTTAAAGCCTATTCCTGTAACTCATTTCCTCTCCAAGGCTGTTCACAGATACAAATGGGTCCCTGATTTTCCAGGCCCAAAGTTAGGGGAGGACATGCAAGGGGTGCATGTTCCTACCCAAAAACCAGCAGGAGCCCCTTCATTTCAGAGCTCCTGTGGTCAAGGCAGTGTTGTTCTTCCCAGCAGGGTGTTCAGCACACTGATGGCAAAAAACTCCATCCCAGAGCTCCACAGGGCCCCTCAGCACTGCTCAAACAGGCTGGACTCGAGTGAGGCTGGAACTGATGATCTTGGAGGTCTTTTCCAGCCTTAATAAATCTGTGATCAGAGGGCACTCCATGCAAAAACCCAGAGCAACACCCAGTCCCTAGCACAGGCTCCAGTGTTTTCCACAGGACGTGGCAGCAGGAGGCCTGGGGCTGAAGGTGAGGCTAAAACACCTGGCCTGAGGCAGCTGGTACCTCCCTAAAGCATCACTGAAACAGAAAGCAAATATTCCAAACCCATAAATGGATGCAAAAGGAACAGAGCAGATCCTCTGGTTTCTGCATCCCACCAACTCCCAGCCTCTCCAACACAAGCCAGCAGCAGCTGTGCTGTTTGCAGAAGGAGCAGAGTCATCACCCACCAACCAAGCATGGATTCAACCCAGCCCACAGCAACAGCAGCTTCTGAACAGCACCAAACCCTGAGGCCAGGGAGAAACCTGCAGGTGAGCACAGCCCTGAGGAGCTGCAGAGCTCCGTGGGAGCCCAGTGGCACAGGAGGGTGGCACTGGCACAGGAGGGTGGCACTGCCACGGCGTCCCCTCGCCAGGCTGCTGCTTCCAGGGCTGTGCTGGAGGGACAGGAGGCAGCTACAGAGTCACAGAATCATCACAGCTGGCAGAGACCTTTGGGATCATCGAGTCCAGTCGTGAACCCAGCACCACCACAGTCACCCCAGACCACGTCCCCAGCTGCCTTTTGAACACTCCCAGAGGTGGTGACTCCAACACCTCCCTGGGCGACTCATTCCAGTGCCTGACCACTCCTCCAGCAAAAATGTTCAGATCTCTGATCTGAAGCTCTTCTGGTGCAACTTGAGGCTGTTTTTCCTTGTCCTGTCCCTGTTCCCTGGGAGCAGAGCCCGACCCCCCCGCTGCCCCCTCCTGTCAGGGAGTTGTGCAGAGCCACTAGGTCCCCCCTGAGCCTCCTTTTCTCCAGGCTGAGCCCCTTTCCCAGCTCCCTCAGCCTCTCCTGGTGCTCCAGACCCTTCCCAGCTCCCTCAGCTGCTCCTGGTGCCTGTGAAGAGTTACAGAATAAAGGTCACACCAATGCAACCATCCTTCCAAAGCAGAGTAACAACCACTGGACAAAGCAACTGCCCAGCCAGGGCTCTAACCCAGGTGTTTAACACAAAATGCTCTTCCAGAGGAGCTGGTCCTGGGATCTGCTGTGTCCTGGCAGCCCTGGGCACTGCCAGCACTGGGGCTGCTTTCCAGAGAGGAGAAGAAGGAGCCAGGTCTATGGGGTGCTCAGAGAGAATCACAGGAAGGACTCCTGGAGCAGAGCACTGAGTTGGTGAGTGAGTGAATGAGTGTGTGGCACAAGGAGGAATGTGCATGGGCACGACGTTAATTAGCTCAGCTGGTTAATAAGCAGCTCATTTAGATAAGGAAGATAGTGGCCAGCACTGGAACAGTGCCAGCAGCTCCTGGCAAGGGCGGGGGCAGAGTCAGGCTGTGGGATCTGCACCCCATCAGCCCCCTGTGCTCTGCAATGTCTGTGTTTATCACACCCTCTTCCCTGGGCTGCCTCCTCACTGCCTGCCCCTCCTGTGTGCTGGAATTCCAGCAGGATTTGGTGAAATCAGTGCCTTTTTTCCTCTGGGAGCAGTTTCCTCACAGGCTGTGGCTCATCCCTGGGCAATGAACCAGGACCTTTGGTACTTATGGAAAGCCCTGCACCAGGACAGGCCTGAGCCACTCCCCACAAACAGCAGCTTTTGGCTTTATCTCTAAAAAAATGTTTTAGCAGCTGGCAGCTCCTGACATGGAAGCAACACTTGGCCAATTCCCTGCAGACTTATCTTTTCCTTTATTTTTTCTTTTAAATGCTGCAATCATCTTTCTCAGTCCCCCACCCCAATTCCATAACACATCAATAACTAGTTCTAAAAACCCCCAGCACCTATTTCCACGACGGACATGAGTCCAGCCTTATTTAGAAGATCTTCACTCACTGTTGTATTGCAATGAAGCAAACACTTTCCAAACTATTTAATAAAGCACACATACCACTTCAAAGCCTAAAACCGTGGGGTCTGATGACAGGTTTTTCACTTGACATAAATCTGAACATTTCTGTGCCTAAGTACTTTATTGAGTCAGGGCCAAAACATGTGCTTAACCCCAAGTGCTTCACTGTTTTGCTGAATCAGACTAAAGCCAGAGCTGTGACACTGGAAAACCTCTGGAGAAGTCAGGATTGAAGCAGAGAAAGTTGTTCCAAACTGCCCTGGCCCGCAGTGTCCCATATCCACGGCAAATAAAGGAGTTGAGCACATTTGCAGCACAACCCACATGTGCTTTTCCCCCCTCACTTGGGTTTCAAAGGGGGAAGAGCTGAGCACAGACCCCAGCAAGGCAGAGGGGGGTGGAGAAAGCTCCACACTGTGAGGAAAAGGACAGACAGAGCAGGAAATGGAGTCAGGAAACCTCTGGCTGAGGGCAGCAGCTGGGCTCGATGCCAACTTGATTTGCATGAAAACCTCTCCTTAAAGAGGAGCAAAGCACGAGTGCCCTGGGGAAGTGCTGGATTTGGGAAGTGCTGGATTTGGGAAGTGCTGGATTTGGGAAGGGCTGGATTTGCTGGGCTGAGGAAAGCTGCACAACTTACTCAGGGCTGGGTTTGGGAATGGATGGGGTTGCTGGGCTGATGGAAGCTGCACAATTTACTCAGGGCTGGGTTTGGGAATGGATGGGGTTGCTGGGCTGATGGAAGCTGCACAACTTACTCGCACACAAAGGTTCCCAGAGGAATGTCCTGCATCGTCCGCACTCCCCAGCCCATCTTTTGTGTCCGGTAAAGCTGCAACCGAGTCCTGGAGAAGAGGAAAAGAGGAAATGAAGCCACGGTGATGGCAGCACTCCATGGAAAGAAAGGATTTTCGTGGAGAGATGAGCAAAAAGCCAGCACCTTCCATCACCACACACTCCCAGAGGATTTTAATATTCACCCTCCCGTTCTCACACTGCAGGGATGCTCAGCTCCCACAGCTCCCAGCTGTGGGCAGATGCTGGCATGGAAACAGCCCAGGGACAAGGGACAGGTGCCAGGCAGCCCCTTCTGCCTGCCCAGCTGCACCCTAAGGGGCTGGGGAAGAGGGGATGGGGCCGGATGCTCTGTGTGATGATGATTTACAGAGGATATCAGAATCCCACCAGCATTTCCTTCCCCTCCATGCAGCCCTGGGGGAAGCAGGGCAGGTGGAAGGGGATTTAAGGCAGTGGAGCTGTGCAGGGAGCGGTGCTGAGGGGGAAGGCAGGGAGCTCCCAGGGACTAAAGAACACCTTGAGCTAAGTGCTCTGACCCCTGTGCCCTCTGCCAAGGCCAGGGCATTCAGCAATTCCATCATATCCAGCTTCCTGGCTGAAAGACAAGGAAGAAACACTGCAACTTGAGACTCCTTGGTGTAATAGCTGCTCTATGGAATTTTACTGATGGGGTTTATAGGCAGAGAAACAATCCTGTAAGTCATTCTGCCTCGTGCTCAGCCAGAACCTGAGTTAAGTGCAGCATGAACAGTCTCCAGGGCTAGGAAAAGCTTGCTCCGTCCCTGAGGAAACCAAAACCCACTCTCAGCAACGCTGTTATCGGAATTAAGTGAAATCTGATGCTCACCTTAACTTCACCCTGTTGCTTTTCCCAGTACTTCTCTTCCCCCCAGCCACTCCCTGCTGCACCGTCAGCTCAAACCAAGGGATGTGAATTTCATCCTGTTTGCCCACAGCTCCACCATAACCTCAGGGGAGTGACTGCTCTCAGAGAAACTGGGTCTAACGCTGGGTTTGGGGTTGGGGAAGCTCCTCCAGGTTTTGCCTCATCCATCAGAGCAGAGCAGAGCCCAGCTCAGGTCTGGGCTCTGCACTGGAGCCGACAGCGGCGGCAGCGGGGCCCCGGCTCCGAGCTGAGCCTGCCAGCTGAGCTGGGCCAGGCTGCCAGCTGGATACGTGTGCTCTGCCAGGCAGAGCTAATTTGGAGCGAATCTGATAAAGGAAGCACTGAAAATGGAGCAGCAGCACCCCTGTGTCAGCTGCAGCCCCACAGCAGGAGCCTTCCCCGCCGCCTCCCCAGGGACCGCGGGCTCTGCCCAGCACCTGACCCTCCTTCCCAGCAGAGCTGCTCTCCCCCTGGCTCGTGGTTGGGCTTCCAACCCTTCCCATCTTTCAGAAAAAACACTTCAGCAAGGCAAAAACTGCAAAAGCAACAGCTCTGGCTGTACAGCTCCTAAAGAAACACCCACGGAGGCACCGGAGCTCGGGAGCTTGGCAGGGAAAACCAGAGAGAGGTAAAGTTCTGTGGAAACACGTCGAGTTTCTTCCTTGCTTATTTTTAACATTGCAAAATGTCATTGAAACTACAAAGCTTGCAAAAAGAGTGTTGTCAGCACTATAAAAAAATTCCAAAAAGTCTTTTTTTTTTTTCCAATGGGATCCCTTTGAGCTCAGTGCAGTGGCAAAGTCCTCCATAGTAGAGGTCCAAACCAAAACACTGACATCTTTAGCCAGGCACCAAAATCCCAACACCTGGAGCAGCAAGGCCAACAGATGTTCAGGTATCCAGTTCAGGGGGAATCATGCCAATAACTTGGAAATTTTAAGCAGCCAAGTCTGGGCATGCTGGCCTGTATTTCTAATCCAGACTGCTGGCTCACGAGATCCTCTGAGTTAAGACTCTGCAGCTCTGTTGCTGTCATGTCCTTCTCTGCTCTCGCCCTGAGACACCACACTTGGGCTGTGCAGGCAAACCCACAAGCCATTTGTATGTTTTATGGTCAGCTGATGAAAGAACGCTGCAGTTCCCACCTGATGGTGCCACGGGCAGGGTGCAAATATTAATTGAGCTGTTAATTGAGCTCATCAACCCACTGCTGCTTCATTCCCACCAGCAGCACGCAGGAACCCACTTCCATCCCACCAGCCCCAGCTTCTGTGCTGGGTTTTGTGGGTTTATGGGTGAGCTGAGAGCAGAAAGCTCATGGGTTTGGGGTTGGTCCTGCCCAGATCAGCTGTGTTGGGCCCCTCCTGCTCACCTGAGGCCGTTCTGCACCACCCGGTTCCTGCAGGTTCTCCAGCACGAGCACGCGTGGTTGCACTCGAAGATCAGGGGGGGCTCAGCCATGTTGAACTCAGGCAGGAGTCGGCCATCCTGAAGGAGAGAGCCACCCCAGACCAGGTTATTTGTCTGCTCCTGGGATCCCCAAAACCACAGGCAGAAATTCCCCCCAGGGTAAAAGCAGGCCAGAGAACCCCGCGGTGGAGTCGCGCCCCGACCTCCCCAAACCCAGCGTCAGAGCTCAGGTTCTGCAGCAGTTCTGCTCTACCCTGACAGCAGCACAGTCACCACTGTCACCCACAGCTGACAAACAGCCAGAGAATTCCGATTTTTGCTGCCTGGCATCACCCTGCACAGCACTTAAAAAAAAGCCTCCCAGTGCTGTGCAGAAAACTGGTGTGCATCATCATCGTTATTGTCATTGGCTGGGCTGGAGGGGAGAAGGGGATGCTTGGTCTGCCTCTGGAATAAAGCCTGAACTTCCACAGTCCAAGGCCAGTACACCCAAGGTCTGTGAACCACATCTCCTTCCCAAATCACACTCCCAAAAAATTCAATTCAATTATTTACCAACATACGGGATATTAAGGAAGTGATGGATGCAATTTATCATATTTAACAAATTTGGCTTTTAAGGCTTGAAAGGTGTAATAACCTATTAATGTGTAAATAAAATGGCTACAAAGCCAAGAAAGATGCCAGCATTCCTCCTGGGAGAAACCTGCAGAGATCCACAGAACTTCTGATCTTTGCAGCACCTGCCCAAAGATGAATCTCCAAAACCTCCCTGGAGGGTTGAAGCATTTACCCAAAACAAACCCGACTTCTGGTAATGTGGCAGTGAAAACATCTTTACTTTGACTTCATCCAGAAGAATCACAATAAATAAAAGCAGATTAAAAAAAAAAAAAATTCTCTCTCTACTCCCTTCCCTTTGTTTACATCTTGGAGCACTTTCCACGTTGCTCTGAAATGGAAGCTGATTTCATGCATGGGTTATTAAATGCTCCCTATCACATGGCTGTAATTAATGGCTCCATTGGCACGAGAGGAACGCAAATAAATCACATGAGAAAAGCTGCCCTGAGCACGCAGTTTGGATTATCACACACGTCTCAGAGCTGAGACTACAACTCCAGGCATTTTAAGTCAAGAAGAAAGGAGCTGGAATTACAGAAGCAGGGAATGGTTTGGGTTGGAAGGGACCTTAAAGTTCATTTTGTTCCACTCCCTTCCACTAGACCAGGGATGCTCCAAGCCCTGTCCAACCTGGTTTTGAGTTGGTTTTGAGTGCAAGGAACTGAATTAGGCAAAGCTGAGCTCTCCAGCCCTGGTGTGAGCCAGGAGGGGGCTGTGTGTCCTCACCTTGTCGTACCAGCAGCGCATGCTGAGCTGGCCACACATGCAGTTACTGGAGGAGCAGTCGTCTATGCAGACACAATACTGCAAGAGAAGCAAAGGGTTAATTCCACACCACTCAACACAACTGAGACTGCAACTTGTGACTGGGTCAGGCAGGAAACCACATCTCCTCCTCTTGCTGCAGCTCCTTGGCCAGGAGCATCACCAGCTCCACCATTCAGTGGCAGTTTAACTCCATTATTTATTTCTGTGTGCACTGAGCACCAAAGGACTCTGCCTTGCACGGAGGGATCTCATTCTGAGCCAGCCTCACTGCTCATGGGAGGATGTCCCCGTTATTCACCCTCCCCCGTGCCCTGTGAGCTGTTCTCCACACTTGGGGACAAGGAAAGCTCCAAGGAGGGACCAGAGCTGGGAGATGATGCAACTGTGCCCAGTCCTGCCCTGCTGCTTCCCACTTCCCACTCCAGCTGGCTGCTTCCCCAGCAGCCCCAAGCCAGCACAGCCCCACCAGCAGCTGCTGCACAACAGGGACTGGCCATGGGAAGGTCACTTCAGCCACCTCCGAGCTGTGCCCAGCAAGGGCTCACCCTCACCCTAAACTTCCCCACCTCTGCTTTCCTCACCCAGCCCTTCCAGGACTGCAGCATCACAGCCAAGACCTCGGCCTTGGAAAGGTCTCCCAACAAATCCCTGACTCTCCAGCCTCGGAACAGAGGACAAGGATAAATGGGAGCCACAGCAGCCAGCACCAGATGGCCGGTGCTACAGCTGAACACAGAGCTCAGCTGAAGCCTCACAACTGAAGAAAATCAAAATCCCATCTCCTGCATCAAGAGCTGGAGGTGAGGAACTCAACCTTAGCTGGAATTTGATGGCAGTATTAGGACTTGACATTCCCATCTGGAATGCCAAATCTGTTCTGAGGAGCACTGCACGGCCCAGAACGGGAGCAAAGCAGGATCCCTCACCTGTAGATGAGTGATGTTCCTGTCGATGTCCATCGGGGAGGTGACACAGTTCTGTGACACGTATTTGTAGTTGCTGGGACAGGGCTCGCTGTCCACGGAATTGACACAGGGAATGGGGATCCGCTCGTAACCCCGGGCAATGTCTCTGCCAGTGGAGAAAGAACTGTCACAGAAGGAAAGTCCCCCAAAGAAGGGGCCATTCAAAAGCCATCCTGGGGCAGAATCCCTGGCTTTGAGCACTGAGCACTCACAGCCACTCAGACTAGGACAGAACTCGTGTTTTCCCACCCTGCCTCACAGATGGCTCTTTGTGCTTGTGAGTATTTCCATTTGGAGGATGAATTTGCAAACCATGGGCTGAATCAGCATGGGCTTAGTTCTGGCTAAGCTCACACTGACCTTCACACCAGCTCTTTCTTAAACCAGGCCCCAGGCCTACCCTGAGCAAGGGCTCAATTTCGTGACCCACAAGCAAAGCCAGCCCTATTCTCACCTGCTCACCACCTTCTCTATCTGGGCAGGCTTCTCAGAAGATGATTCTTTGAGAGTCTTGTTCATCTGTAGGGCCACCCAGACCTGAGAGTTAAGGCTGGAGCACTGGAGCGGGGTCTCACCCTCCTTGTTCTTTAAAGTAACATCCGAGCCACGGGAAAGAAAGAGACTGCAAAACAGCAAGGAAGGATAAGGATTCCCCAGGAGAAACCAGGCAAGGGGAAAACAAGCTGAATCACATCCTCCAGCCAGCCCTTAAGGGACGAGGAAGAATCTGTAGTAGTGAATAATCACCTGAGTTTTCTTTATTAAGCATGGTTCAGTGAATCCTTCTGACAGAAGCCACAGACTGGAGCTCTGGGCACCCATGAGAGCTCTGGGCAAACCTTGCCTTGCTTCAGGTACCTTGCTGGTACCAGCCTAACTTCAGACAGGCTTGAAACTCTCTCTGGCAGGGAAAGATATGGGGTGGGAAGAGTAGGCTGGAAATGGAAGAGTCCCACAGGAAACTGGAGTTGGACTTGGCCCTTGTTTATACTCACCAGCTTTTGGTGAGAGCATGATGGCTTTATTCAGAGCAGGGATGAAGCAAAGGAAAAGCCCTGTTACCATGCTAGTTGTGGGGGGAAAAAAAAGCTTTAATCAAGGAAGCCTGACCCCTTCCTGCTGGGAAGCCCAAGCTGAGCACAGCCCCTCAGGCTCCAGAACACGCCACGTCTGCCAAGCAGCTCTGCCAGCGGCTGGTACCTCGCACCCACCAGCCCTGGGAGAAAAACAAGCCCTCCATCCCAATCCTGGGCTGTGTGTGAAGGCCAAAGGCATTCCAGAGGCTCTCCTGAGCCTGCCAGGCAGCAGCCAGGGAGGCAGGGAGAGGGGCGAGCAGCGCACTTACACCACACACTCGTAGCGGTTCTCTCGGGCCGCGATGTGCAGGGGCGAGTCCCCGTGGATGTTCACGGCGTGCAGGTCACACTTTGCTGCCAGCAGGATCTCAGCGATGTCCACACAGCCAGAAAAAGCAGCCCAGTGCAAACAAATGTTCTCCTCCTGGAGGGAAAGAGAACAGAGCAGGGATTGTTTAAAAGCCCGTGGCTTTGGGACCTCACCTTCCTCAGCTCCGCACCTGCAGCGTTCGACGTGTGACTGCCATGCCCGCTCTGCTCCTCCTGCCTGGGAATGCCAGGGTGGACAGGGAAACCTTGGAGCAGCCCAGGAGGGAGTTCCCACTCCATCCACCTCTGCACACCAAGCACAGGGAGGCTGCACACAAGGCAATCCATTACCTTCCCTGCACACACACAGACAGCTCGTCTGTCTCGAAGCCACAAAGCAATCTGGATCAATCCAGGAAAGAGGTGACAGACATGAACAAACATGCTGGAAAAGGCTGGAAGCTGAGTTTCCCCAGCCCCGACAGCCAGGAAAGCTACTGTGCCTCCCAGGGCTGCAAAATTAAGGAGAAAAAGAGCACAGCACGAAATTAAGGAGAAAAAGAGCACACAGGGTACGTGAAGGTGCCAGAAAGAGAACCAGGAGCCACGGGGTAAGCAATCAATCTGACTCCAGGCATCTCTTAAGTACTGTATGTACTCATCTCTCACCAGCAGCACTGGAAATAGCTGAACACTCATCTTTCTGATGGGGATATTTTAAGTGATGATGCTGTTTTCTGTTACACTGCAATTTGCAGCACACGTCGATCCCTTCCCCGTGACAGGCTCTGAAGACGTCGATGACAACAGCGAAATGATAGTAATGATCACCCAGCTACTCCCTTTTTTTGCTTCTTTTTAAAGCAAAAACAAAGCTGCTGCTGGAGTGTTTGAGCTGTTACCACATAACTTAAGGTCCTGCCTTAAATGGGGAGCTACTGCCACACAGCAGGGAGGGGGAGACACTTCCCTGCCCAGCTCCTGCCTCCCTTTATGGTATCATCTAGAAAAATCCCATCCCAGTCTACAGAAAACATCCATCCTGTGGGCTGCCCCCACATGCTGCAGCTCAGACAGGTCACAGACACCTGGGCTGGGGCTCTGCCTTGCATTGCTCCTGCCTAAAAGGCAGCATCATCACAATCAAAAGCATTTCTCCCAGAGTGGGATGTTTCCCAGCACGAGTGACATTTGTCCTTAACCACATCCATCAGGACACCCCAGCTGCAGGTCCAGGACAGATGTGTGACACACACAGCTGTAAAGAGCACAGTTTTCTTTCAAGTAAATCGTTGGCTGAGTTGATTTGATGTTCATCATTAACGTGTGAGCTTGAAGCTGTGACAGATCAAACGAGTCCATTTTGTTCAGAGTCAGCAATCAGATGGAACAGCCCCAAAAAGCCCCCTCTCACCTTGTTTTTAGGAACAGGATTGGATCCAGACCTGCCTGGGAACTGGGAACCACCTAAGTGTGCTGGTTTGGGCTGTGGTTTCTTCCCAGGGGCTGGTATGGGGCTGTGGTCTGGATTTGTGCTGAACCCTGGGGTGGTGGCACAGAGATGGTTTTGCTGCTGCTGAGCAATGGTTACACAGAGCTTGTTCTGGTCCTCGTGCTGCCTCACTGGGGAGGAGACTGGGGGGGCACAGAAAGCTGGGGGGACACAGCAGGACAGGTGACCCTGACCAAAGGGATATTCCAGAGCATACGACACCAGCTTGGGATATAAAGTGGGGGAAGAAGGAGGAAGGAGGATGTTTGGAGTGACGGTTTTTGTCTTCCCAGGTCACCGTCCTGTGGGATGGGGCCCTGCTCTCCTGGAGGTGCTGAACACCTGCCCAACCATGGGAAGAGGGGAATGAATTCCCTGGTTTGCTTTGCCTGTGTGTGAGGCTTTGGCTTTCCTTACTAAATTGTCTGTATCTCAACCCAGGAGTCTTTTTCTACCTTTTTCCCTTCTGATTCTCTCCCCATTGGTGGGAGGGTGGGCGAGGGGCTGTGAGGGGCTAAACCAGACAATCACAGAGACACAGAAGGGTTTGCTTTGGTTTGCTTTGGAAGAGACCTCAAAGCTCATCCAGTGCCACCCCTGCCATGGGCAGGGACACCTTCCACTGTCCCAGGTTGCTCCAAGCCCTGTCCACAACCTGGCCTTGGACACTGCCAGGGATGGGGTGACACCACACTTCAGTATCCTCAGAGACTCCAAGGAGGAAATGAGAAACATGGTATTAAGAAACAAGAGCAGGGCTGATACAATGACTCTCCTGCAGAAGCTGGGAGAAAAGCAGACAGTATCTGCTTTGTATCCCCTCCATTTCCTTGTAAATCCCTGGGAGAGCAGCTGGCACAGCCCCACAGGCAGCGCCGCGGGTCCCACGGAGCTCCCAGGGACTCAGGCACTGGGTGCATCCCACTGGAGCAGGATTTATGGAGGTGAGGAGCAGGCCAGGAGCCAGCCCCAGCCTGGCCGTGCTCTGGACACATCAGAGCTTCGTGCTGGTGATCCCAGGAAAAGTCAGGCCTTGAGAGCTGCTGGCAGAGTGCCCAGCCCATCCAGAAACACAAATACGAGCTCATTCCCCTCAAAAGGCACACAGGGTGCCCCTAACCCACAGCCAGAGCCACGGGCCTGGGACAAACGTGGAGCTGGTCGGTCTGGGCTGAAGGGGATCTGCCTGGGGTGGTGTCCAGGGCAGCACAGTGGACCCAGAGGGATGGGAATCGGCGAGGCTCGGAGCTGAGAATTCCAAACAGCATCCTCAGAGGCTGTGACAGAGCAGCTGCAGGGAGAGGACATCCCACCAGCTGCCAAACTTCTTCCCAGAATAGGGGAAAACTCACCAGACATTGCTCACTCACACTGTGGCAAGGGACTGAGCCCAAAACCTGTCACCTCGGGCGTGTCTGGGGTTTAAACAGAGATTGTTTGTGATTCCTGAAGGAGATTCCAGAGGAGCCTTACATTGTCACGGATGTTGATGTCCGAGCCCTTGGCCAGCAGCAGCTTCACCAGCTCGATGTGTTTGTACTCCGTGGCCCAGATCATCGGCGTCCAGCCCCCGTCGTCCTGGGTGGGGACAGCAAAGGGTGACACCCCGGACAGACACAGCCTCCTGCTGGCTGCCCACACACCCCTGCCCTCCCCCTGTCTCTCTGATCATTCCCCTTCTGCCTGCAGGTCCCTCAGGTCCTGCAGAGCCCAGCGTGGCTGGAGCAGCATGCCCGAGCCAGCTGGAGTTGATTCCAGCTCAGCAGGCTGGCACTGCATCTCCAGGTTGTTCGAGTACACGACAGTGCAGAGGGCACAGTGAGCACCCAGGTTGTGTAAAGGATCTTGGAGAAACTCCCTGAGAAGCCTGGGGGACCTGCCCCTGCCTCAGGTGCAGCTCTGTGGCACCCCACAGCAATGGACAAACCCCACAGCAATGGACAACCCCCACAGCAATGGACAAACCCCACAGCAATGGATAAACCCCACAGCAATGGACAAACCCCACAGCAATGGACAAACCCCACAGCAACGGACAAACCCTGCAATGACAAGTGCCAGGCTCGACCCATCCCACAGCATTGTCCACGATCCCCCCACTAGGAAAAGCACAGGGACACCCTGGAGCAACAGGCTCCACAGCAAAGTCAGGGCCAAGGAGAAGCTGCAAACCAAGGGAGGTTTCCCTGAGGTCAGTGAGGGGATCACCCTCCCTGGCAGATGGGAGGCCCACGGAATTGCCACCCTGGAATGATTTGGAGGTGTCCCCCAGCAGCAGGGCCGTAGCTGAGTGAGCCCTGGGCAGACAGAACAGTGCTGAGGGAGTCCCTGACCTGGGAGAAGCAGCTCCTGCCCCAGGGAAGGCCTCACCTGGCAGTTGACATCCATCTTCCCGTTGGAGAGCAGGTACTGAACCACGTCATAGTGCCCCTTCTTGGCTGCCAAGTGCAGACACGTGGAGCCCTCGGCATCCTGCACGCAAGCACAGGGCAAACCCTCAGGGATGCTCAGGAACAGCAGAGAAGTTCCCAGATGGAGCAGAGAACTCCAAAAGCCCCCAGCCCACTGGCAGGAGGGCAGAGAGCAGGAGCCAGGGCCAGCACTGAGCAGAGCTGGGGAGCTTCACACCAAAGAGGTGCCACAAAGAGGAGCTTCACACCAAAGAGAAGGAGGCTGAGAGTGCAAAGGGCTTTGCAAAGCCTGGGGAAGGCACCAGCCCCAAACATCAGCAGTGATGCTCCCCTTCCCCACCCCTCTCCATGTGCTGGAGAGCCAAAGGGAAGCAGAAATCCCTTCCACAGGCCAAGTTTGCACTTTACATCAGAAAAGTCGCCCTGTCTCAACTCGAAACGCTCAATTTCTCCAGGTTTTTTGCTGGGTTTTGTCAGCCCAAGGTCTCATCCCAGCACCTGGCAGCAGGGCACAGGGGTGGGGTGTCTGTCCCCAGCCTGCCCACAGCCATCTGCCCAAAGAGGAGATAAAAAACAACCCCGAAGGTTGAAAGGAAAAATGCCTTTGGGAGCTGGGAATACAAGGTCTGGAGGAGACGGACAGGCTGTGAGCCATGATGGACACGCTCCCACCCTCACACCAAAGATCTCTCAGGCTGCAGCCTGATTTTATCAGGCATTTATATCCCAAGAGCTCAGCACAGAGCAAGGCCCGGAGAGCAGGAAGTCAGGAGGAGGAATCAAAAGGCTGAAAACCAAACGATTCCTTCCAGCTAAATCCCTGGAAGCACCACTGGAGGTGAGAGCTTTGGGATGGAGCTGAGTGTGATGCAGGGTGAGGGAGCAACTCTCTGAGCAAGGAGGGGACATCTCAGGTCAGGGATTGCACCATGTGGGCTCCTTGGGACACAGAAGGAGCTTCTCCACCCCCGTAAGTGCCTGCTCCACCTGAAAAATTCCTCAGTTTTCCCCTTGGATTGGCAAGAGCCAAGTGCAGCTCCTCAGCCCTGGGAGAGCAGGCAGATTTCAGTGTAAAATTTCTTCAGGTTTTGAGTGGGGCTTTTCCATGCTGGTGACAGGACCAACAGCTTCACCCTGGGGGCTTCCCAGCCCCCACCCAGCTCCCTCCCCTGCAGCCCCAGGGCTCTGCACACACCTGCCCCAGGTAAAGGCTGGAATTCTCATGGAAAAAGCTGGAGCTGCTTCCAAACCAACGCTGCTGCTTTCAAACAGAGGCCTCATTTGGTGCAAGAAACTAATTAACATCATAAACCAGCCTCAGATGTGATCTCAGGCTTCTAATTTGCTTTTGCAAGCTCAGAATTCATCTCCTTCCCTTTACCTTCAGAAGCACAAACTCCCCTCTCTTCTCCTCCAGGGGAATAAATCAGGTGAGAGATGTCTGGGCTGCTCCAAGACACTCAGGACAGTGGCCAGCATGAACTCACACATGCCTATCCTGTCCTTTCCCCCTTCCCAGCTCAGAACCAGCCTCCCAAGGATCCATTTAGGGCTTGGATTTAGGGCACCTGATACCCTGTGCAATCCTGCCAGTTCCTTCCCAAACCCAGCCAAGAGCAGCAAGTTGTGATAATAAGAAGTCCTCATGGGGAGGGTTCCTGTGCTCCAAATAGCATCTGATTTATGGGACTAATAAATGATCTGTGTATTTTCCAAGCCTGCAAAGCAACCAGAGCGTGCTAAAGGCAAAGAGACAGCTGCATTTTATTGTTTTGGTTGAAATTAAGGGGTAGAGTTTAAAGATGGGGTTCAATTTTGCCACTGCGGCGTGACTGCAAGAATCCACATATCAGTCCTTTGGAAAGGAAAGCTTCCTCTGTCATTTTTCCTGGCTTGGCAAGCACCTAATTACCAGCTCATTTTCAAACATCACCCCAAAATTCTCGTTATTAGAGTCTACAGAGAAGGGAACTCTGAAATCCAACTCCACTGCAATGGATTTGTGGCACTAAGACTTAGGAAATCAAATCCCCCTGACATTTGGTGCCACAAACCAATGGGAAAAGTGGCAACATTTGCCCCAAACAGCTCATGGCCAGCAGGAAATTGAGATGATGACACCTCCAGCCTTCGCTCCAAGACAAACCAGCCCATTTCTCCTCAGCCTGGGCACTTCCACCCAAAACTCCAAGGAAGAAATGTTGGACAGAGGCTTCCTCAGGAAAGAAAGACAAGGAATAAGCTACCTTGGGATCTACGAGTGCTCCAGCCTTGATCAGGTATTTCACAGTTTCCAGGTGGTTGTTTTCTGCTGCTTCCATCAGCGGGGTCCTCTGGTCCTCAGAGCAGGTGTCAATGTTAGCACCAGCCTGTTGGGGGGCCAAGGCAAGGACAATTAGCACAGGAAAGATGTGGGAGTAGAGATTTAATAACAAGACTTTTTTTCCCTGAAATTTAGCCATGTTAAGCAGGGGGAAAAAAGAATAAAAAAAGGAAGAAATAAAACCAGGAAAGAAGGCAGTGCAACCCCACCTGCTCTGGAAACAGCACACGCTGCCTGCCCCCTCTCCTGCCTTCCCCAGCCAGGAAGGAACTGTAAGGAAGCCAACAGCTGGTATTAAATAACTCCTGTTATTAATAGATTTTGTACTCCTACTTTCTAGATATTGTTTGTGTAACAATTTGGAAGAATCAGCCTCCTCCTTTTTGCAGCAGCTTTGTTTTCCCTGGTCTATCATTTAGACTAAAACAACCAGCTCTTCTCAATGTCACAAGCAGTAGGAACAACTTGCTGATTGCAACAGAAGCAGGAGCTGTAAAAAATATCCTGGGGATTGGTTAAATATTCCTGGGGAAGGCAATGGCACCACTTCCACAGAGGTCTCTGAGCAGATGTTCACTTCAACCCAGAGTGCCTTCAACCAAAACCTCACTCTTTTCCAACCCATGCCTCTGTCAGGTTATCCTGCCTGCTTTAACCCTTGGGCTGAGCTCAGGAACCACCCAGAACTCACACCCAGAAGGTCTCAGGCACACAGCTCTTGGCAGGTGTGTGTGTGTGTGTGGGGCTCAGACCTGTTCACAGCAGCTGACTCAGGTTCACCTGGCACCAGGAGGTGCTTTCAGGTGCCTCCCACTGAATTCCTTTGTTCTGGCTCTTTTGCACAGCCAGAGCTCTTTGAACCAGAGCAGAGGAGAGGCATCTCATGTGGAACAGGCTGGGGCCATGCCCAGCCAAACACGGGGCTGCTGCAGAAGCCAGACATCGGGGAGAGACAAGACAAAGCACTCTGGAAACACACCAACCCTACTGATAATTAAATTGTTTGTAACATCTCACAAGTTTTGCTCCTTTTCCTCATTCCACTGTCTTCACATGCAGGAATCTCAGTGAGAGCAGCCATGGCTGCCTTCAAACAGCACTTGAAAGCCTCCAGTTCCAGGTGCTGAAATGCACCATCCCTGCAGGATCATTCCCAAGGGCCAGTCACTGCTGCTTTCTCAACAGCCCTTTGAGGTTTCCCAGTCCCACAGGGTAAACAAAACACACTTCCAGTCACTCCAGAGCAGGTACACCAGTAAAAAAAACAAAACTGTAACTTTTTTAATCCTTCTTTTTCTTCTTCCCATTGTTTTGGAGTGAGCTCAACAACAACACCATGGCTTTGACCATCTTCCCTCAGTCAGAATCCCAATCTCAGACAATAAACCAAGCTTGCATCTTCTTCCCTTCACTCCTTTCTACATGTGGGGCATTCACACTGCAGAGGAAAATCCTGCTGGACTTCCTCAGGTTTTGGCAGAAGGGAAGACAGGGCCTGGCAGCTGCCAGGCTCCAGAGCCTCACTGCCCTCGTCACAAAGAGCAGCCTGGCTTGGAGGTCAGAACAAAGAGCTTGGAGATCCCCTGCAGCCTGGCAGCACATCTGGCAGTGCATCAGGTTGTGCTGGCACATCTGGCAGTGGAGTCAGGCTGTACTGGAACATCTGGCAGCTCAGTCAGGCTGTGCTGGTGCTGGCACATCTGGCAGTGCATCAGGCTGTGCTGGCACATCTGGCAGTGCCCAGCCTGGCTGTGTGAGGCACAGATCCCCACCTGCCCCACAGTGCCCTGCACCCAATCTTCCCCTGCTCCTTGCCTGGAGAACAGCCCAGAAGGACGATCTCAGCTGTGCCCTCCAAGCCCTCCCTCACTCTGCCCCACTCCTCCCTCAGCAAAGCCCGGGATCGAGGAGGTTTTTTGCAGGAGGGATTTTCCACTGTTGATTTCCACGTGGGGCAGACCAAAGCCCACAGAAAACAGCTCGTACAGAGGACTGGAAGTGCAGACAGACCTGAATGAGCATATGGCAGATGTCCACGTGGCCAGACTCGGCGGCAGCATGGAGAGGGGTTCTCTTACTCTGATGCTCCATTTTAAAATTAGGGTCAATTCCATCCACTGCAAAACAGAGCAGAGACACCTTCAACCACAATTCAGAGATTGAAGTGTAACAGGAGAATCAGGTCTCAACCAAAGGCTTTTAAAGGATGGTTCCCAGCCCGTCCTCAGCCCTGCTCACGTCTCACTGCACATTTCACCAGAAAGCTCTCAGGGCAGTCCCCTGGACATTCAATATGCAGCAGCCCTCAAACCCAGAGCTTAGAAACACCACGGAATTCAATACCTTTTTAAGGCATTGCTATCTCTCCAAAGGCCACAACTCATCTCAAAAACAACAAACACCACACGAGGATGAAAAGAAAAGAAAAGAAATGCTGCTTGGTTTAAAGCAACCCCGAAACTGGGAGCAACAAAGAGTTGGCACCACCTGGCCTCTGTCTCACCACTATGAACTGCAAATAATATCAGTGAGCCTTGCTGCACCCTGCAAGGACAGAGCTCCAACAGGGATGGAATTTCTCCACACAGGCTCAGGATCTGGCCAGAGATTCTCACAGCTGTGCAGAGACTGACAGATGATGCTGACAGCCAGACAAAGATGTCTGGGCATGATAACATGTTGTGTGTGATGAAGCTGTAGTTAAATATCAATGAATAACATTTCTGTGCTATTGAAGACAGGAACAATGGAGCAAACACTTGCTAGACAAAAAAAAAAAAAAAAAAGAAGGAACTGATAAAGGGCAAGAACAGAAAGCATCCAAAAATGTCCAGCAAAGTACTGGAGTGGAAAGGAAGCATCCTGAGAAAACATTGTGTCCTTCAGAGGGGGAGATTCCTGGGGAATATTGGTTGGTAAAAACAAGCTCAGCAGCTCAAAGGCATCTGGTGACAGGCAGCTCTGCACCCCAAAACCAACCCCATGGGCTGAAGGCTCTTCCTTTTTGCTCTCTTGCTGATGGGTCTTGGCTTAAGCTGGCTCCCATCTTTTCCCTCTCTGCTGGATGCAAATATGTATCCCATGCATGGACAAGGAACATTCTGTGGGATGGGAAAAATCTCATGGAGGTCATTTTGGGGACACAAGCAGCCTGTGTAGATAAACCCACACCCACATGCAGACACGAGTTGGGAACAGCACACATTTCCCAGGGAGATGAAGCCCTCTCCAGTGACACACCCCTGGCAGGAGTGTCCCTGCTCCAGCCCCACTCCCTGGGGGCACTGGGAAGAAATCTATGGTGAACTTATGGAAGAACTTATGGTGAATTTATGGAAGAAATTAAGGTGACGGTGCCACGCTGGGAAGTGGCTGCTGGCAGTGCCTGGCAGGGGCTGGGAGAGCTGCCAGGCGGGGAGGAGGCACCTACCCAGCATCAGCAGGACCTTCTGCAGCTCCCCTTGCCTGGCAGAGAAGTACAACTGCTTCGGGTGGAACCGCAGCTTCTTGGGCCTGCAGGAGGAAAAGGTGGAAGGAACAGAATGAATCCCCAGGGAAGAACAGCCAGGAATGTCACTGCCCCACTGCCACCCCATGGGCAAGACAAAGTCTGGCCTAGGGAGTTCTGGGCTCATCCCCCAGTGTGGGCAGCAAGGGAGGGGGGTTCTGCAGGGGGTGAGACCCCACCTGCAGAGCTGCCTCCAAATCTGGGAACCCCAACATGAGGAGGATGTGGAGCTGCTGGAGTGAATCCAGAGGAAGCCACGGAAATGCTCCCAGGGCTGGAGCCCCTCTGCTCTGGAGCCAGGCTGGGAGAGCTGGAGGTGTTTACCCAGAGAAAAGAAGGCTCCAGGGCGAGCTCAGAGCCCCTTCCAGGGCCTAAAGGGGCTCCAGGAGAGCTGGAGAGGGACTTGGGACAAGGGATGGAGGGACAAGACACAGGGAATGGCTTCAGACTGAAAGAGGGGAAATTTAGGATAAAATATATGAAAGAAATCCTTCCCTGTCAGGGTGGGGAGGCCCTGGCACAGGGTGCCCAGAGAAGCTGTGGCTGCCCCTGGATCCCTGGAAGCATCCAAGGCCAGGTTGTGGACAGGGCTTGGAGCAACCTGGGCTAGTGGAAGGTGTCCCTGCCCATGGAAGGGCTGGGATTGGATGATGTTTAAGGTCAGTTCCATCCAAAACCTTCAGTGATTCTCTGATACAGCTCCAGAAAAACAAGTCTCCAGAAGGAGGTCTTAAAACTTCCAGCTCCAGCTCCAGCCAGCCCAGTTCCAGTGAGGGCTGGATCCGTTCAGTGCTGCTCAACAACAAATTCTGGGTCTCACTGCTGTGAACAGGAGCTCCCAGAAGTTACAGCTGCAGCTGAAGAGCCAGTGAAAAACTGAATCCTCCAGAGAAATCAATAAGACATTTAGAGCTGCAACAGTTCTCCCAAATCTGTTGGGGATGACTAATGAGTGAAGTGAACAAAAAAAGCTCTGAGTTGGACCAAAATCCAGAGAAGCTAAATCTCATTTTCTCTAGGCTAAGCTGGGAACTGGTGTGACCCAATGGTCTTTTTCTTACTTTTCGGAGTCCAGGGCAATCAGGGCACTTTCCAGAGTTTCTTTAACTGGTCCCTGGGTCAAGCTAGTAGTAGGCTTTGGAAAAACTGAAGACCCAGCCATGTCAAACCCTTCGGCAGCCGAACTCTCTGGCTTGTCTTCCTCTGACAACCTCGTCCCAGTGCCACTGAAGAGCAAAAATGAGACACAGACAAAGCACAACCATTAAAAATACACAACAGTGTCTCTCTTATGCCAAAAAAGGAAAGCAAATGCATTGTAAATACAGGTAAGTGTAACTGAAATGGAAACACAAACCAATATATTTTACTGCCTTTTTGGTAAGAACTTGCCCCAGAAAGGAACTGCACTGCCCTGTGATTACATCTTGACGTGCTCTGTGGTACATGGAGCAAGTCTTAAAGCCACCTAAACAAGCCCAGATGCGATGGGAAGTCAGAGCACAGCTCAACACAGGGCTGGTTTGATTTGTGTTTTGCTCCTCTCTTTGTGCTTGTGCTCACAGGTGCGAGTCAGGAGCTGCAGATGGGAATCGCTGTCACTCAGCAAACCTGGCAACATCAACTAATCCCACAATTATTCCACTCCTAACAACAAGAGGAAGGAATGGTTTAACTCCTGAACCCCTCTGCCTCTGGGGCAGCGAGTGACACAGAACACCCCTGCAGGTTCCAGCAGCTGAGCCAGCCCAGGCAGCACTTGGCTCATCAGGAGGAGCCCCAACATTCAAATCAGAGCCTGGAGGTTTGAGATCCCCCTCCGTGCTCCCGAGCTCACCTCCCCGTCGTGGTGTCGGCCCTGCCCTCCACGGCCGCCGGTTTCTGCTGCTCGTAGCTCAGGGACACCGTGGAGGTCGTGTCAGCCTTCGCTATTGTCACCTCCTTGGCCTTGGCGGCCTCCTCCCCGCAGTGTGGGCAGTAGCTGGTGTCGTTCACCTGCGAGGCACAGCTCTTGTGGAAGCGGTGGGAGATGCTGCTCTCGGGCTGACACTCCATGAAAGTGCCCTTAAAAGACCACAGAGAAGGAATTCAGCCCCGGCTCGGGCCGTGCCTCACCCCTTCACACGCTCCATGCCACTCCTCTCACCACCTCTCTCGGCCCTGCTGCGTCCAGTACAGTAAAGCAAGCACTGCCACTTCTTTAGAAGAGAACAAAACCAAGGTAAAGGGGGAAAAACTCACTTGGTTAAGGACTGCAAAGCAAGGTTTTGAATTGTGCTTGGGAAACAGAACAAAGGAGTCCCAATTTCCAGCTCTTCCCTCTAACGCTTGAAGTTCTCACTTCTGTCTCTAGAAGTGCCAGTGCACTGTAAGGACGCCCCCAAAACTGGAAAAGAAAACTTCAGACCTGTGCTGAGCCAGCATTAAAACTACCTGAAACACAGCTGTACACAAAGCATTCCAGAACCTGCATGAATCTGTTGCTGACCCCACTGTAACCCAAATTATGTGACTCTTCTGCCTGGACCAGCCTAATTAACCCAACCAAGCTGTCTGCTCATGCAACAAACTGGGCAATTCCTCTTCAAATTGTTTTCTCTTTCTAGCAAAGTCCCTGCAGCTGCTGTGCAGGACCCCAGAACTCCTTGCCCTGTGGTGTCAGTGATGCCTGAAGCCCTGCTGTGCTCTGGGCTGGTGATGGGTGGCACAGACAAACACTCCAGGTTCACCTCTGTGCACCAGGACACAGCACTGAGAGATGTGAGAGAGTGCAAGGAAAGGCCAGTCAAACCCCCTCTATCCTGAATTCAGTCCTCCCAAGCCATCTAATTAACTCTACTTCAGCTTTGCAAAATGCCTTGAAGGGTTTTGACGATTTTATCTTCTAAAGGACCTTTGACTCAGCAGGAAAACCCAGGATGGCTCCATTTACTACAATAATGCTTGAGACTACTGCAGCATCTTTCCTTGAGTCATCTTGAAAAATACCAGCATCACACAATTAAGCCTCATCATCACTCCGTGAGGCCTCAGTTGGTGCCTTTCAGCTTTATCCACAGGGAAAGCAGGACACTGACCACTACAGGACTGCACCAAGTCCCTTAAAAGCCTCGGTGGCAGAGGTGGAAGAAGCAGCAGGAGGTCACAGAGTGGTTTGGGTTGGAAGGGACCTTAAATCTCATCTGGTTCCACCCCCCTGCCATGGGCAGGGACACCTTCCACTATCCCAGGTTGCTCCAACCTGGCCTTGGACACTTCCAGGGATCCAGGGGCAGCCACAGCTTCTCTGGGCACCCTGTGCCAGGGCCTGCCCACCCTCACAGGGAAGAATTTCTTCCTAATATTTAATCTTCCTAATATCTGATCTAATTGAGATCTCCAACACTGCCTTGGTCCAGTGCCACCACTCAGGGTCCCCATCCTGAGGGGACACAGAGGTGGGGGCACAGGTTGATTTACAAACCAAGCTAAGACATTTTTTGATGTGAATGATCTATACACAGAAAGAAAAACAACAAACCCTTGTTCCAAAGAAATTCCAAAGGCAACATTTCCAGCATGTGAAATCCCTTTGGCAACACCCCTTGGGGGTCTCCGGGAAGATAAAGGTGATGATTTCAGCTACCCTCACACACATTCCTATTGAAAACACCTCCTGATGTGCTGTGGAACGAGGTGGGGCTGATGCCAGGAAGTCAGGAAACCCCTTTAGGGACCATCTCCACCTTCAGCTTCCAGCTACTGCAATAGGTACCCCCTTCCCTAGATTGAGAGCACGGACTTACTGCAGTGCAAAAGTATCCACAGCCAGGGCAACACTGGTGTTTCACCATCCTCCCTCTATGGTCCTCACACAGCACCAAAAGCTGGACTTTGTTAGACGGGCGCATCAGTTCATACTTAACCACACTGTTTGTGCATCGGCCCAGCTGGAACAGGAGAAATTAAAGGAAATGAAATTACTGGAGACCACAACACTCCCTGTGCTTGTGCGGAGGAAGATTCTGCACACTGCCTCGAGGAGGCCTGGCTTTTTCACAGGAATCCAGCTGTGTGCCAGAGAGCATTAGCAGTGCAGCAGGAAGCTGTGAGAGCTGCTCTCAGGAAGGAATGCATCATTTACTAACTAACATGCATGTGCACCCCGAGTCATTTGTTCCTTGCATCAACAACAACAACGAAATCAGAACTGGAAATAGGCAACAGCCAAGCAGCAGAAGGGGCAGTCCCAGGGGCCTGACTCACACAACACACACTCTCCTCTTGCCAGGAAGAGCGGGTGTCAGTGACCAAGAGAACGAGACCGTCCGCACTAAATCTTGTTCCTGCTCGAAAGTCGGAGCCACAGCAAGATAAAGGGAAAAATAATTGCTCCTCATTGCCAGCGAAGTTATCGTCTGTGCTGGTTCCAGCACTGGCCCCTGCCCAGACCACAGGGATGAAGAGCCAGGCTTTCATGAGAGCTCAGCTAAAGTCGTGTTTGGAGCAGGTTTTCCAAAGGATTTCACCAATCTACGGCTCTGGGCTTAAAAATCAGGGAATCACAGAATCATGGAATGGTTTGGGTTGGAGGAACCTTAAGGCTCATCCAGTGCCACCCCTGCCATGGGCAGGGACACCTCCCACTGTCCCAGGCTGCTCCAAGCCCCAGTGTCCAGCCTGGCCTTGGGCACTGCCAGGGATCCAGGGGCAGCCACAGCTGCTCTGAGCACCCTGTGCCAGGGCCTCCCCACCCTGACAGGGAACAATTCCTTCCCAATATCCAATCTTCACCTGTCCCCCTGCAGCTTAAAGCCATCCCCCTTCTCCTCTCACTCCAGGCCTTGTCATGCCCCACCTTGTCCTGTCCCTCCAGCAGGTTCCATAGTCGGGGTTCCCTGTTCCCAGCCAGTGCTCCTTGCTCTGCTGCACCAGAGGGATCAGCACCTCCTGCAGCCACCACACTGTCCCAGCCCAGCTGTCACCTGCCAGCAGGACATGACACTCTTTGGGTTGTGTTTCAAGCTCCCCTGGATAATAATCCTGCTTTCCCCAAATACCTGGCAAAGGAGATTTATAAACTAGGAATATAAAGGTGAAAGGCTGCTCCAAGGAAAGGTCCCTTGGAGGGAAGGTGCAGAGTTTATTGTCCTCATGACAGGGTCAGTCAGGGACTCAGTGCCACAGACTGTCCCTCTGCTCCAGCCAAGGTTGGATTTGCTGCTTTTTCTCAACAAAACTAAACTTTCTCTCTAATTTTTTTTAAATTCCACTCCTGCAGAAGCAACACCCCTGTGGGAAAAGAGAATGGATTTTAACCTAAGCTCATAATTCTCCCCGGCATCTCCAGTTCAGCTTTCCCAAATTCCAGCTGCAAAGCCTTCCTGTGGTTGGGACACCTTGGCCAGACTTATCCCTGTCACCACCCCGACCCCAGGGGCTGCAGGGGTGGCATGGGGGGACCATGGATCTTATCCTGAGGAGGAATTTTACTGAGCTGAGGAAATTCCATTGACAAGTGGAAAGCTGCACCACCCGTGTGAGGAAGACCCTGCACTATTATGCCACATTTTATTATTTGTTAGAAACTCTAAAAAAAGTTCAACATGATTAATTGCTATTTTCCAACCATTAGAGAGTGCAGCAGGGTGCTCAGAACTATTTATAACACTCTCCAAGGACATGACAGTCTAGAGAAGCCATTTTTCACACATAAAATATTCCTACAACATCTCTGAGTCATCTATCCCATTATTAAAAGGAATCTAACATAAAGCATGGCCTCTCCTATTCCTCCCTGTGATTTATCCAGGGACAGAACTGCCAACCCACCGTAGCCAGGAGCAGGAATTCTTTCCCACACCTTGAGGTTGTTTAGGAACCCTGGGGTCCCTCCTCTCTCTGATGAGTCTCCCAGGACATTTTCTCTTTAATGAATCAATTTTTGAAATTCCTCTCTCTACAGGTACCAGCACATACTAACAGAGGCAGAGCTGGTCTACAAACCTGATTATCCCTTTTTCCCTCCATTCACCTTTCTCCTGGGATCCTAGAGGAGAATTAGGGATATTCTCACTCCTTGTGCCACCACCGGTGAGTGTGAGAGAGCTGCAGAGTGAGGCTGAAGCCGAAAAGAAATCCCAGTGCCTCCCAGTAAAAGGAGAATCCATCAAGTGCATCCCTGTCTGCAGTTCTCACTTCCCACATTTTGGAATGGAGTCACTTCTGCCACTTCCTTCCACACTTCTGGAACCAGCAGAGCCCAACAAGCCCAGCTGTGAGCGACCCAAAGGCATCGAGGGCAACCCCTGCCAGGCAGTCAGACCTGGGGCTGCAGAGCTGCCAGGACATGGAAGCTTTGGGACAGAAAGAGAGGAGGAGAGAGGAAGGCTGGGGCAGCAGAGGCCATGCCAAGCTCCTGAAACTCAACACCTGGCCACAGAAAGGTTTGCAGCAGTTCCTTCGTGGTCGAGGGAAACCAGCTCCAATCCTTGACTGGATTTGCTCCCTCTGGTGCAGCTCCATGTGTTTTAGCCCGCCTGGCCTGAAGTGTGAATGCTGCACCGACCACATCCAGCCACACAGGCCAGGACAAGCCCCAGAGACCCACCCAGAGCCTCTCCCCATGCAGACACAGCAGCTGCTCCCTTCCCAGTGGCCTCACCCCGGCGCTGTGACAGGCACAGAGCGCTGGAGCCCTCAGCTGAGCCAGGGGGACCCTGGCCCTGCCATTCCTCACACCAGTGGGTCCCAGTCTAGCAGGCCCAGAGCCCCTGCGTGACCCCACACGTGCTCCTGGCACAGCTTTTCACTCTGTGGCCTCGTCCTCAGCAGGAAAGGCTGTGGGAAGCTAAAGGACAGGCTCCTACCTCGTTATCCACGCTCTCCGTGGCCATGCACTGGTTGTTGGCTAACGTGGTGATCTCTCTGCTTTTGGGGGTTTCCATTCGGCAGCTACACAGGGGCACTTCCTGGAGACCATCCACTTCCATGGCTTCAGGGCCATTGGAGAGACCTGGGGCACACAAAAGCAGGGAATCAACTCCAATTCTCTTCCAAAAGTGAGGATTCAGTCCATCCACACCAGCCATATCCTGTGACATCTCCCCATTCCACATCCTGAAACGCTCTCAAGGCTTTAGCCAAACCCTGTAAAAGAGACCCTTTTACACCAGCTGGAGTTTGCAAAAGCCTCCTGTACTCTTCCAAGTCCAGCCACACTCAGCTGACTGTGCTGAAATCAAGAGTGATAAGTTCAGATCAGTTTACTCTGAGGAAACCTCAGGAAGGCAAAGCAGTGAGGTGCAGGTTTTTATCAGCCTCTCTCTCCCCTCCCCACAACACCGGGCTCCGGCACCAGGAAATTTGTAGGAAACCACCCGGAGCTGGAAATGTGAATAGGCAGTGGAGTGATAAATAGAGATGATCAGGAAAGCACAAACTCCTGCTTGCAAAGGCTGATTACACAGATGGGAAAACAAAATTCCTGGGACTGTCTGGTCTCAGCCAACCAAGAATTATTTATTTTGGAAAGAGAA
This sequence comes from Edolisoma coerulescens, assembly GCA_013397115.1. Classification (NCBI taxonomy): domain Eukaryota; kingdom Metazoa; phylum Chordata; class Aves; order Passeriformes; family Campephagidae; genus Edolisoma; species Edolisoma coerulescens. Next base: position 33,089 of record VWZW01004521.1, read on the forward strand.
CAAACCAGGGAAAAGAAAGCAGCAAGATGCTCCAATGTTCTTGCCTTTTCCTCATCTCTTTCTCTCAGGTGTTGAACATTTACAGACCTGTGAAAAGGTGGATGAGGGCTTTTGAGGGGGGTCACTGTGGCAACATTCCTGTGGTTCCTCTGGATTGAAATCAGTCACTGGGTTACCCAAGACTGCAAAACACTGGCCCAGTGACAAAGGGGTTGATTCCAGTCCTGCCCTCCTCTTCCAGTCCTGCCCCAAACCCTCTCCTTGCAATGTTTACAACACAGAAGCCTTTGGGCTGGTTCACCCTGAAGCATCCCCAGCTCTCCCTACCCACTGCTGTGGGATTTACTGGTTCACCCTGAAGCATCCCAAGCTCTCCCTACCCGCTGCCATGGGATGGGCTCACACTGAGAAGGAAGCTTGCTGCTATTTTTTAAGCTTTTGAATGGAGAGTTATCTTGCTGTGAGGTTTTGCAGATTTAACTTCATCCCTGGGGGAGGTTCCTCTTCAGCTGCCCTGGCAGTGGCAGCCTTCCCCCAGAGCTCTGCCCGTGGCTGTGACCCTGCCAGCCCAGCATGAGCCCCTTTCATCCCATCAGGAATACCTTTACAGAATCACAGAAATTCACAGAATTTGGCCAACGAGTTGCAAGCCCAAGCCTAGCAAAGGGATATTTCAAGACACACAAGCCCAGGGAAAGTCCTGGCCGTTTTCATGTAAAATCCTGTCAAGATCTTAAAGGTTTAAGAGTTTTCTTGGGGAGCACAAATCACAAAGCTCATTCCTCGCCTTTGAGCTGTCACTTCCCTAATCTGTTTGACATCCCCAGGCTCTGGTGAAAGCACCCCTCGTCCCTCCTGACCCTCCCTTGGGGGGGAAGGCTCCCACCCTCTCTTTGATGTGGCTCTATCAAAGGAGCCACACAGGCTCTGAGGGAGCAGCGGGGGCAGACGGGCGGATCCAGGCAGGGGATGCTGGATCTGAGGAGAGCTCAGCAGCTGGGGCTGAGCACCCAGGGCCCAGCTCCAGCCCCTGCTCTTCCCAGGGCTGAACGAGACATTCCTGAGGGGGCAGGGGCAGCGATTTTGGGGGGATCAGCATATTTCAGGGAGTGGAGGGGAGCTGCTGAGTGGGACAGAGGGACTGGGGCCTTGGACCCTCGGTGAGTGCGTTCCCGAGCTACCGTGCCCCACTGGAACTGGGATCCCTTCTACACCCTCGTTCCATCCCAGCACCATCCCTATCCTCATCCACATCCCCAGCCTCATCCCCATCCCAAATCCATCCCCATTTCTATCCCTGCCCTGTCCCAGCCCCATCCCTACATTCATCCTCAACCCCAGCCCAGCCCCATTCCCATCTCCTCCTCATCCTCAGCCCCATTCCCATTCCTATTCCAGACCTATCCCTATCATCACCCCACCCAGTCCCATCCTCATCATCATCCTCATCCCCATCCCAGCCACATTCCAATCCTCATCCCCAACATAGCCCCAGCCCACATCTATCCTCATCCCTATCCCTATCATCATCCCAATCCCCATCCCAACTCCATCCCTACCCTCATCCTCATCCCTATCCCAGTCCCATCCCCATCCTAACCCTCATTCCAGCTCCAGCCCTATCCTCACCCTCACCCCCATCCCGGACCCCCATCCCATCCCAATCCCACCCCATTCCCGCTGCTCTG
>VWZW01004521.1:35095-66852 GCA_013397115.1 Edolisoma coerulescens
AGCCCCGACCCCAACCCCAAATCCAGCCCCGACCCCAACCCCAAACCCAGCCCTGACCCCAACCCCAAACCCAGCCCCAACCCCGGCGCTCACCTCCCGCTGGCGAGGAGAGGATCCCCTTCACCCGGAGATCCAGGGAATCCAGGGACACCTCCATGTACTCCATGCTGTTCTCCTGGCCGGGGCCCTCCCTGCTGCCCAGCGAGGGTTTAAAGGCTTCAGCACCTGGATGGGAACAGGGGACTCACACAGACCCCACAGGTAAACCCCCCCCGAGGCCGTGGGGCCGTGCCTCAGGCCCAGGCTGTGCAGGCTCCCTGCAGGAGTGCAGAGCACACGGAATGTGCCAGCACCTCTGGGCACTGGTCTGGTCACACTGAGCTCCCACCTGCACCAGGCAGGGAAGGACAAGGAAAGGGAATAAACGAGCCCTGTTCTGCCTCTGCCAGGGCACAGGGAAGGGATGAAGCAGGGCTGGAGCATCCTCCTGCCCCCAGCCTGCTGCACAGGGCTCAGGCACACGCTGGCCAGGCAGAGCCAACTGCACCTCGGGAGCAGGATGAGACAGGTGACATCCAGCTTGAAGGGAGGGGAAACACATAAAAGCCAAATTCTGGCTCTGTGTGAAGAGAGCTGCTGCTGGGAAGAGATTTTGGAGGACCCCTCAGAGCCTGAGAGGGAATTTTCAGTCTCTTCACACTCCCTTGGCTTCGCTTTCTCTCCTGGTTTGCTTCTCCCAGTCCAGCTTGGCCAAGAGGGTTTGGTTACTCTCTAAGACCAGCTCCCAGCTTTACTGAAGGGGCAGAAAACCAGCCTGCACCTGAGATGCAGAATCAGGTATTTGTTGTGACAGGGACCAGGGCTCCCTACAGCCACTGGGAGGAAGAGGAGCAAGGCAGGTGTCTGACAGAGCCCGGGCACAGAGCAGGGGCTGAAACAATCACTTCATTCAAAAGTCCCAAAAAGCTGCTGATAAAAAAATGACCTTTTTGCATGGAATTAGCAAGCCCAGAAGAATAAAAATAAACCCCTTGGTGGCAGTGGATGCATGAAACCTTAGCAGTGAGGCTGAAGGCACAGCTGCACTATCCATAACTTCATCTCTCCCATGCTGTTATCTTCCCCAAAGAAGAATCACATCCAGCCTGCACTCCTGGCTCTCCTCACCTCTCAGCTTCCAACAGAGCTCACTGAAACCTTCTTTGGTGCTGGGTGACTCAGGACAAACAAGAGGGACCCCCTGAACAACACCCACACTTGAGCAGGGCCCGAGGCAGCTCCTTCCAAGCGTTGTGGTGCTTCCAGAAGGAGCAAAGCCAAGCTGCACATTCCATTCAGCTGCACAAACATCCACACAGAAGCAGTGGAACACCATTCCAGGGTGGTTCTTTCCTTTCCTTCTGCATCTAAACATGTTCCCTCACAGGACAGGAGTCCACATGGGCATGAATCGAAGAATCACAGAATCCCAGACAAGTTTGGATTGGAAGCGACCTTAAAGCCCATCCAATTCCAACCCCCTGTCAAGGGCAGGGACACCTCCCACTGTCCCAGGCTGCTCCAAGCCCCGTCCAGCCTGGCCTTGGACACTGCCAGGGATCCAGGGGCAGCCACAGCTGCTCTGGGCACCCTGTGCCAGGGCCTCCCCACCCTCACAATCACAACAGGGAACAATTTCTCCTGTACATCTAACCTCAATTTCCCCTCTTTCAGTCTGAAGCCATTCATTCCCCCTTGTCCTGTCACTACCTACCCATATAAAATTCCTCTTCCTCCCTTCTGTAAGCCCCATGAGGCCTTTTTTTGGATACTCTAAAACAAAGGGATTTCATGAACAAAATAAAATCCCTCCAGCACGCCAAGGACAAAGCCACGTGTTCTGCTGTTACAGTGACACCAGCAGCTCCTGCCAGTGAGAGGCAAGGTCACAGCCCAACCTCCGCAAGGAAGAGTGAGGCCCTGCAGACTTACAGGCCTCAGGTCCTTCCCCCTGCACCTTGGAAGGCTCATTGGGGTGGGATTAAGGCACAAACCCCCGTTCATTACCTAGCACACCGCCTTGTTTCTTTTTATTCCTCCGCCTCCTCTTGCGGGTGGGTTTCAGCCAGGGACTGTCCGTCTTCCCTTTCCTCTTCAGCAGCTTCTTCTTGACACTGGACTCGGAGCTCTGAAGGACCAGAGAGGCCACGTGCACGTCAGGCATGGTGGCACCGGGGTCCCTTTGTGGAACAGCCCTCACCCAGCTCGGGTTGTGTGAGAAGGACCAGGGGTTTGAAACCAAGGGGTGCTAAGATGCCTTTATAGCACTGAAAAGGAAACTCAGGCACACGTGTGGGTGGATTTCCTGTCAGTTCAGCAGGGCAGGCTGCACTTTCTCTTCCATGAAGGCCCTCACACCACGCTCGTGAGCAGCACTGCAAGTGGGCAGGCACGTGCACACTTCCAGCTTCTCCCAAAAAATAATTGTAGAATCATAGAATCACAGAATATCCTGAGCTGGAAGGGACCCACAAAGATCACCAAGTCCAACTCTTGCACAAACACCCCACCCTGTGCCTCAGAGTGTTGTCCCAACACTTCTTGAACTCTGGCAGTGGGGTTTTCAAAGGAAAATACTCATATTTCTCCACAAAAAAAAAAAAACCAAAAAAACAAACGTTTTGCACTTGAAGAGCCACCTGGCAGGGTTGGGGTGGACCCAGGGGAACTGAACTCCACAGCAGCAGAGCAGCCCCCTCCCTGAGCCAGGCACAGGGCAGCACAGAGCAGTCATGCAGCAAATACCCAGCCCCATGGATGAATCTCAACAGACTTTGGGGTTTGGTTTAAAAAAACTCAGTTGTGTGGGGTGGGGTTTCAAAGCCAACAGCAGAACAGGAATCAGGCACCCCAACCCTGCCAGGGTTTAACGCATCAATCGTAAAATTCATGTTCAGACTGAAACTGTCGGCTCCTGATGCTGATCCAGCTGCCAGCAAAGCCTTGGGAAAACCTCCTGGTACCACAACCAGCAGCTGGATCAGGCCCTGCTCTCCCCGTGAGGGAACATGTGGAGCTGAGCCCTGCCTCTCCAGGGTGTCTGTGCTGCCCCAAAATCCCCGAGTGTGGGCTCAGCACGTGGCTCTACCCCAGCTGCCTCACTCTGCTCGTGGGAGAGAGGTTTGTGTGTAGCCAGTCCTGTCTGGGAGCTGAGTGACTCAGCACAGCTCTAACACCGTTCAGGATGTGGAGATCCCACCTGGGAGTTGGGATGCGAGTCCCAGCCCAACCCTTGGTGTGGGCTCACACCACAGACTGGCCTCAGGTACCCAAAAAAGGGCCAGGCTGCACAGCCCCTGCTCCTGGAGTGTCAGAGCACGGGGAGCAAGAGACTAAAGAGTTTCAGTGATTCACTTGATGTGTTTTGTGTGTATGATTCTACCTTCAGCTCAAAACATCAAGAAAATGAAGCCAAGAATTTTCTCAAGGTGACTGAAGAGTTGGGGTGCCTTAAACTTGAGAGGCTGTGGAAAAGGAGCAGAGTTTTTAAGGGAAAGGGAGGTTGGGGGAGAGAGACAATCAATAAACAATTTAAATAAAAAAAACCCCATCAGGTTCTCTTCACCAACCGTCTAAAAATAAAAAGTAGAAATCCCCAGCAGCTGCTGAAAGGCTTGACCTGGTGCTGTACAACCAAGGTCCCAGGGAGAGTGTCTGTCTGTCTGTCTGTGGGCTATTTGTCTCCCTGGCCAGAGCTGCTCATCAGGAACGGTGAATTTAGGCTGGGCCAATGGGTTTGGGAACAACCCCACCCCAGCAGAAGTTCAGGTCGGTAAGGAAGCTTTGCACTTGCCAACTGTGCATTGGAGGAACTCAAGCACCCTTAAACACCTCTGCTAACATTCAAATGATTAAAAGCAAGTCAACACCTTGTCGAAAACAACAAAAGCCCATTAGTTAGCATCAGAAAGCAATTAATTGTGCCACGGATCAGGGTTAAGCACCTTGTGGAAAACAACACTCAGTGTGTGGGTGGTGTCAGAGAATGAGTTTTGCCAAGGAGACTTGAAACTGCAGCGCTTTGCCTTTGCTCTCTCTCTCTTTCTGGCAGCGGTGCAAAGGGGAAAAATTATTATCAACAGGCCACAAAACACATTTAGCAGCCCAGCTTACCAAGTCGGACTCGTCTCCATCCTCCTCCTCCTCCCCAGATTCTACAGACTCTTGCTCTTCCTCAGACTCGCCATCATCGATCTGCAGCCACCATTTGCCCGGGAACAGAAGGAGTCAGTCAGGTCGGGTCTCCCAAAACAGAGCATCCCCCACCATCCTGCTGAGCCCATCAGAGCACTCCCCAGCCCCAACCTGCACATGCACTGAGTTCAACAAGTTCCAGTCACCTCATGGAAAATCCATGGGGATGGTAGAGAAAAAAAAAAAAACAAATCGACTCCAGAATAAAGTTTCCCAACCAAATTTCTACTTCTTTGATAATCCCACACCAGCCTCATGTTTGTATTATGTACCAAAATTTGGGGAAAAAAAGCAATTAAATTATTTTAGTGCTTTCCCAAGCAAGATTGGGAAGATGTCTCCCGTTGGTTCAGTGAATCCCAGAACTCCACGAGGTGGGGGTTCTGCAGAGTGATCACAGACCTTTGTAGGGCTGGAACAGGGGGGGAGCTGGGGAGACCCTCACAGGTGCCACGGGAAGCAGGAAATGGCACCAAAGAGCCTCTCTACCATTGCTGATCCTTCTGTCGTCTTGCAGGTGAAAAAAAACCCAGAAATTGCTTCAGTCCATGCCCCTCCTATCCCTGATACCCCAGCAGGGTCCCTTCCTGCTGCTCAGGGCACGGGAATCACCTTCCTGGCGTTGTCTGCGTCGGACGCGCTGTCCTTGGAGGTCCTGTTGTCATCCCCAGGGAACACGGCCGCCTGGTCTGCCCCGTGCTCATCCTCCTCTTCCAGCTCATCTGAGTCCTCCTCTTCAGAGTCCACATCTATGCTTTCCCCGTTCACGTGAGGGCTGCCATCCCCCAGCTCCTTGTCACTCTGGAGGTCGCCCAAGCACACGAGACACAAAGACAACATCAATTCCCGGGACAGAGCAGCTGGATCCATCCCAGACCTCCTCTAAAGCTGGCTCTGTGTCCCTCCGTGTGTCACCTTGCCCTGTTGGACCTGGGCACCACAAGGAGTCATTCCAGACTGCACAGGGCATTAGAGGAGGAGAACCTCGTTCAAACACGGAGGGGCAGCTCCACCAGGGGTGCAGGAAGGTTTCCAGGGAATGGAAAGGGAAGTTACATCACACTGGGATTTTCATATCACTCCTTGAAATCCTAGCACTGCTCTCCTTGAATTCTAAGGCCAAAACGTCAGGGCATGGGCTGCAGCAAGAGCAGAATTTAATCAGGAGTGAGTCCATGTCTAAACTTTTATAAGTAACCAAGTGATTTCTGTACAGCCTCAAGCAGCAACATGAGACCTTGAGGACCAAAACAAAAAGGGGCACGCTTGAAATCTCTCCAGTTGCCCAGGATTCACAGGACAGAAGGCAACATTCACTGGAAAAGGTTTGTTAAGGAGCTGGTATCTGAACAGCCACTCTGAAATTGTCATTCCCAAAGCAGCAAGGCTGCTCTGGGCTGGAAGCTGCTGCCAGAGAGAAGATGGAGATTCAGAAGGGAAGATGTTGATCTCAACAAGCCATCCCTGCACCTCCACGTGGGTTTGGTGTCCAAAAAAAGGGACATGTAAGTGACAACAAAAATATCCAGTGGGCTCAGTGCTGCCCTTACCTTGGCACCCACAGAGGAATGAGTTATGCTCTTAAACATCTCGATCATTGTTCTCTGTTTTAACACTTTGGTCTTTTTCTTGGGAACCAGGCTATAGGTTCCCATTCTCCGTTTTTTCTTCCGAGATACTGCAGCAGCTGGAAAAGAGAAGCAGAAGGAACCTGAAGTTTACTCCGGAATGGAAAGAAGGGATAGAGAGTAGGGGTTGTATGGGAGAGGGACTTTGGACAAAGGCCTGGAGTGACAGGACACGGGGAATGGCTTCCCAATGCCAGAGGGCAGGGCTGGATGGGATATTGGGAAGGAATTGTTCCCTGGGAGGGTGGGGAGGCCCTGGCACAGGGTGCCCAGAGCAGCTGTGGCTGCCCCTGGATCCCTGGCAGTGCCCAAGGCCAGGCTGGACATTGGGGCTTGGAGCAGCCTGGGACAGTGGGAGGTGTCCCTGCCCGTGCAGGGGTGAGATGGGATGATCTGAAAGGTCCCTTCCAGCCCAAACCTTCTGTGACTCTGTGAAATCACACTTGAGGGCACGACCTGAGGAAACTTCCCACTCCAAGTGATTTCTTTACAAGTCAAGCAGAAGATGACACACAGGGATGTGCAGACACACAAACAGCTCCCTGCCAGGGCTGCCAAGCTCCCCAAACTCTGAGTACCCTCTGCACGCTCCTTCTGGCCCCTCCATCACCACACAAATCCTTAAATCATCCTGCATTTGCCAGGGCTGCTGATGTTGTAGGAGGCTGAATGGAATCCAGTTGCTCAAATTGAGACTGCAAGGCCAACAATACCGACTGACAATGGAAGCAATCTGACAATAACTGAAGAACACACAGGAAAAAGGCACCTTACATAAAGAGCTGTTTGCCATTTAACCTCATTTCACACCTTCTGTGGAAGTCTGTTTGATTCCTTTCACTCTTTAGATTGGGTCTTAATTTGTTAAGTCTCCCTCTTGGCCTTCTAATCAAAGCAGACATCACAGCTCCCTGCCTGCTGCTGTCTTTGGTGAACTCACAGCAGAAGGATGCTTGGTGCAGGCTCTTTTAGGAACAGCCAGCTCCAGCACCACTGGTATTGTTTGCACGTGCACAGCCTGTTCCTTGAAAGCATTTCTTCATCTTCCACGATCATGAAATTTCACCAAAATTTATGAAGAGACCTCTAAAAAAAATTCTGCGAACTCAATTAATTTTATGTATACGGCTGTAATTCTTGCTAAGCAGCTGTGGTGATATTCAAAGCCCTTCAGAATTGATAGAAACCTCTTCAGAATATCCCAGAGGAAAAAGGGATCAAAGTGTCTCCTCTAAGGAAGGAAAGGGTTTAGCAGAGGCACGAGAGGAGCCTGGCAGAGCACACCTGGGGGGATCCTGCACCCCAGGACACAGAGGGGCAGCAGGGAATGCATGGGAAGTGCTCCCTTCACTTGGGAGGGGACTTCAGCAGGGAACTGCAGGAATGATCCCTGTCCAGCAGCCAGAGGGGAGCAGCAGGAGCCTGGGACACGATTTCTCAGAAGAGACAACTCTGACAAGGCAAGGGCTGTGGCAGCCCAGCAGCAGGGAGGAGAACCCTGGAAGGGGCTGAGTGGCAAAAAGGTGCTAACAGGTTCTAGTCCTAGTTAACCTCCTCATCTCCCACGGGTTTGGGAGGTGGGTGCTGCTGAGGATTGCAACATTCCAACCCTTCCCTTTTTACCTGTCTGCGACTTGGTGGTGGCCACATAGCTCTGGTTCTGAGGTAGTGACTGGTGAAGGCCCGGGAGAGAGGGCAACGACAACGGCTTCACGAAGTCCAGCATGTTCTCAAACTCCTTCTCCTTGGATTCTTTCTGATCTCTGCTGTCTCTCCCATCTTTGGGGTCTTTACTTGCATGCTGGAAAACAGAAGGCGGTTAAATTGAGTTTCTGCATTGAGTAAGTAATTTTAAAAAAATTAGGAATTTAATTTAATTTAATTTCTTTCTCCCGACCATAATCACTTGCATCTGAAGGCAGGACCACACGTTCCCAGCAGAAGCACACAGCCCCTCCTCCAGCATGTCAGGAGGCTTTGCCTGAACACTGCCAGCCTGGCTGAGGTGAGTCCCTCACTGGCTGAAGGCTGTGCAGGTGACAGGTGACCCTGCAGAGGTAATGACAAGGAGCAGGCCTTGTTTACACAGCTTTGGGTGGCTCTGGAAGAGAGGAACCAAAGAAACCAACGTGCCTGGAACACGCCCCGAGCGTGGCTGTCACACCAAGCAAGCTCAGAACACTCCTGCAGAGCTGTTTTGGAGGAGCAGGCAGCAAAGGAAAGGGATCTTTCCTTCTGGACAGCATTTGGCACCACTGAGCCTCAGCAAAGGCTCCCCCCTCTAGCCCAGTACATGACAAACACAGGCAAAGCAGCTCTTTGTGTGACACTGCAGGTGCATCTGCAGACACCTGTCCAAGCTGCCCTTAAGCCACAAATTCCCACTCCAGCTGTTGCTATTCCAAGCCCCAGGCAGGCTCCAAGCTCCTACTGCAAACCAAGGGAATTCTGAAGTTGCTCCTGCAGCCCCTCCCAGGCACCACAGCCGCTCACGCCTGCTCTGACCTGAGCTTGCACTCAACACAAAGCCTCCTCCTGCACCTCTGGTTATGAAAGAAAGGTTCCTACAGCTCCACAGAGAATCATTTAGGCTGGACAAGACCTTTGAGGTCACCAAGTCCAACCATTCACCCAGCAGTGCCCAGTCCACCACTAAACCATGTCCCTGAGTGCCATCTCTCAGCTTTTAATGTTACTTCAATGTTTTCTCGTCTAATTTAGGAAACAATTCCCTCCCTGAGTGTCTAACTCCATTTCATGTACCCTAAAAGCCTCAGGCAGAGAGGTCCAGACTGTATTTGTGTTTCCCTTTCCCATCTGTGTTTATTCTTCAAACAGTCATGGCTTGGTTTAATGGTGCTTTTATTCCTGTGCCTTTTGTGGCAAGTGTGGCAAAGGGAAGGCAGGGTCAGTGCAAGGCCCCTCAGCCCAGCTCACTGAAACATTTTCCTGTTTCAGCCCAGCAAGGAGGCACCTGGTGAGCAAAGGAAACACATGAAACAAAGTCACTGCTTGTCCTTCTCTCCCACAGTGTCAACAGCCAGTGGGGTAAAAGCTGCCTCTGCTGTGACACTGTACACTGGATTTGCCCTCTGATTTATCCCACAGATGATCCAGCTGCATCCAGCTGTACAGCAGGCAAGTTTGGCCGAGCTGCTCCAACAGAACAAGAGCACAGGCAGCAGAACACAAGGAAAGGCTGGGAGAATTGGGATTGCTCAGCCAGGAAAAGAGAAGGCTCTGGGGAGACCTCATTGCCTCCTCCAGTACCTGAAGGAGCTACAAGAAAGAGACTCTTTACAAGGGCACAGAGTGACAGGACGAGGGGAAATGGCTTCACATTGAAACAGAGGAGGGTTAGGTGGGATATTGGGAAGGAATTGTTCCCTGGGAGGGTGGGCAGGCCCTGGCACAGGGTGCCCAGAGCAGCTGTGGCTGCCCCTGGATCCCTGGCAGTGCCCAAGGCCAGGCTGGACATTGGGGCTGGGAGCAGCCTGGGACAGTGGGAGGTGTCCCTGCCATGGCAGGGGTGGCACTGGATGGGATTTAAGGTCCCCTCCAGCCCAAACCATTCCACGATTCTAAGGTTTAAGAGCTGCTCCACTTGCAGGAACTCTTCTTACGGGACCTGTGAAGCAACAGCTGAAAAACCCGAACAGAAAGAGGAATCCAGGCGAAAGCAAGGCCGGAATAAAAAGCAGGAAGCAATAAAAGCACTCGGGTTCAGACCCTCAGCCACCACTCTCCAGCAATGTGACCTTGGGAACAAACTGGGAAGAAGCTGATTCCCCTAATTAGGCTGTGCCACGTGCGTGGTGCTGGCAGAGCCAGCCCCAGCAAAGCTCTAATGATAATCAGAAATGACCCACAGCAAAAGGCCATCAAAGTGCCAATGATTCCTGCATCAAGCCCATAACTTATGGCTCAATTGCCACAGCTTTTCTAAAAGGGCAGCAAGTCTTGGATTAACGATTTCAAAGACGACAAATCCACCACAGCCTTTGATATGTTGTTCCAATGCTTAATTGCTCTCACTGTCAAATAATTAAAAGCATTATGCTTTTGCAACTAAATTAAAAAGCCCTGTCTCATCAGAACCTCTCGCTCCCAGGAGAGACTTATGGACTATGACCAATTTCTTTTTTTTTTCCTAAACTTTCTCTTCAGTAATTTTAATAGAATGAACAAATTAAGTGCCCATAGGATCATTTCTGGACCTTGGATCACTCCTGAGTCTGCTCCCAGTTGTTCTACCCCTTAAAAAATGCACGTCAGGAGTGCAGGGCACAGTATGCCAAGAATAGTCTCAACAATACTATTTATACCTCTTAAAAGTCCTGAGTTTATAGATCTAAAGGTTAGCAGTAACTCTTGGCTACAAAATTATTCTGAGAATTCCCAAGTCCCCTGAAATATCCAATTCTTTCCATTTCTAACTTAAAATTAGAAAAATGAGCTTGGGACAGGCAGATCTGACACGAGTGTAAACAAAGGCTGCACTTAGTGTCCTTTAAGTGCAGGTTTTTGCAACTGGTCTCTGATAAAAGGTGCTGTTACTCCAAAAACATCAGGAATTCACATTTAGGCCATGCCAGGCTGTTTGAAAGAACACAATCCAATTTTTAAACTAAAAAGTAGTATGTTATTAGCGTGGGGTTTTTCTCTCCCTCTGTAATTACAACAAGGAAATAAATTTAAAATCTTCTGCTTGACAACTGCTAAATGTGACTTCTTCATGGCAATTCTGCTAAAAGGTTTTTTTAAAACAAATTAAGTCTTGTGAGATAAAGAACAAGAATTCCCAGGAAGGGGTGAAGAGATCTCTTATGTGTATAAAAATATTCCATCTAAGGACTGTAATAAAAAGGATCAGCACGAATTTTTAAGCACCCTAGTCAGTTCTCTCACCACCTTTCCTGGTTCTCAGCTACATAGAACAGTTACACCTTTGCTGTTCTTATTAAACAGGTTTTTATCCACAATTTGAGAGAAGCTCTGAGAGCAGAATCCCATGCAAAGGAAACTCCAGGATGCAGTTTGAGCTCCCTGTGGGCACTTGTTGTCCTAAGCCCCACACGTGTGGGCCACTGGAGGCCAAGAAAGGACTGCAAATGAGAGAGAAAAAGAAACTGCAACACCAACATCTTCATTTCTTGCAGCTTCTCATGTGGTATCAGCTCATCCTCTGCAGAAGACTGCAAAGTCACAATTTCATGTTGGGAATAGTGAAGAAGGTGGGAAGTTATTCCAACATTTCTAGCAATGCTTGTGCCTGGAAACAGCAAAAATGGGAGCACCACTACATCCAACCCCATTGTGAGAAATACAGCCAAGAAGTATGCTTAGATTGGGGCAAGAACACAATATTTGATGTATTTACAAAAATTAAACTCAAGGGCTGCCTACATTTTAATGGGATCGACCACATTTATATTATTGGCAGAGAAGTTCCCGACAGCAGCAGGGAGAAGTTATTAAAAATGGCAAAAGATAGAATATCCTCAGTTCTTTGGGTTTTTTTTTCCTGAAAGCAAAACTACAGAACAAACCAACCTCAGTAATGAACCCCCGTCCATAAACCCCACATGGCATTTTTCCCACTGCCAAGTATTTAAAGGGTTTTTCCATTAGCAGAACCAGCAGGCTGGGAGAGAAACCTGGTGGAAGAACACAGGCACAGGTCCTGCCCGGGAGCAGGGCAGCTCTAAGAGCTCTGCAGAAGGGCTCTTGATGCCTGAAACCACCTCAGGCTTGGATTATGCACTCCCTTATTTCTCTTCTTTGCAGGACTTTCATCTCCAGCACAGAACGAGCTGCAAGCCAGAGCCAACTGGGCAGGAGGAGTGAGCTGACCAGCACTGCCAGTGGGAACAGGGCAGCTGCCAGGGAGCAGCTCTGTCCCTCCATCCATCAGGCACAGGGTCAGGAGATTTGTGCCTTTGAAGAGCACAAAGCAGCAGCTCCCAGGGGGATCTGCCTCTAACAACTGGTGAGTGGTGGTTAAGCAAGAAATATCAGCCTGCTATAAAAAATTGATCACAAGCAGATGATAGTGCCTGTAGGAGCTGGAGTGGTGCTGCTCTGTCTCGGCTGCTGCACGATTGTGTTTTTCGCTGCTGAATTTCAGGAGCCTGATCAAGCCTTAGCTTGGAGCAACAAACCTGCAAGGCTTTGGTCTTAGTCTAGAGCAGACCAGCTGTGAGGCTGATCCACCTTTCATCTGCTGATTAGCACGTGCCCATTAGCGGGGGGATTCCACTGAGACTTGATTGCAATTGCACTGATTTGAGTGCAGCCACATACCTACATAAAAACACGATTTAGGCAGCCAGGTAGGCTGAGCTTAAGTGTAGATGTTCCCCCAAACCTGCATTCAATGCGTTTCTGAAGCAGAGCACTCAGGGGTGTGGATCTCATCCCTGTCCCCTCCTGCCCCAAGCAGCTCCAAGGCAAGGGAGTGTCACACATCAGTCAAAACGAAACAGGGGAGGGCAGCCCAAGCCAGATGTGACACCAGGGCTCCTGACAGAAATAAACTCCTCTGCTGGGGCCAGGGCCGTTATCTCTGTGGGCTGTGGTCGGAGCTGGGGCAGCACCTCCAGCCAGCACGGCCGCCTCGGCAGCACCAGCACAACCAGTTAAACACCAAATTAAAGGTACTGCACACCAGCCCTCATTCTCACTTCCCTCTGCAGCAACCCCTCTGTGTAAGAAGCCCAGTGGCAGCACTGTCACTCCTGAAGGAGATTTCCCATCAGGGAAGATGGGGAAGGGGCTGGAGGGGCCCGTGAGGAGCAGCTGAGGGCACTGGGATTGTTCAGCTGGAGCAGACTGAGGGCAGAGCTCCCCGGGGGCTGCAGCTCCTCCCGAGGGGCAGCTCCCATCTCTGCTCCCTGGGACAGGGACAGCACCCAGGGAACGGCTGGAGCTGGGCCAGGGCAGGCTCAGGCTGGAGATCAGGGAAAGGTTCTTCCCCCAGAGGGTGCTGGGCACTGCCCAGGCTCCCCAGGGAATGGGCACGGCCCCGAGGCTGCCAGAGCTCCAGGAGGGCTTGGACAGCGCTGCCAGGGATGCCCAGGGTGGGGTTGTTGGGGGGGTCTGGGCAGAGCCAGGGGCTGCACTGGATGATCCTGGTGGGTCCCTTCCAGCTCAGGATATTCTGTGATTCCATGGTATTTAACTCTGCCCAAGCTCACACCCATGGACTTCACACTTCCAGTGGATCACCCCTGGATACCCCTCTGGAGAGGGTCCTGGATGCACCTTCTAAGTCCTCCCCAAGGACACAACAACCCCGTTATCACCACCCCATTAGGCCCTGCCCTTTTGCTTTATGTTTCCTGCACATGGCAGGGTCAGAGCTTGCTGAGCAATCCCAGACCCCTGCAAACCCCTGGCTGCCACCTGCCTGGCCCTGAGAGATGGACACAGGGTGTTCTCAGGCTAGGGGCTCCTGCAGAGCAGCCCCAGCCCAGGTGAGCCCAGCAGCACCTGTGTGCACACGAAGGAGGCAGTTTAAAAGCTCTGGGATCAGGAATTTAAAGGAATAGTTTGATGAATATTGGTACAAAGACCCACACAAGCAAAGCATCTCCTGCTCCAAGCTCTTCCTCCCAGCCCACACTGTCTCCCCCAGTTAAACTCGTACCTGGCATTTTGGGGACACGCCGTGAATCAGGCCAAAACACTCATTTAAAGGATTTTTGCACTATTTCCTGACCCAGTCCTCTGCACAGCATAAAAAACCACCACCAGACACACACCCCGAACTCCAGCCTTGTGGTCACCAAGGAGAGGGAACACAACCTGGGATTCCCAGTTTGGACACCTGCTCCTGCTGACCCCAAAGGTAACTCTGGGATGCTCTCACTCCCTTTATCATCCTTTATCCCTTACGTTTCCCTGATGTTAAGCCCAGAAACTGTGGTTTCCAAGCAGGAGGGGCCTTCTCCAAGCACAGGACACACACACAGACACACACTTGCCTTTCAGTCTGTGGCCTGGCCCTGGAAACTTTTGGGTTCTTAACAGGGTTGTAAAATGGATTAGGAGTGAAAGAAAGATTCCTCCAAAAGGCGTAATGCTCGTGTGACTGCTCTGTTCAGAGGGGGAGCAGAAATGATGCTGTCAACAACTCTGCTGAGGTCTCTGTTCAAAAACCACCTTAACATGCGACAACAGCAATTAAAATTGTCACCTGTTTCAGATTCAGCTTCGATCCCAATTCAGGAAGCAACTCCTAAACAGAGAAAAAGCTCGTTAAATTGGTGAGAAAATTCTCTTCTTCCTTTCAGAGACCAATTCGCGTGTGCAGGAAAAGGCTACCAGGGTCCCCTGACAGCTATTGGATTACAGAAAACAATTTTTTGGCCCCAGTGGGTTTCTGCAGGAGCCAGGGGGAACAAATGTTCACACTTCGCAGGCAGCAAAATACTTTCCTCCCTTCCTCCTCCCGGGCAGAATGGTTCTGCAAGAACAGTTTCACCAAGAAAACAACAATGCTGTAAAAAATATTAGCCAAGCAAACTTCTTCTGTAATATCAGCTTCTGGGTGATTTTCACAATTTATTTCCTGGGATACAGCACCTGATTTCATGGTGGTTTTGAGGGGGAAAGGTTTGTGCAGGAAAAGCTCCTGAGCTGCTCCCGAGCTGGGTTGAGGAGCCTCCTCTAAGCAGCTCAACAAAGAAATAATGGGGACAGAAAAATGACAACTAGCAAGGACCCTGCTGCTCCGAAGAAAATAGCATGTAAATTCCAGAGACAATGGGGGAAAAAGGAGGTAGTAATTATCAGGAAGGCTGAACACAACAGATGTTTTATTGTCTTGCAGAACTGAGATCAAATCTTGGGTTCCCATTCAGCTGCAGAGGCCTGAGTGGAGAACACGGGAACAGCCTCTTCTTGACACCCTTCCCGGGAATGTCGCTTCTCTCCCTATTTTAAGCCCAAGGCAAATGGCCAGAGGAGCTGAGGACAGGCTATGTACTTTCTAGAGCAGCCCAACAAGCGCAGGCTCTGGATTTTTGAAGCTGCTTTTGTCGTGGGAGCAAATAAGGATCAGCAGCAGCATCCCAGCGAGCCGCGTCCCTGCGCTCCCAGAGCTCCCGAACCTTGAGGCCCAAGGGGCTGAATATAAATATTCTTCTGATGTATCATAAAATATGAATGAGGAAAACACTCCCTCCTAACCTAGCAGTCGCCTTTTAGGAGGGAATTGCCTCTTTCAATTGCTCAGCCCCACGGGATCTCTGTGTGTTAAATCCCACAAGGGTCTGGGGGTTTGCCCGGCCTAATTCCAGGGTATGACTGGGGGCTGGAGGCAGCTCGGGCTGCAAAGCCTTCCTCGGGTGAGAGATATCCTGATGGGAGATCTATGGCAGCTGGGCTTCCCTGTGCAAGCCAGGAAGCACAGGCGGGGTGGGAGCAGAGAATTCAAATGCGGCCAGGAGAAGGCAGAGGGGAAATGAGTGGCTGGGGAGGCTGGTTGGGAATCCTGGCAGGCAGCTGTGGTTCTGCCCCTCTCCCAGCCTGTGCCCACAGGTTGGTGATCCTGCTGTGCTCTTTGGACTCCCAGCTGCTTCCGGAGGCACAGGTGGTGCCACAGCCAAGGGACCTTTCCCCATCTGGGGCTGGCGAGGTGCCACCCCTCTCTTTTCCCTTTTTTCTCTCTCTCTTTCCCTGCTCCAGACCACAGGGATCCACAGCTTTGAGCCCTTCACACCACACCACTGCTGTGCTGTGCTGTGGGGGACATCTGAGGGCCACTTTGGATCTGCTGGATCACAGCACTAATCCATCCCACAGATCCTGCCAAGGCTGCAGCAGCTTCCATGCGTTTCTGGGAATGACTCCCGTGGCTAATCCTTCCCTTGACCCAAAGGCCAGTCCCCCTCCACCCTCAGACACAGCACAATGAGAGGATCCAGCTCACTGGAGTCCTACAAAGCAGCACAGGGATGAAAACCAACTGCCTGTTGGAGGATCTATTCCCTGCCTCTGGAAAAGAACCAAAAAATAACCAAACGTGTCCCATGACAAAGCAAGGCCCATTTCTGCCCTCCCCTCTATGACATGAATGCACCAAATGACATCTCCTTACGCCTCCCAAAAAAAAAGCAGGGCTCTGCTTTATTGAGTGATGGTAAATCCACCCCTAAGGATTCTGGAGAGAACCTTTCCCAACAACGTGGAGAGAAATCATCATCTGGTTTAGCCCTACAATGATTCCTACAGCAATGCAATCAAGCTGCCTAACAGATCAGCTCCTTGACAGCTTCCAAACTTAGGAGGAGCCTCAAGTTTACATGCCATGCTTAATTTCCTTTGGGTCGACCTTAGAAGAAATCTAATTTGTTTCACAAGCAGCTCTGGATGTCAGCAGAGGCTGATGAGCAATAGAGCCATGAGAGAAAGGCCATTTAGTGTCTCACATAGATCTGTTGGAGGAAGCAATTGATCAATTATATATTTAGAAACACACTGGGGACGGGAGCTGCTGGTGGCCATGTGACCATCTATTTTAACATCTCTGTCTGGAGGAAGAGAAAGAATTAAAATAAATAAATACACATATTAAAAAAATAAAAAACCAGTCCACTCAGTGGGCAAGCTCCGAATGCCACGTGTTGCCATGCAGCCAGGTATCCCTCACACCCCCAGAGAGAGCCAAGAGCAAGCCCAGCAGCAGCAGCAGCACTCTGTGCTGGGCAGGTACATTACCAGGCTGGGGGTGGGTTTAGGCATTGTCTTCCGTGCTCGGTGGACCTTGACTTCAGCGTTAGCAGCGGGGCCTTTTTTAGCATCCGTGTCCTTACTGCCCTCCCCGAGCTTGCTGGGCATCGTGGCTTGGAGCTGGGCAAAGGACCCCACAGTCCTGCCTTTGCCTGCTCCCCCAGGCAGGGTTTTTGCAGCGTGGCCAGTGAGAGAAGCAAAGCTGGTAGTCCTTAGAGGCTGCTCCTGCGCCATCTGCTTGGTTAGGATATATCCATTGCTCCCTGTGACTGAAGTCTGTGTGAAGTCATTTGCTTTCAGGTGGTTTTGCTTCCCAGGCTCGCCGTCCCGCTCCGAAATGCCATTTTCTGCTATCCTATTTAATTTAGTAGTAGAGTCCTGCTGGCTCACTTTCGTGTTGTCCTGAGTGTTTTTCGCTGGGTTTGGGTGGCCCCCACCCTCGCTGTGCTCACAGGAACCGTTGGTTTCACCGTCTACAGCCATTTTTGGTTCCCCCACTTGCTTTTCTGTAGCGCTTTCATCTGCAGCCATGGCATTAAACCCTGGAGGGAGAGGGAGGAGAGGGAGGAAGAGAGGAGAAAAGGGTCACAAGTGGTATTGAAGCTCCCAGGAGAAGGTACAGCTACTCACAGGGTAGGAGCAGCCCTCTCCTCCAGCACCCTGCCTGATGTGGATCACAGAATCCCAGAATATTTAGGGTTGGGAAAGACCTCCAAGATCATCCCACCATGGACCAACCACCACCACATCAACTAAAGCACAGCACTGAGTGTCAGGCTGTCCCCTCACCCACCTGCCCGGCCCTCCTGGATCCTCACACGGTGACACTTGGGGTGGGTGGCCCAGGTGACAGCAGTGCACTCACTCCCACTTGCCATTTATTCCCAACGACGGATTTTTCAAGGTAAATATTATCTCTGGCTTTTCCAATAACTGCATTTATTGGACCATATGTCAACAGCTCGCCTGGCAAACTAAACTCTGCCCCATCTTGCATCCGGATCTCTGGCAAAGCCCTTCCCAGAGCCAGACTGACACAGAAAAGCTTTGCTGATAGGGCTGTCCCTGTCAGCTTTTATGGCACAGACACAGCCCAGCAGCCAAATGTCCACACCAGGGCTCTGCTGCTACAAGGAATAACTCCCTGGCTATCCCAGGGAATGTTGTTCAGTGGGAATTGGCTCTTTCACCACGACAAAGCACAACAGGACCAGGATTCATGGTGTCATTTCAGAGGTAACAGCAGGAGTAAACACAGGAGTGAAGCGTGGTAAATGCATTTCTAGACTAAAATAATTCTATGATTCAAATGCAGCAAGGTTTCCGCAGCCTGACAAAGCTCATGCACAACAATGCCCATGTAAAACATTCCTTTTCCTTCCCTTCCAAACACTTCCCTGCTCCTCCATCAATGACTTTGTCCCACCAGAGATTTCAGATCCAAGCTGAAAAAAATCCAACTACGAATGTCATGTCCTGGCAGGAAAGTTTCTGACATGACAAACCAGCAGCTCCCCAGGCAACCAGGAGTGATAACAACTCACTGGCACGCTCAGTGCAATGATTACATCAACCTGCTGTTAGGGATTCCTTGGCTTGTTTTCCTTCCAGAGACCAGACAGTTATGAAAAGCAACACGAGAAGTACAGGGAGAGCTCTGTCAGAGCAGGGGGGATTGATTCAATCCAGTTCCCATCAAAGCAATTTTCACCTGCAGGATCCAAAGAGCCTGGAGTCACACTGGAGGAACAGCCAGACCACTGGGTACCAGCACCTCATTTCACACTGCCCTTGAAGCACAAACAGGCGAGGAAAACAGCATTCTGAATCCCACAATCAAGGTTGGAAAAGAACTCCAAGACCATCGAGTCCAACCTGTGACCAACCCCTACCCTGTCACCCAGCTCAGAGCGCTGAGTGCCACGTCCAGGTGTTCCCTGGACACCTCCAGGGATGGGGACTCCAAACCTCCCTGGGCAGCCCCTTCCAGTGAAGAAATTCCTCCTGGTGTCCACCCTGAGCCTCCCCTGGCCCAGCCTGAGGCCGTTCCCTCTCCTCCTGTCCCTGTTCCCTGGGAGCAGAGCCCGACCCCCCCGGCTGCCCCCTCCTGTCAGGGACTTGTGCAGAGCCACAAGGTCCCCCCTGAGCCTCCTTTGCTCCAGGCTGAGCCCCTTTCCCAGCTCCCTCAGCTGCTGCTCAGAGGACTCACAAACGTCTCTTCTGACCTGGCAAAAGCCTGGTGCCAGGCTAAAGCATGAAGGACCACCAGGATCCGGGGATGCCAAGCCCAGTGTGCCTGGGCTGACGGTGCAAAGCCAAGCTCCAAGCACAGGCAGCTCCCGGGAAAGGTCAGCAGGGAGGAGACCCAGCACTGCACAGCTCACCACAACAGCTCTTCCCAAAATCCACCCAAATCCTCTTTCCATTTCCACTGGGGAAAAAAAAGTCTCTGCCCCTTTTTCTACCCTTTTTAAATGCATTTGTTTAGTCTATCTTAATTATGGAATGACAGAATATCCTGAGCTGGAAAGGATGCACAAGGATCAACCAGTCCAACCCCCAGCCCTGCCCAGACACCCCAGCAACCCCACCCTGGGCATCCCTGGCAGCGCTGTCCAAGCCCTCCTGGAGCTCTGGCAGCCTCGGGGCCGTGCCCATTCCCTGGGGAGCCTGGGCAGTGCCCAGCACCCTCTGGGGGAAGAACCTTTCCCTGATATCTAATATCTCCTTCCCACTGGGTTGACCTGAAAGGTTTGGGTACAATTCCTGCCCAAACGGCCCCGGCAGCTGTAGATACTAAAAGTGATGCATTCCAATATCTCAAACAACCTTTTATTCCCTAAACTTCCTGGGTTTTGGTGCCCATCCGAGATTTAAAGACATTTCCAGCAAACTGAAAGCCTTCTTAGGCCTGGTCAGTACACGTGGAGCATCCAGTGGACACAAGGTCACACGGTCAGTGCTGAACTCACACCAGGCTCTGCCCAGGGGGTTCTCAAAGACCTGCTGCAGCATCTGACCCCTCCAGCCCCATCCTGCCCATCAATAAAGAGGGGGACAGTCCCACTGATGCTCTGATTTCCAGCTGAAAGCCACAGATATTGGCACAAAGCATCTTCCCAGACATATCTGGAAAGTGTCTCCAAACCCTGAGTGGTCACTCTTCCCCGGGGATCAGCTCTGGCCATTTTTCCTGATGTGACACCTGCACTAAGAGATCCATTCCCCTTAATCCCAGGCAGCCCAGCCTGGGATTGCCTCCCTTGTGGGCTCTGCTGGCTCACAGCCTCCAGAGAGAGCTCCAGAACATCCCAAAACTGCTCACCAGTGCTCTCTGGAGCACACAGAGGCACAAACCCCACCTGCAGGAGCAGTGACCGAGGGTTCTCCAAGCAGGATTCAAAGTTTTCACCTCCACCTGCTGCCTCTCACACCACCCAGACCCCCCCGTGTACAGAAAGAGGCACAAGGGTTTGTTTTTGATAGCAACAACTCTGGGAGAAGATAAAGTGCTCCTTTTTTCACTGTTTTATTTAACTATTTGAAAAGCTGTGGGCAGAGGGAGCCACAACTATGCCTTTATTCTTTCAATTCTTGTTTCTCTTTCTGCATTCAGTGTCTTTAAAAGGCCATTTAAGCAATTATTGCAGCAAAGTCAGTGCCAGGAAAAAAAAAATCAACAACAAAAAATAAGCTCTGTAACCACAGCTGGAGGTTTCTAGAGCTCAGCTTTAGGCACCTGGCTGAACGAAGCCTTCAATATTTGTTGATTTAAATACTGTGCTCTCCCACCAGAGCGGTCAAATAACTGCAGTGGCTGACTAGGAGATAAAGTGAACAAGCAGAGGGCAGGAATTGCTCTACCTGCCATGAAGGCATCCAAAACAACGGGAATTAGAGCACTGCCCTGGGGAAAAAGTAACTGCGTTACTCCAGAAAGAGTCACGGGGTTTATGAAAAATCCATGAAGCCAGAATTAAAATCACACACACACACTTATTTCTCTTTTTGTGAAATGCAATCTGACTGACTGTGGAAGTGGCATCAATCCCCTATAAACAGGCACCAGCCTTCCAAACGCGTGTGAGCAGAGATCTGATGGAACAGAGAGATGGAATTTCACAGCAGAGGGCAAGGACTGAGTAGGAAGAGAAACCGTGTCCCCCTCCAGCCTCCAACAAGTCTGAGACACCACAGGCAGGACCCTCCCTTTATTTGGGGAAAAATCCTCCCCATTCTCCCATTCCCTCTTCTGGCAGCACTAAAATCCATGAATTGTTTGGAATGGCTTTGTTTTCTACACGCTGAGCTCCTGCACAGCTCTGGGCTCCTGCAAGAAGCACCACCCCATCATCCCAAATTTGAACACAAATTGAAGAGCTGCCCACGGGGAACCCGTTTATGTCAGGAGCTGCATCATTTAATTTGTGTGGCCAACTCAAGGGAGCTGGTCTGGTTTTCCCAACCAAAACACCTGATCTGGTAAGAGGAAAACAGGAATTGCCATCCCAGGCTTGGCCACAGCTCCACTGGTGCTCCGTGTGCTCCATCCCCGTGGGACAGGACACGTCTGCAGCTCTGGCCACGCTCAGCAAGGCTCAGGTTCACCGAGGGCACCTCTACAGCACTGCTGAATAGACAAAACTCAACATATTTTACACCCTTGCCGAACTCTGGCCCACAGACAAGGATGGGAACACAAACCAGAGCCAGCAGGAGCCTCACAATGACAATTCTGCATCAAACAGCCCACAGAAGCTCTTCAACAGCTCCAGACACCTGAAGAAACACTTCTTCCTGACGTGACCTTTTCCTCCCCCCCCCCCCCTTTTTCATTCCCAAAAAGAAAGCTTCACTGAAAACCTGCTAAAATCCTCGTTTCAAATACACCTCGTGGCAGTGAGTTCTCCCCTTGAAAACGCTGTTCAGCAGCTTTGCTGCTCCTGTGCTGCAAGTGCAAGGGAATTATAAAACTAAAGTTGGTATTTCTCTAAAACTTTGTGACTTTACAGCTCTCACCCCTTCTAAGTAGGCCAAAATGAGGTTTTCTCCACATTCAGTTTTCTCTCCAGCTCGCTCACTGCTCTTTAATCTACAACCATCCTTTCTTTAATTAAAAAGAAATAAAAGCTAGGAAGTTCTAGCCTGCATCCATGAAGTGTAACTTTATTAATTAGAAGCATCCAAGTCTTTTCAAAGCTCCTTTAGGCATCCCCAATGCCAGATGCAGCAGGAAAAGCTTCTCCCACGGACCCCAACACTGCCTGAATGCCCATCTGAGCTTGGATTCATTTAAAACCCAGGTAACGTGCCCAAGAGATTTATTGGTGGTGTTTGAAGTTGATACCAAGTCGGCACAAACTTCAGTAAAAACCTCTTATTTAGGGGCTGGGTACATTTTGGTAACACCAGGAATTTAAGACTCAGGAAGTTAGGCTATTCCATTATCCCTGTGAGTCCACATGGCAAAGAATAGCCAATAATAAATTTAAATCCCTCCTCTGAATTAACAACCCCCCGAGAGCACTGCAGAGCTCCCAGCCCTGCCCAGCCTCAAGCAGAAGGGTCAGGCTCAAGTTTTCCTCTCAGAACATCGCAGTCATTCCAAATGGAATTAAAATTCCCCTGAAGAAAACAGACTCTGATGGAAGCAGGGGAGAAGCTGAGGCAGGATGAGACCACCTCATGTAATTTTAGGTGTCTAAAAGGCATCTCAGACTCCAAGGTGTCCCCCTAAGCCAACCCCTGCAACCAAGGGAGAGAAGCCAACAGCTCAAAAGCAGCACAGGCTGACTTTAGACATCTTTGGACAAACTCACCCCTGCCTGGACCATGTCTAACCTGCCTGCTACCATGTCTAAGCAGAAACGAGCCGGATTAATTCAGAATTAGAATGATAACTTAAAAAAAAGCACCCTAAATTAGGTAAAATTAAACCCACCTCTGCTCTCCCAGCCCAGACATCCTTTCTCTTTGCTGTCTTTGCCTGCTGGGGTTTCCAGCCCTTTCAGCAGAGCCAGACCTGGCTCCAGGCCTGCCCTAGAGCTTGCCAGAGCTGGGTCCAGCCTGCCAAAACTTATCTGTGGGCAGAGGCTGCCTAACAGATGTGTTACTGTCCCCACCAGCCATCCTGGCCACAGCCAGAGGGGACACAATCGTCTCTGTGGGGACCCAAGGGGACAAGCACCCACCAGAAGCTCCCCATCCGAGGGAGGCCAGGCATCAACTCCAAACTCAGTGTTACTTTGACAACGCTCTGAAAAATGTAAAGGCTTAAATGTGTTTTTAAAGTTTGGAGTTCAGTGCTCAGTGAGACAAAATAAGAAAAATATGCAAATATTAGGAGCCTTTGTACTCCAGGCCAAACTGCAGCCAGAAGGTCTGAGGGAAAAGGGAGAGAAAAAGAAAAGAAACAGAAATAAAAGAAATATTCTACAACAAATGCACTGATCTGCAACTTTTACACATTTTTCTGAGTATCTTGGTGCTGAGCACTGGGGGAGGCAAGACACTCTTTGCCCGTGGGATTTTCCATGCCTTTCCAGAGCCTCCAGCACAGAGCCCTGGCAGAGCCAAGAGGCTTCAGCTGCTGCAAGAGAAACGTTTAATCAAAGACAGGGCTTAAATGAACTTAGCTTAAATGAACTAAGCAAAGACAGAGCTCAAAGGAAAAGCTCAGGATTTGGGAGTGCAGTCCAAGAAGTGCACACAGCTGTATTTATATCCACACACTTCTCACAGATGTTCTACCTTAACCACTTTGCAGATCATCCTTAAAGCACCACAGATCCCACAGCCTTTGATTCAATACCCAACTGTCCTGCTGGATAAAAGTGAGAAATGCACCTGCTTTTAATCCCTGCGTTACAGCAGTTCCCTCCCCTCCTCTCCTCCTCCTCCAACTCCAACAAAAAGGAAAACTGCCAAGCAGAGAAGAGACCAGCTGCCATCAGAAGGATGAAGATGTTGGTGCTGAAACCACACAGATTGGGGAGAGGTGGCAGCTGGAGACCCTGAATAAGCTGGGAAGGAAAGCACCTTTCACTGAAGGCTGGAAGGGGCCCTGAGCAGCCTGACCCGGGGAATGGCATCGCTGCCCATGGCACGGGGTTGGAACTGGATCATCTTTAAGGTCCTTCCAACCCAAACCAGTCTGGGATTCTGGGATTCTGTGACTGAAGCCAAAAAGCAGAGCATTTTGAAGCCAAGACACAGAGGTAAATGTTTTCAGACAAAAGTTCCTCTCTGGGGTGGGTTATTGATGGTGTCTTCTTCCCCCCACCCCCTTGTGAAGATGGGTGGTGTCCAGGTATTTCCAGACCACAGATGTCATTCCTCCCTAAAGCAGGTGACACAGGAACATGTCCAGGTGGGTTTGGAATGTCTCCAGAGAGGGACGCTCCACACCCTCCCTGGGCACCTGTTCCAGGGCTCTTTTTACCTTCCTCACGCTGAGGTGGAACTTCTTGTGGTTTAGTTTATGGCCATTGCTCCTCGTCCTGTCACTGGCACCACTGAACAGAGTCTGGCACCACCCTCTGACACCCCCAGGAGATATTTATGTGCATTAATCAGATCCCCTCTGAGTCTCCTCTGCTCCAGACTAACCTGACCCAGCTCCTGCAGTCTCCCCTCATATGAGAGATGCTCCAGACCCCTCACCATCTTTGCACCTTCTGCTGGAGCCTCTCCAGCAGCTCCTTGTCATTCTTGAACCATGAAGACCAGAACTGAACCCAAAACTCCAGACGTGGCTGTGTGGAACGGCAGGATCATCTCCCCTGACCTGGTGGCCACACCAAAATGCCCTCCAGCACTCCCTCGGCCCTCCTGGGTCACACTTTGAACATGAACAGTTGAACTGGCTCAGCAGTTGAATGACTGAGAGCAGGTTAACAGCCTCCAGGAAACTCAGTCATCCATTTGCCATGGGATGGGGCCGTGGTGTCACAGCCACGAGGCCCCCAGCCCAGCTGTGTCCAAGGGATGCTCCTCCTCCAGGGCTGCCACAGGCACGTCCTTCCTGGAGCAAGAGTCCCAAACCCAGGGAGTGCTTGGGTGCACAGCTGGGTGAACATCTCACATCCTGACGCATCCCTTTGCTCTGCCTGCTCTCCTGCTGTCAGCCTCAGCAGGGGATCCCAGTGCCAAGTACCTGAGGAGAGCAATTAGTCCTTCCCTCCTTTCAAGCTGCCATCCCTGCACCTGGGAATGCACAGGCTGCAGCTGCTCCGTGGAAAGCAGCACTTCCCATGCTCACAGCAGCTTCCTACCTGCAATAAGAGGGAGAAAAAGGGGAAAAAAAAGGCCCCTCCAGGAGTTTAAACCCCTGATAGTCTCTCAGAGCAGGCTGAAGTTTATCTGAGAGCAGTGACTGTGCAGATCTCACCCAGCACTAGGCTCCAGCACCGTGGTTCTGGTAAAGCAGCTGCCTTGGGTGAAGGCTCAGAAACACTGGAGCTAATGGGGAACTTCATTCCCAACACCCATTCCTGCTCCTTCGTGCTGCTGCTTTACTGGAACTTTCCATCCCTGGGCTTGGGGAATCAGAAAAGGAGTGGTTTGCCTTGAAAGGTCAAGGGAGACGCAAAGCTGGGAGTGAAGCACGTGAGGAGAGCTGAATTCACTTGCGATTCTTGCAAAGAAACCACTTTTTAATAGTTTCTCTCTGAGTCAGACTAAAGACAATATGGCCTAATAAAAGCTTTTTTTCCACTCATCTCCCATCTCCCTGCCCCCTTCCCCACCCTGTGAAAGGGAAATATGGACCTAAGCTCACACCCACACGTAAAACTGAACTGGAACATTTCCCACGGACAACAAAACAGCCTCATCCACAGCTTTTTTTCTATCTGTGCTGAGCAATTTTACACAGACAGGGACACTGAGCCTAGTGAGCAACTTCCACAGGCTGGGACTCACCCCCAGAACCGGAAATTAAAGTGCTGGAACACACGAAGAGCTTGTTCCTACAAATTTGTTACATTTAGAGTTCATTTATTTGTCTTTATCAGGATGGAGGCAGAAGAGGACAGCCCAGGTGGGAACCACAGGGCATTTCTGCAACCCCTCCCTCTCGAGAAACAGAGAACAGACACTGAACCACAACTGCCCACCCAAGGGCCTCCCACCCTCAGGATGTTCCCTGAGAGCACCCACTCCATCCCAAACACCAACAACCCATCCCCAGCTGCTGAGATGTCCCAAATGAAGGCTGACAGGCTGAGGACCACCAGGAAAGGTCCACTGCTTCAAACCAGCACATTAATGAGGGCCAGGTTGGATGGGGCTTGGAGCACCCTGGTCTATGGAAGGTGGCCCTGCCCATGGCAGGAGGTGGAATGAGATGAGCTTTAAGGTCTCTTCCAAGCCAAACCAGTCTGGGATTCCATGAAACCAGAGCAGGAGCCTTCCCTGCAACAGGAGATCTTCATGGAGATCTCCAACATGACGATGTCCATAGTGCTGGAGCCAGGCAGTGCTCACAGGCACCACTGCAGCTGACAGGCCTTGCCTGGGGTCAGATCCCTGAATATCAGCCAAGGCTTCAAACTACCTGAATTTCCTGTTCTGTCTTGGACTCAGGGAAAGCTCAAGTTTGTGCAGAGGTGTAACTGGTGCCAGGCCATTCAGAGGCACAATTCCAGTGGGGATCTGACCTGCCCCCTCAGCATCAGCACCTTTCTGAGCCAGGGGGGAGTGAAAAGAGGGGGAAACACAGCAATTCACACTGAGCCTGTAGCCCAAACAGCACCTTTAGTCAGCCTTTGGATCTGCAGCTTCAAGCCTCTTGAAGTTTAGATGCCAGGTTTAATATTGACAGGTTACCTGCCAAGGGGGTTTTCCCAAAGGGAACATAATCCATGGCTGCAGGCCATGGCTCCCATCAAACACACCCTCAGCAGCCCAAACGAAACCAGTCTGTGCCACTGACAAAGATATCAAACAGCACCATCCTCCTCACCAAAGGGAAGCGACTGTTCAAGAAAACTTGGGGAGAGAAAGCTGAGACTTCAGGCTGCTCTTCCCTCCACATATCACAGCTCCATCCCCGAGCCAGGAAACTGGGCTCAAAGAAACTCTTCCATGCCATCCTGCAAGTCTGCTGGAATGATTTCATGCTCATGCAACAGTCAAAAATGTAAATTCTGTGCCAGCACTAAACACTGTCATTAACAGGCTTTTGGGATGTGAACCAATGTTCCGGTGGCGATGATGCTCTGAGGATCCCAGCTGGGGAGCCAGGGCAGGAGGGACAATGTCCCAGCACTGCACCACACACACCATGGTGTGCCTGGGGAGGGAGGACACATTCTGAACATTCCAGAAGAATGGAGACTACCCAGCTCACATTTAGGAGCCTCTATTCCCTGGGAACAGAGCTGGACAATAAACTGGAGTGGTTGGAATTTCAGCACCTTGTGAAGCCTCGATGCTGTCCCTGCACGGGGAGGGTTCTCAGGGTCCTCCTGACACAGCATTTGCTCCAAGTCAAAATCAGTCAAGAGGCACAGAAATGTCTCCTCCCACCCTCCTTTTGGATTTTTTACCTCCACAGACTCTTGACACCTTAAGATCAACCAAGAGCTACACAAACAAGCTTTATAGTCCTGAGCTGAGCAAGGCATGGGATCAAAGTGAGTCTCCCCCAGAGCAACACAACCTCCCACTGACACCTCCTGACACCTCAGACTTTGTCTCTGCTCTGCCCAGACCAGATGTCCCTGTGCCACCAGTGCTGGCAGCAGGATTCCTGTGCTCCCAGTTAATATCCAAGCACCTGACACAGCATTCAGTATTTCTGCCTCTTCTGAGCTTTACTTTCTAACTAGAGCAGCTTGACAAAACATTATGCTGGACAGAAAAGAAAGAAAAAGCAATGCTGTACTCACACACAACGGAATTAAGTCCAAAATTTTGCTGCTAGATAAGAGTAGGGATTTCGACGGGGCCAGTTCAGTGCTTTCCTAATGCTCTATTATGGAAAGGAGAACAAAAATACACCAAATCCCTGAAGAGCTATGAGAAGTAACTAGTCCAGGAATAATAAAACCATGGAAAGAAAGGAGGGAGTTGGGGGAAAGATAAAGGGTGGTGGGGTTTTTTTTCCCTAATCCCACTGACACATTCATTAAGCCCTCAGATTTGTGTGCATGTAGCTCACAGACAACCCTGCAGGAAAAGACTTTGTCCACTGAACCTGTGCTGTATCCTGCGCAGTAAAAGCTGCAGAACCCACAGAGGAGCCACGAGGTGTGGGGTGTCTGACCCCTCCAGCCACCCTGCAGCAACAGAGAAACCCACAGCAAAACAGAAAGTCAACGTTCCTAGAGGGAGGAAAAGGTCGGTGTGGGGAGGGATCAGAGTTCAGCTAAAACCAGTCACACACAGGAAGTTCAAAGTAACTCCTGGGCGCTTCACACCAAAGCAGAAGCGAAAATTAGATCTCCTTCTTCAGGGGAGTGGTGAGGGATGGACTGAAAAGCAAATCTGCATCTTCAATGGGAGAGCCCTGCTGAAGGAGAAGGGAGCCTGTGTTTGTGGGAGCACACCTGAGGTGCTGGGGGGACTGAGCACACCTCCGAGCCCCCAGTTTTGCCCCCATCTCGTGCCCACCTCACGAGGCAGCTCTGACCCTCAAGCAGGGCAGGTGCTCACCTTCCTCTTTGTTGTTGGTGATGTCTTTCAGCAGCTCAGTCTTCATGCAGCCGTCTTTCCTTGGCTCTCCCTTACTCAGCACTGCTCGCTGTGGTGGGGCAGAAAAAACAGCAATATCAGGGTTGAGCTCAGCCTTCAGACACACTTTGAATTCAAAAGAAGAGACAATCATGGACACATCCTGTTTACAGCACGGCCAAACCTCCCTGTGCAAAATAAAGCTGCCAGGAAGCTGCCACCGAGGCACAGGTCACAGATAAAACACGGCAAGGCTGGCCCCGGCTGACAGCCCGAGGAGCACAGGGGCTCAGGGCTGTGCCCGGGGCTGGCACCTCCCAGCTCTGGGTTGGATGCAGCCAGACAGATTTTCCCAGTGCAACGTGCCTGGGAATCCAGCTGAGTCCATCTGCGTGGAAGGCATCTCGAGGAGGTGACCCTGACTCCCCCAAAAGTTTTTAGGCTTTGGTGGGGGAGGCAGATCTATCAGACTTCTCACTACAGCCTCATTTATCAACATTTCCAGCCCATGTGCTTTTGGTGGCTCGGTTGGGTTTTTTTGCAGCTCATTCAAACGAACATCCAAAATGCAAACCATCAGTCAGCTACAGCTAACTCCTCATTCATAAACCCATGTTTATTAAAGTTAATGAGCTCTATTTTTAATTCTATAGAAAGCAATTTTTCTCTTTCCCCCTCTTTTTTTAAAAAAAGTTTTATGTAAAAAGGGAACACCTGCTCATCTCCTCTGCCTTTCACACGCCTGGCATCATGGTGTTAGCCAAGGTTTGAAGCCTTAGTACCTTCTCTTTCTATTTTGAAGTATCAAGGCCAGAAAAAAACCACAAAAAACCAAACAACTACCAAAATAAACTAGAAGGAAAATGGTATTAAAAAAAAAATAAACTAGAAGGGGTCTTTGCCACAGCTGTGTTTAAGGAGAGAACTGGTGTGGAGGCAGAGATGGGGAGTGCCCTGCAGAGCTGGAGGTCGGTGCCGTGGCACAAGAATAAGCCCAGGTCAAGCCAACTGCTGTAGGCCAGCACGGGGAGCAGATGGTGCCTGCAGCCATGCAAATCACAAGGTTTAAAGCACGCTGGGTGATAAAGAAAGAAAAACAACCTGCCCACCTCCCTTCAAGCAAGTGAGGGGGATGAGACACGCACGGTGTGGCAGCTCCCAAACCTTCCCAGCAGCTCGCCCGTGCCCATGTGGGATTGTCCAGAGCTGGCACGGGAGAAGGGCTTTGGTGCTGCTGCTGCTGTCACCAGCCACCCTGCCAGGTTGGTGAGCTCAGTGCATTGCCCTGTGCTGGCAGAGCAGCCCCAGCCCCACGCAGGGCTCATCCAGCCCCAGATCCCTGCAGGACCGTGCTGTCCCGTGCCCAAGTGCCACCACGGCAAGGAGACACACGCTAAAGGAAGGATGGAGGGAGACAGATTCCTGGGAAAGCCTCCACCACCTGCCAGGCCCGGAGGTAAGGGCACTTCAAGGATGGCTCCTGCAGCACAGGGCAGAGGCTGTGGGTGGCTGCCTGTCCCTGCCTGTCCCCAGCCTGCCCCGAGCACAATCAGACACAAACCCAGCCACATCTCAGTGCTCTCAGCACCAGGAACTTGTGCTCCAAGCACAGCACCTTCACATCTCCCATCACAGACCAAAAAGCTGCTGTGAGCATCGGAAAGCTCAGCTCAGCCCAGCCTGACACAGAACCTACCTTCAGCAGACACTGGCCAACAGCTTCCATTGAGAAATGATCATAAAACACAGCCCAAAGTCTGAGCATAGAGCAGCTGTTTTATTTATGTATTTGCTGAGCCAGTAATATATATCCTGGCTGCAAACATGAGCTTGCAAACCCTACCTCTCCTCTATCAGACCTCTTGTAAACTGGGAATAACCTCGGTTTTTCTCATGTATTATCCTGCTGCAAGACTTGAGCAAAGAGAGCTCCAAGTGCTCGAGGGCACCCCTGGCTCCCACCACAGCCAGGGGCACCCAGGCCCTCGCCACAGGCACCAGCAGCAAATAAAGAGCCTCAGTCAGTCTAACAGGGACCAGTTTGTTTTCCCAACCTTTGTTGCAACAAGGAGAGGTCTTGATATTCCTGCTACTACACTGACTCATACAAGAAGCCCCAGGATTTCCAGGGGCCCTTCTCAGCCATCTGAGCCCAAGTTTTTCTGTATTTTCTAAGCAGTACCCTCACTCCACACATCACCCACGCTCTCCCTTCCACAGGGGCGTTGCTGCTGCTTGCCCATGAAGCAAAGCCACTGCAGGAACCCTGGAGTCCATCAGACCTTGACCACCCTCCCTGCTCGCTGCAGCCACCAGGGGCTCAGAGCTGCCTGCCCAGCTCTCAAAGCAGAACTCTCCAAGCCAGAAACCATCACTTTTGTCCTTTAAGAATACAAAAGCCGGGTGCCAAGGCAGGGCTGGCTGAGGTGGCATCTCACAGGCTCTCCTGCTTCCTATCCCAGAGACAAATCAGAGGTGACAACGTTACAACTTCCCAACAAAAACTCGGCATCAAGGTAGAAAATAAAACAATAATTAAAAAAATAAAATAAAATAAAAAGCCAACTGTGAACTTTGAAGCATTTTGATCAGAAGGAAGCTACAGGAAACCCCTGCGAAGCACTCGAAGCCTCGTCCCCCCAGGCCAGCGCTCTCCCATCCTTGCTCCATCAGCACCCGGCAGATGTGCCCAGCACCGAGGGGCACCCATGGGGCACCCACGGGGCACCCACGGGGCACCCAGCACCATTCATTCCCACCCAGCTCCACCCAGCCAACTTAGCACCAACTTCACCGCCACTGTCAATACCTCCAGCTTTTGTGTGTGTGTGTGTGTGTTGGGTTTTGTTGCCCTCCCCTCCCTTAAATCCAGAGCAAACTTCCCTTTCTGCTCACCCTCCCCATGCCCCATCCGTCCGCTCCCGATTGGCAGGGAAATCCTATACCCACCCTCCCCGCCGAGAAATGTCTGCTCTTGCAGCAGTCCCAACAAAGCCAACTGCCAAGCACACGCTGCTTCACAATAAAAGTCTCACTCGCTCCATTTATTTTTTTTTCCTCCTTTCCCCCTTTCCCGCAGCCGTCTGCCTCCACTCCCTCGCCCACCCCACACTGATTATTAACCATCCGTGGCTGGAGAACCTCCATAAAGAGCACACACCACCAGCCACGATGCGTTCTTGCCCCCCCCCAACCCTTAATTTTTAGGTTTCAAAGGGTAGAAAAAATGAGTGCATCTGAAGAAAGACTGATTGGGTCTTTGAAAGGGCTTTAAGAGCCATGAGGAGCCAAGCAGAGGAGCTACTGCTGGTTTAGGTTTTTCCTCTCTGCCTCTGTTTACAAGAAAACAAGCTTCCTCTGCTCCATGAGGTCTTTGGAGGGGATGGAAGACAGGTCAGACCGGCCAAGGAAAGGCTCTGCAGCATTTCCAAACAGATGATGACTACAAACTACAGTGGTGCCTTTAAAACAAAAAAAAAAAAAAAA
>VWZW01004521.1:66885-118260 GCA_013397115.1 Edolisoma coerulescens
CAAAAAAAAAAAAAAAGAAAAAAGAAAGGGAAAAGAAAGAAAAGAAAAAGAACAAAGCTGGGAAACACAGAAAGAGCTCTCGCAGCCTCCTCTCCTTGGCATTTTCATCAGCCATCCGGGTGCCCTTCGCAAAGGTCCAAACAGGTTTTATAGGCAAAGACAACACATGCACAGCAAAACTCCAACATATTGCAGCTTACCAAGCCCAAGGGAGCAGAGTTACATCATGAGCCCGAGCTCTCTGCTCTCCCGGCAGCCCGGGAAGGAGCGCAGGCTGAGGTGCCAAGATGTCTACCTTCACCAGGGTCTTTTTTTTTTTTTTTTCTTTTTTTTTTTATGTCTTAAAAATCAACGATCTGGGAACCTGAGGCTCGGCAGCAGCGTTGCCGTGAGCACAGCCCTGCACACACAGCAGGTCCATCTGGAAGAAGGTTGGGAGCAGGAGACCCCTCAAAGTGCCCGTTCCCATGCGGGGCAGCGGATGCACCAACACCTCTGTGGGATGGACAGCACTGATCCTGCCTGGGAGCCTCCAGCTGGTCACCAACTCCTCTGAGGTGACACCAGACCCCACTCAGGACACAGCCCCAGGGAAAGCTCCCACCAGCCAGGAAAACGAGGGCTGCAGCAACGCCGGAGCAAGGCAGAGGCAAATCTCTCAACAAATGATGCAACCCCAGCAGCAGCAGATTCTTATTCACTCATTTTTTCCCTCCTTCTCCTAAAAAAATAAAAATAACACAACCCAAACCAGCCTGCTCGTAATAACCTTTGCCTTGAAGAGAAGACAAACATTTTGTAGTTAATTAAATAGGAAGTAATGATTAAGAGAATGTTTGTAGAAAGAGAGCGTTTCTTTTGTAGGCACAGCGAGGCTGCTCATTTCAGATCTCAGCACTGTGCTTGGGCAAGGCCTGGGCTCAAGGCTCGTGGGGACGCTGACCACGGGCCTGTCATTAGAAACAACAGAAGCATTTGATCTGGAGAAGGAAGGAAACACAACCACCAGCATACCTGGCCTACAAAGCAGTCACCAGTCTCTCAAAGCTCCTTTTTTTTCAGGCTAAGGCCACTTCCTTATAAGCCTCATGCAATCATGTGAACATGGAATTTTATCTGCAGCTCACAACAAGCACTGCCCTCAGCCTGAAGTTTGCTCCCAAATCAAATTCTTTGCCATTCTTTTGTCTCCTGAAATCCTTTCATCCAGACTCTTCTCCATAGAAAAGAAACACTTCCTTCTCAACCCCCGTGTCCTCTCTCCTATTCCAGCCGCACAAGTCAACTCCCCGAGAAGGGGGGAAGCACAGAAAGAGGTGCAAGTCCCTGCATGCAACAGCTGGGAACACGGAGACACGTGCATGAAACACAACAGGACTTAAAGTGACTTCTCCCAAGGCAAGGCATTCCACGACGGCGTGCAGGCTTCAGGCAAGGGGGGTCTGCAGAGCCCGTGCCCTCCTGGAAAGGGGAGATCGATTTACACTTCCTCACTGCTTCCAGGCCCATCTAGCTGCATCCCAGTAGAGTTAAAGCCAGTGCAACTTGTGTGTGCAGGCAAATGTAAATCCAGAGCAGACAAAGGCGTCCCCTCCTTCCACGGGCTGAGGGTAGCAAGGAGTCCAGCTGCTGCCTGCCTTCTCCTAACCCCCGGGAGGGGAGGGGGGGGAAGAAAACCCTAAAATGGAGACCAAGATTCATCACTATCTCTAGCAACAGCAAACCAGCCATTCCAGAAACACCCAGTCCCCAGGAGCTGGCTGAGCCAGGACAAAACCAGAGCACCAAGAGAAGCCTGGAGCAAGCAGATTCCAGCAGTCCAGGGCAGGGGAGCTGGGAGGCAGCTCACCCCCATCAATGGGGCTCAGGCACCTCTTCAGCCTCCGCGCTCCTCTTCCTCCCACCCCAAAGCACCGCAGCCAGCGGAGCGGCTCCCTGTCCTCCTGCCCATCCCCACGGTGCCCAGCCAAAGGGCACATGGGGCAGCAGAGGAGGGAAAGCCCCTCCTCGTGGGCTTCCCGTGGGACCACGAGGACCTGGCCGAGCTGCCCACACCACCTCCACCTGGGTCACCTCCGGCCATCAAGCGGCCAAGCAGCAAGACAGCGGTGCCTGCGAGACGGGAAAGCGGACAGGGAGAAAGGGGGGGAAAAAAGACAAAATAATCATAATCATAAAACTTGCACCCTCGGGCCTGTCCCTCTAATAACTACAGCAAAACCTCACCAAGGCCTTACTCTGCTGGAGGGCGAGAAAGCGACACAGCGCTGGCCCAGCACCCGAAGTCCTGGAGGTGGGAGATCCTCACACCCTCTCCTCCATGGCCTACGGGCTTCGTCCCCGGCGTGGGGCCTGGTTTTTCTGCTCTGTCATTAAGAGTGGAGCCTGGTCTTTTCCTTCAATCCCAAGAATTGCACGGAATTAGATCATCTTTCTGGCTCGCCTCCCCCTACAGGCAGCTCCCGAGCATGCTCAGCGCGGCCGCGCTGCCATTTCATAACCGCATTGTTTACGGACACACGGACCTGCCATCTTTTGACAGGGACACAGGGCCCGTGCCCCTGCCCAGCGCCCCGGCCCCCGCCACAAACACCCCCTTGGGGGGAGGCAAACTGCCAAAGCATGGGAAAGTAGAAGCCTGGGGGGTGATGGTGGTGGGTTTGTTGTTTATTCTGATGGGTTTTGTTTCTTTTTTCTCCTTTTTTTCCTCCTTGATTTAGGTGAAAATCCACCTGCTTTGGAGGGAGAGGTTAAGCCCTGGGGAGGCTGTGGGGAGGAGGAACTCGCAGGGCTCGATGCAGAATGCCAGCCATGATTTTTAGCTTCTTCGAATCACAACTGTGCTTCGATGTCACATAAAAATATAATTCCCAGCCCAGTCTGCCATCCTCTGCCAAGCCTTCCTCTGTGAGAGAAGGGGTTGGAAATACGGTATTTCCCTTAAATAAACAAGTTGGCTTAGTCCCAGCACATAGAGTTTTCTCCTTTAAATGCAAACCAGAGTATTTTTGCAGGCACACAGGAAAACGAGGAGAGGAGGAGGGGAAATGTTCCTCATTTAACACCAAGAACTCCATGAAAAGCCTTGCAAGGTTGCTCAGAGCCCCGCTCCGTTCCAGCCCTCTCCCCGTCTGTGCTGATCATACTTCACAGGTGAAAGCAGCTCTGACTTATGACAGAAAGAAAATGCCAGAAGAGCTGGAGGTTTCCTCATCCTTGGAACAAGGACAAGTTGTGAAAAGCTTCCTTTGCAAGAGGCACTGTGCTGCTCGGGCACAGTATGGCAGCGTTGCAGGGAGGACACTTGCACGTCAGACCTTCTTAACCCCCACTGCCTCGACCCTTCTCCACGTCCTTCCCCCCCTGATGGGGACTGAAGGAAAAACATAAACAAATCACCTGGTTTGGGGGATGCAAGCTGTTGTGTTGGAGTCCAGGATATTTTTTAAAAGCTTGCTCAACATTTTCTCCCCTTCTATATTTTCCTTTCCTTTTTTTCTTAATGGATACTTTCCAATTAGCTCATACAGTTTGAGAGCTTCGCTCCTGCTCCTTTCCTGACTACTGTAAATCCTGGCAGGCTGCCCTCCTCCTCTGCCCCCCTCCAGGACCAACACCACCCTACAGCAAAGGGACCAAGGAGCTCACACGGGCACGAGAGGGACAAACCCCCCTGGAAACACAAGGGGCCACAAGGGTCTGCAAAGAGGGGGTTGGTGTCAAAACTCTGAGTTCGGAGGAGTCAGAAAAAATAACTGGCTGAAAATGGGAGTTAAGGATTATAAAGTCAGGGATTCGTTTCCAAATCACTGACATTCCATGTCACTGCAGGAACATATGGCCCTCCAAGGCTTGCAAGCAGGGAGCACACGCCATCGGTGCCCCGAGCCTTTGGGCTGACCCCAACACACGGTCACTCTCCCGCTGCGGCCATTCCTCGACCACTCTCAGCTCCAGGAGAGGGAAGGCGAGAAGGAAAAACTTCAGGGAAAAGCAGCAAAAGGAAAACAAAGAGGAGCAGCAGGAACCAAGCCAGCCCTCCCCCAAACCAGCTGGCCAGGAGAGTGAAGCTCCTTAAAACTCCTTGTTTACCTGAATAAAACAACTCACTGCCATTGCATGAGGTGCACACAATCCTCCTTCCTCAGGAGATGGCACCACATGGGAGAGCTCAGGGGAGCCAGGTCATGGAGCTGCCTCTGCCCCCTGCCCAGGGCTGGTCCCACAGGGGCTGAGCAGCAGGAATATGCCCCATGTGTGCCACAGAGCCCAGTTCTACCCAAACATGTTCTGGGATGAGGGCAAGAGCTCATGCTGGCACTGCACAGTCAGTTAAATACACGAAACTGAACAAAACCAAGGCCCAAAGGCCCCACTTTGGGCTCTTAACCCTTGCTGAGAAGCAGCACCAAGCCCAGACCTCGGCTGCTCTCTTCCCTCCAAAGTAGGTCAGGCTTTTCTGCGTCTCTGCAGACGCTTCCAAAGGGCCCCAGCCGGCAGGGACGGAGCGTTGGGCGCTTTCGGCCGGTGCCACACCAGTGTCACCGTGGTCACCAGCACACAGGAGCACATCTCCCACACCTCAGAGGGTTTTTGGTTGTCTCCTCAGCCTTCATCAAGCCCAAAGCCCGTTTTCTCCCTGGGTGGAGCTGCTCAGGCAGCAGGCAAGGCCTCAGCTCTTCACTGTTAAAGAGAAATCTCATCTCTCTCCTCGTGACTTCTGATGCCTTTTGCTTTTCTTCTGGATGATGAACAACGAGCACATTTATAGTCCAGTGGAGACACAGCAGATATTTAGATTAGGTATCACAGATTGTCCTGTGTAAGCTCCCTAATCTTTTAAATGCCATCTTCACATCTTGCTCCTTGATTGAAAATTCAATATTGTGTCTGCATTGCAGCTTTGAGGGTCTCCCTGGAGCACAGCAAGCTCAGGCCAGTGTTTTGCAGGGGTGTCCATGCCTTCCACGGCCCTGGGACCTTCTGTGTCCATCCCAAATCTCACCGAGGTCTGTGGCAGCCAACAGAGTTCTTGCACGTAACACAAATCACAGAGCAAAAAAAAAAAAAAAATTCCCAAGGGCAGAACCAGGGGGATGAATTTTAAAATATGTTGCAAGACATGGACCTCCTGCTGTGAAATCAACCAGGGATGTTTCCTTTTAATCAGCTGTTTCCTTGGATTGCTACTATGAAAAAAAAAAAAAAAAAGAAGAGAGAGGGGAGGAAGTCACCCCAAAATAAAAAGGATTGTTCCTTCCTGGTCAAATATTGTTGGCTCTGGCCTCCACCCAAGTGAGCCATAGGCAGAGGCTGTCAAAAGAGACCCAGTGAGGAGGTGCCATGTGGCCACAGGCCCTCTCCTCCCCTTTTCAGAAGTTCAGTCTTCAAGCAGCTCGGACACCGCAAGCTTTGCTCCTTTTTCTTCTAAGAGCTACAAGCAGGGAGGGCTCCTTGGAGAATTTTCCAGAAACTTCACACTTTAAAAGCACAAACAAACCCTAAAAATACCAAAAAAAAAAAACCCCAAAACCAAACCAACCCCAAGCAAGCCTCCCCACCCCAGGAGACAAACGAAAGGCACGAGGGAACAAAGCCCGAGGTTTCCCGGGGCGATGCCGGGTGCTGAGGCCCCTCCGAGCCCACGGCACAGCCCCTGGAACACCCATCCCAGCGGGATGGAGCATCCCAGCCCGCCTGCCCTCCCGCGCACGGGGCAGCCGAGCGCAGGAACATCCAAACAAATGAACAAATAACCCCGGCCATGCTTCCCCGGCCTCTGCTCCTCCTCTCCAAGGCTTCTCCTTGCCCGGCAGGACACAGCCTGCCCTGCCAGGGCCTCGCCAGGCACGGGAGGTGGACGGACCCTGCGGTACCTGCGGGCAGCTGTTGTCTTCTTCTGGTGAAGACTCCAAGAGTTGCATATTCCAGATCCTCATGAGCAGTGATTCAGTTTCTGCTCATGTGATAAAGCTCCCTCTACAGAGTGAGCATGCCCAGAAGAGCCCATTTCACTGCTCCCTCCACTGCAGCCATTTCACAGAGAACCTGCCGGCTCCAGGGCGTCCATTGGAGCGCGATTATCCCGGGCATCCCGGGGACGCACCGGTAATGCAGATCATCTGTCAACTTTCTGACAGGGCGCCAGGCCTCAAAACTGATCACTCGCCTGAAAAAAAGAGAAAGCTTTTTAAACCAGAGTGCTGTCTCGTGGCCTTCAAGAGTAGCACTTGCCCGTGGGAAAAGGAGAGGCAGGAGGGACACGGAGGGATGTGAGTGGCTTGGGGATGTCCCCGGGCTGATTTTGTTGTGCTTAACAAAGCCCCCGACCTCTGAGAGCTGGGAGGAAGGCACATGGGTTAAACTGATGCAGTGAGCAGTGTCCAAGACAGTGTCTTCGAGATCCAAACGGCTGATCTGAAAGGGAGATCATTTTCACTTTGGGGATTAATAACCTGACCTGGTACATCTGACTTTAAAAGGGTATCACAAATACAGTCATGGAAAAGCAGGGGGGGAATGCAATGAAGGGACATCTTCATGGATCCATCCTCATCCTCGCCCTAATGAAGGGATAGTTCACTTCGAGGTGCAGGAGCTCTAAGCTCAGCCTATGTCAAACCCTACGATACTGCTGGCCCAGCCAGCAAGATAACAGAAGAAATTTTAGCTTCAAAATAAAAGTAGTTTGTCTCCGTTCCACTTCACAATTAAGCATAAACTCTTGGCAACCTTCATATCTGCTCAGGCTCCCAGTAAAACTGCCAGAGCAGCTCGCAGGAACATCTGTAAGCAGAGCTCGGCTGGAAGGGATTCAAGGAAGACTGGCATTTATCGGAGGCAGGAGCAGGAGGCTGCTGGAGCCGGGTGTCAGGCTGGAGAACCTCCCCCCGAGCAGGGGGAGGGCGGCCGGCAACCTCGGGGAAGAGGCCAGAAGGAAGAGGAAACTCCGACATGGCCCCGTGGCACCACCCGCGTGCTCTTGGCCAAAGGAAAAACAGCTTTCCAAAAGAGGAGAGCACGGGAGAGCGTCCTCCTTAAGAGAGAGTTCTCTTTAAGAGTAGAAACTAAAGTGGAGAGGAGTGTCATGTGTGACAGTGAGCTGGGGAGGGCAGGGAGCAGCCTGCACTGTAGGGAGGAAAAAGCCATCCAAATCCATAGGGAGGTCTGGAGGAGCGTGGGGATGATGTTTGCCCTGCCCCAGCAGCAGGCGAGTCCAGGCCTCAGCACAGCACAAAGCTATGGCCGGCTCTGCCAGGCTGGGAACATCCACAAGCCACGTTTCCTCCAGTGCCAGCAGCTCTTCCACCACCGTGGCCAGGCACATTTGCAGAGCTGCAATAATTAAAGCAGCAAAGAGCTGCTACGGATCTCCCTCAGCTATGAGGATGTTGTTTTCCTCTCCATGCTCTGGAGAAGTTTCACTACTAAACAGTTAAAACACACGAGGCTAAATCGAGATGATTGAAATTCATAGGCAAGGAGTATCTGAGGTGACAGTATAAATAAAGGATCACTCTTTCACCCACTGGGTTTTCGTTTGATGTGAATCTTAAGTTTTAATATATACAAAATGAGATTTTCCTGGCCTTTCTCTCAGTCGCTGAGAGGTGTAGAGGTAACTCATTTAAAGACAAATTCAAAAATCCCCAAACAAAAGCAACAAACCCTGGCTATGCAGACAGAAGTTGCATTATCCACCGCATCAAAAGATTACTGTACTTCAAACCAAAGATGGCTTTAAAACAGTTGACGTGCTGCCCTTCCTTGCAGCATGAAATTACCAAGCTTTCATTAAAAGCCCAGAAATAGAAATGAAGATATTAACAAAGGCAGTGTCAGTGATCCACCACAGTCAACATTCCCTTTCCGAGATAAAATAACACCGGAGGAACGGCGGCACAGCCGCAGCCTCCTCACTGCATCTCCACACCAGACATGTTTTCACTGCTGAGGTTAAATATACACTGAGAGCAGATGCTACCAGAGACGCTTTTCACATCTCGTGGCCATCCCTGCAAGCACTAAACACTGTTTAGAAACAAAAAGGAAAAAGCAGAGCTCATCAGGGCACTGCAGATGCTTCAACAACCAACTCGAGTAAAGCGATCGATCGGCGTCGTAGCAGCATCCCTGCCACGGGGGATGCCTGGGTGTCAGCCAGTGAAACCTGACATTTATGCCATCCAAAAGGAGCAAGAAGCTCCCAGGGCACAGCCACTGGCTGGGGGAGAGGTGCCTCCTGCCCGGGACCCCCCTGTCCCCCCTTGGCAGGGGTCAGTGCTGCACACCAGCAGTCACAGACCCATCTCCAGGCCGGCTGTGGAAGAGGTTTTGCTGCTGCTGGAGGATGAGAACAGGCCCGTGCCCCGAGAAGCCGAGCCCTTTATTTAACCCAAGTGCTCTCCAGCAGCCTTCCCACCACGCCCGACACCCCCTTTCCAAACATCCTTCGCAGGGCCCACAGATTACAGGGTATTTTCACTCCACCGCTCTCCGGCCTGCCTTCTCTGATGGAAGGCTCAAACACCCCTTTCAGAAATCCCACATTTTCAGGAGGAAGGGAGCAGCACAAACACCTCCCTTCTCAAAGGACACCACGTTCCTCAGGGCTCTTGCTTAATGACACCATTAAGTCCAGCATTTCCACAGCTCCCTTGCAGGGGAAGCCCAAGTGGGAGGCAAAGGGAGGTTTTTCTTTTTATAGGAAGAACAATATTTAGCTCTGCAAAATACAGAGGGTTTTCCTTACTTCCTTTTTTCCATCAGGCTCCTCTTCTTGCAGACCCTCCAGTTGATCGAATCTGATGCTCCCTTTCAGCCTCCTCGGAAACAATCCCAAAGGCACAACAAGCTCAAGGGACTTTGGGTATGGGATGAGCATTTCTGCTGGAATCCTGATCGTTTCTGCACTGCTATCAACCATTGTTCAGCTCCACCACAAGCTATTCAAACGTTCCTTTCACTCTTCA
This sequence comes from Edolisoma coerulescens, assembly GCA_013397115.1. Lineage (NCBI taxonomy): Eukaryota > Metazoa > Chordata > Aves > Passeriformes > Campephagidae > Edolisoma > Edolisoma coerulescens. The sequence continues at coordinate 75,858 of VWZW01004521.1, forward strand.
ACCATTATATACAACATTTGTTAATCAGAATGGCCCAGGACACACTGGGTATCCCCAGTATCCTCCAATGTCCACCTCCAGGCTCAGGTAACAGCTTTGGAAGAACAGGCAGTCATTATTGCATCTTTTGGAATCACAGCTTTCCCTACCTTTCAAAACCTGTTTTTTTCCCCCAAAGCTTCCAAGCCATCTCCCTTCCTGCCCCCTTTTCCCCAGCAGAGTTGAAAACTGTTTTTACTTAATAGGAAACAAGAAATGTTCCATGGGATGCTGCACTGAGTACATCATACACACTAAAAAGGAAAAAAAAGAGAAAAGAAAAAAGATCCTCTTGGACAGCAATTGAGATGTGAGCTCTCTGGGAGATGTTGCTATGTTTTGATAAGAATATGCGTTGAATATTTCATTTACAGGGCAATCCTAGAACTTTATTTAGCAGCATATTGGCCAGACAGCTGTAATTTAGAATATACTGTATTCCTAACAGTTCCCAATTATAAATTCCTTCAGCTTTAACTTACAGTAACCACAGCTCCTTCTATTTTGGAACTCTAAATCCACCATTTCTCCCCTTCATTCAGCTATGGCATATCAAGAGCTCCTACAGTACAAACACAGCCTTGCTGGAGAAGGGTCCTAAATCCAGCATTCCACCCCCAGCGCAACGAGCAGGCTCATGCTTCCAGCACACTCGCTGCTCCACAGACAAATGTTTTATTGGTTTATTTGGGGACAGTGGCCCCATTTGTCAGTGCAAAGCCATCCTGCAGTGCCCTGCCAGCAGCAGGCTGGGAAAATGGCTGTGCACATTCCATCCTCCTCCTGCTGCAACAAGCGCTGGAGATCCTGCCAACGAGCCTCACGTGTTCAGCGTGGCCCTGTTCTTTGACCTCACACCTATTTTTTCTAAGTATTAAGGCACTGACATGAAAATAAGCAAGTTCTTCACTGGAGGAGAATCGGGGCTCCACGAAGCCTTTGTGTCTCTCCCCAGATCGTGAGCTCCTGTGGAACAGCGCCCGTTGACGGCTCTCCCAGCCACCCTGCTGACTTTATCAAATTTCTGCAAGGAACAGAAGGAGCAGATGAACTCTGTAAAAACAAAGCTCCTGCCTCCATGCAAATATCCCTGGTTAAGAGGAGCGGAGAAATGGAGCGAGCATGATGTGTGTACGGAATTGGCTCCACAGACGCTGCTTCTCAGCAACTGCCATAAGGTGGCAGTGGGTCTTTAAGGCTACCTTACACCTTCCCACAGCACAATAGGAATTAGCACACCAGTGGGCTTCCAGCAGCTGAAACTGATTAAGTCCAATTTCCTCATCAAGGGAACCAGACCCTACATGAAAACTTGGGGCTGAGATCACCTCCACTGCCAGAGTCACACGAGGAGGAAAAGCCACCGGGGTGAATCCTGCGAAGCCATAAAGGCAGCCCCCATCTGAGCCAAAGAAAACCAACCCCTTTTCCCTCTCGCTGTACAATCACAAAGCTGTTTGTTTTACAGAAACGCTTCTCTTTGTGCATTCGTCCAGCCATAAACAAGCCAGTGACCATTAAAGAGTAGAAGTTCTGCCTGGCCAGCAAGCTGGGCTCCAGCAGGATTTTATGCAGGGAACATAAAAGCCAGCCCAGTAAGCAATCTGGTCACCAGCACAGCACAGAGCTGAGGTAGCAAAACAGGCCCAGGAAACACCGGGGAAGAGTTGGGTTCACAAGAAAGATGGAAACAGGCAATAAACAGGCAAGTTACTTTAGGTAATGAAGGGACTCATCATGCAGAATGCCCATCACCTGGGACACAGCAATAAAATCAAATCCTTGCCAGTCACCCCCTGAACCGTGCTGTGAAAAGTGGCCAGAGTTGCCCTGAAGGAAGAGCTGATCTACCTTGCAGCACACAGACAGCCCGTGATCACAGAGAGTTCTGTTCAGAAAGCCAAACTGAGTAACTCTGTACCACCCAAGGATTCCCAGTGCCCTGACAGAGCAAACCCCTCGCCTTACCTGTGCCCGCAGCCAGGCCGGACCGCGGGTGGGCCCCCCGCGCCACAGCTCCCATGTGTGAGGGGACAGGTCAGAGAGGGCTGATGTCCCCCTGCTCCACACCAACCCAGAGCTCCCCTACACCTCGCTAACACAAACATCCAGAGCCAATGTAAATGTTTTATTGGCACCTCACCACGCAGCGTGCTTGTACAACAACTGGAGTCAATCGGCTTGTGCAGCACATACCTGCTGGTGCTTACACATTCCTTGTAAAAAGCTGGCAACTACGGGTGAAATCCAAGAGCCCAACCGAGCACAACTCGCACTGCCTTCCCCCAAACCCACTCACCAACACATTAAACCCCTGCAAGAAGCACAGATAAATCTCACAGCAAAAGGAATAAACGTGCAAATTCCCTCCTCGCCATGCCAGTTTGGAGGACCTGATGTGGCAAGGTTTGTTTGCCATCACTGGAATGCAAAATAAGTCTGAAAGAGGGGAGTTTGAGTTTAACATTCTTCCACCCTCCCACAATCCCAGACAGATCTGGGTTTAACCTGCTCAGAGCAGGTCTGAGCCCTGCGAGGCTCCCCATTAATAATAATTAGCGCCCGAACCCACGATGAGACGCAATCACGTGCCTGCCAATATGAAGGCTCAGCCCTGGCTGCAGCCCCTGCCTGCTGTCACCTCATGTCACCACCCAGACGTTACCCAGGTCCCTTCCTTCCGCAGGCCCGCCAGCCAGCAAAGGTCAGTGTTCCAAACCCCTCCCCGCGGATCCGCAGGAAGCGTTTGAAGCCATCTCGTGTCAGTGGTTTAACTGCGCTGCTTTTGAATCCATTCCAACAGTTTTCACTCCATCCGGTCTCCTGGCTCCCCCAGCCCAGGGGCACGGCAAGGAACCGATGGATTTGCCCTACCTCCATCCCGGCTGCGGGTCCTTCCAGGTCCTGACTCCAGGCCTATCCCTCCTCCAGCCACAAATCCATCTCACTCCATGGGTGCAGCCTCCACCCCGGAGCATGCTCAGTACGGGCTGATCTTCAGCCATTTCAGAGCTTTAATGAAATGTAAGCATAAGGAAGTGTCATTAGCAAAAAAAAAAAAAAAAAAAGGGGGGGGGTGGAAAAAAGGTGCAGGATTCATCCCGATCCGGCCAACCTTCCTCTTCCCATCCTCTTGTCAAGGAGGCGAAGCTCTCGCTGCGGGGATCGCAGGCATTTTTAGGCAGCAAGCATCTCATTTTAGAACAAAAGCAAGGAAAATCCTGTCTCAGGCAAGCCTTGTGCAAAAGGAGCATTTCCCAGTGACACTCAAACCAGCCAATTTATCACTCTGGGCCTTCCACAAATTACAATGTTTTCATGAAATGCCATTAATATTATTTTTTCCCTCAACGGGCTTCAAGCGAGGCTTTTAGCTGGCAATGCAAATAGTGCTTCCCAGCCATCTTAAAGCTAAACCTATCCCGGTCTACCCCGAGCTCCTTGAAGGTTATTTTAACTCCATTTGCAAGAAAGTTAAACAGCAGGATGAAAGAGGGGGAAAGAGACTGCAGTGTAACACATTTCATGCTCTGCTTTCCTAAGGACCTGAATTTTAAGAGAGGTTTGTTTTTCACTCATCAGCCCTGAAATTCCTCCATCATTGCCTTGTCCCCTCGATGCAGTAGGACTGTTTCAAGGAAGAATTAATAGAGGATTTTTTTTTTAAATCCTTCCCAGGTTTTCAAACAACAAAATATGAAAGACACACAATGTCGGAGTATGCCTGGGGAATACAGCCCTGCATACTCTGAGTGATCTGCACATGGAGCTTGACTATTCCTTAAAAACTTGTATTTCCCCACATATCCTTTGCATGTCCCCCACAGATCCCTTCCAGCTCACTGAACTACCCCAGAAAGCAAAGACAGTTGGTGCAAAAGTAAAGCTTTGCCAGGGCAAAAATTGGTTATTCAATCCCAACAAAGTTGGAACATATATATCCTGTTCCTCACGCTGGGCCCAGGCCAAAACCAACTCTGGATGTTGAAATCCGTGAATTGTGTGCGCCCTGCCGAGCGATGCTCGCTTCCCATGGCACACGAGCAGTGTCTGCTCCAGAGCTGGAGTAGGAGGAAAATTCAAAAATAAAACAAGTTACTTTATCAACGCAGCGTTTCAGGAAACACCAGGGTGGCAGCTGAACACCCAACCAGCTTTTTTCCTGAACAAAACTTCCAAGGGAATCGCGACAGCACTAGAGCCATTCTGTACAACGCCACAAGCCAAGTTCGAGCCAAGATTTTCATCAGGCCCCAGCACATCTGTGCCAGATGCACTACGCAAACAACTCATGATGTTGTTCCCTCATCCCTTCCCTGATAAATTCGGCCCAGTTCTCAACACCAAGCCACAGCTTTTCAGCAAATTCTTTGGGACCGTGTCCGCCTCGGGAGCGCCAGGCAGCCTGGCACGCCAAGCGCCGGCGAGCTGCTTTTTACTGAAATATTTTTAGAGCACAAAACATTTGGTAAAGTGACCCAGGATAAACCACGCTACTTCAGTGTGCTGAGCTCCTCCCAGACCTCTGTTCCTGCTGAAGGATGTCACCAAAGGCCATTTGGCCCCAGGCTGCCCCTTCCCAGGGACCTTCATCAGGGCCCTCCGTTCCCAGCGCAGGATCAATTCCCTCCATGCCGCACTGGGCAATCCCAGATCCCGCCCAGTGCCTTCATTAAGCACAGATTGATAAACCCTGCCAACAAATTCTATTCCCATCCTCTGCCTTGCCTTGAAATTGGAGGTAGTTTAAAAATAATATTCAGACCATAAAATCCCGAGGCATGTCTGCTGAATCGAGCGGTGTTTGCATCTCGCACAGCTCAAGCATGTCAAATTTGTTTCCTTGGAAACAAAGACCAATTTGCAAGCATTGCTTTCTTCCCTTTATTTTATGTAACGAAGACATCTATACCTGCAGCTCTTGCTGATACAAAGGAATTAAAGCAGATTCACCTACCAACAGGGTTCATAAGAGAATTATGAATGTATTTCACTAATGAACCGTTGCTTTGCTGCACTAAGGGAAAACCAGAGTTCATTACTATTTAAAAATCCTGTTTTCCCTCAATGGATGCACACTCGAGGCATGACATTTATATTGTTTCCTTGGGGACAGGTAGAAAAAAACCAGCAGAACCCAGAGTGATTTGCCTACTCTGGGCTAGGGACGGTGGGTCCAGTGGAGGAGCAATCTAAGAGGGAGATCCTGTCCTGCTCCTGCCACATCCCTCCAAAGGACACACAGCTCAAACACACCTGCCTCCAACACAGACTGAAGAGTCAACACAAGCTTAATAAAAAAGAAAAGTGATAACATCTTGTAGATGTGTTTTGGCAGTTTTAAGCCCAACTTTTCCCGGAGACAGGCAGTAGGGAAGTGGGAAGCCAGACTTTCTACGCAGCCATAACTCTTCTCCCAGACCCACTCCCACCAGATCCTCCCAGGGAAGGCAGTAAATCCTAAAGCAACGACACACAACCTCTCTGTGAGGGCATGAAACGGAAGGGAGGGCAGAAGTGTCAGAGCTGAGTTATCCATAGGCTCATTTACAAAGGGAGTCAGTGCCCCCACCCTCCGCAGCCTCTGTCAGGAGCTCAGCACCTCTCACAAATCCCTCAGAGACGGCGTAAAATGGACACACGAGCACAGCAAACAAAATTATGGCTCCTCAAACAAGCCCTCCCCGAGGCCTGCTCAGCACAGAGGTCGTTCCCAGCACGCCTGGGTTGCAATCTCTACCTGAGAAGGTGACCTTCACATCCAAGGAAACAGAGCCCCGAACTTCTCCTGTTCTTGTTAGGATCACTGGGTAGAAAAAGCCACGGCAGCTGCACAAACAGGAGGTGACAGGAGCAAGAAAACCCTCCTTCCTCCACACAAGAGACAAAGCCTCGCCATTCCCTGCTCCTGGAGAATTCCAGAGTTGTTACTGGAGCCAATGGCCAGCACTAAATCTGATGTGAACCTTGGATGCTTCACGCTTCAGGCCTTGGACTCCAGCATTCCAGGTATTCCAAAGGGGTTCCGAGCTTGGCAAGGCCACTTTCCTGACAGAGCAGCCTTGCTCTCCTCTTCAACATGCCCACAGTAGGACCAACCACCTGGAGAGCAATCTGTAAACAAAAAGCACCAAAAAAACCCCAAACCCTGCAAATGTCCAGCACAACTCCCACAGGGTCTCACCCTCCAGCTTGAAAAATTAAATCTCTTTTCAGTAGATTGACTTGAAGAGCACTCAGCACCACCAGCTCAAGGTTCCAATCTTGCTGCTGCCAAGGAATTCTGGAAGCAAATCCCCCAGACCACCAACAATGTGCACCCTTTCCCAAGTATTGTCATTACTGAATTTTATTCCAACCAATGCCACAGTCTGAAGGAGTTTTGGAGACTGTTGAATGAATTCTGGGGGAAGACCAAGAAAAGCCATCTAGTTCTTCTTGATCAAAAGCAGAGCAAATACTGAAAAAACATCTAAACATCACCAGGTAAAAAAGAACCTGATAGATACATGGTGATTTGCTTAGAGATATTTTAACAATAAAATTAGGACTTCATAAAGCAATTTATAATAAGAGATGGGAATAGTAGGCAATATTAATGTATCCACTTTTGCAGATGGGAAAAATCAAGGTTTGGAGAATTAAGTGCCAAAAAATTTCTGGAGTGGTCCTTCACAAACAGAGCAGAGGAACAGGATACAGGAGAACTGGATGTGAAGTCATGCACTGCTGCTGATTTACTGAGTCACTTCGACTGGCCAAGCTGGGCCAGCAAGGAATGTGTTTGGACAGCCCATATGGGATGAGTCAAATTTAAATTCCAGTGACGTCTGAGCACTTCAAGCTCCCTTGAAAAAAATCCTCCATTATTTAAAAATGACCAGAAAACCCCAAACCACATAATGTACGTAACAAACACGTCAGTATTTTCTCCCTCTGTCTGATATTCCCTTAACCAACGTGTTTTTGGAGGGGAGGGGAAATATTTATGCAGAACAGTGACCTTGCAATCACTGAGGAGCTCTTTATGCCCGTTGCCAAGTTTGAAAGTGGGTGGAAGCCACGTGGGTGAATCTGTGACACCAGGACACAGGCCAGACTCATAAAAGGAGTCAGACACATTGGAATCAACCAACAGGAGCAATAAATTCCCAGAAGTTCCCTAGAAATGCTTTGTCAGATAACTGGGCTGCAAGTCAAAGCCCCTGGGGCAAGGGCACGAGCTCCATTAGGGGTTTTAATGCAGATGCATGAAACACCTGGCAAAGGCTTGGGTGAAAAGATGAGACCAAACAAAAGGAAACGTGGAAATAGAGGGAGATGACACAACTTCCTGTCAGATTTAACTGCTGTGGGTATGGGAGGGACAATGAGCTGATGGATGCCGAGAGCCCCAGGTGTGTCTGGAGACCTCTGAACTCAGGTTTGAATTTGGGATGATACTCATGGGATTTATTTTAATGCCCAAAGCATTAAACCATCCTATTTGCTTGGGCTTCCAGAGCCACAACACTACAGCCTTGCTGTGTTCTGAAGGCCAGAGGTGAAGACAGTTTGTGGAGCTCAAGGCTAAGACTGACGAGCTCATTGTGATGCTTTCCCACAGGAAAGCTCTGTAGAACAAAAAAATAAATTTTAAATCGGGAGTCACACACTGATTTTGGGTGGCCAGTTCAGACAAAGTTTTTCAAATCTGTTTTTAGAATCACAGAATGTCCTGAGTTGAAGGGACCCACAAGGATCATCCATCCAAGCCCTGGCCCTCCAGGACGCCCCAACAACCCCACCCTGGGCATCCCTGGCAGCGCTGTCCAAGCCCTCCTGGAGCTCTGGCAGCCTCGGGGCCGTGCCCATTCCCTGGGGAGCCTGGGCAGTGCCCAGCACCCTCTGGGGGAAGAGCCTTTCCCTGATCTCCAGCCTGAGCCTGCCCTGGCCCAGCTCCACACCATTCTTCTAGGAGAACATCTCCTCCCCATGTGCAGACATTACAGCAAGATGCAAATAGTCAGTACACTTGAAAATTAGGCAGTGGTTTCACATCAAAAATTAAACCACTATTTCAAAAATAACTTCCCTCCAATTCTCTCCCCCCTTTCCGCCTCCCTGTATAAAACCCATTCATTTCCCTCACAAGGAGGCACAGAGCTCCATTTTGTTAACATTTTAAACTGAAGGACTCAAAATACACTGAAACACTAGGAAGAAAAAGCCAAACAAACCACAAAATGCTGCAATAACAAGCAGCTCTCAGAGCTGTGAACCAGAGATTGGGAAAGATGAACTTTGCAGAACGTCTGCCCAGCAGCCCCTCTCCTCTTCTGCCCACTCTTGGCCACAGCAACCAGAATCCGTTTGGGAAGCAAAGCAAAGGAAGGCAGGATTCTACCAGGGAGAAGTTCTGCACACTGAAAAAAAGACCATTTGCACTATTTTTATTATACAAGAAACAGGAAAGGGCCGTGCAGGGCCCAGACTCTCCCTCCCAGTGCTGATCTGCTGAATTCAAATGGGCGTCAAAAGTCTGATGGACCTTTGGAAGCTTCTCCTCCACTCTCATTCAGCCTCACCCCAGAGTAAAAACAAGCAGAAGTCGTTAGTTCTGGTTTGGTGATAATACCAAAAATAAAATAAAATAAAAGCAGACAGGCAATAAGGAAAAAAATAAATCCTGAGTATTTCTCTTCCGCAACACAGGAAGCCAAATGCCAGCCTTGATCACTCCTGAGCTCCAGTTAAACAAACTCAAGGACTGCTGGAGTCAGCTTCCCTTCCTCCAGCAGTTTTGTAAGACATTAACTTGGTGGCTGAAAGCTCTGGAGTTTCACATGAAACTTTTCAGCAGTTGGATCATGACCTCAAAGCCAGGCCCAGAGCAGTGCACCAAGGCAAGCAGTGGCTCTGCTGCACTCCGGGAATGGAATTTCAGCAGCGTTTTCATGCAAAAACCAAGAAAAACCAGCCAGAGGGGCAGAATATGACCCTCCGGAAAAGATCTCCAGGACTCCCTGCCAGCGAGAGCTGAGGATTCACAGCCACACCCCAGGAGCAGAGGAGGGATCCTCACAGCACCATCACAGCACATTCCCCACATCCACAGCCTGTGGGATGATACTTCTCCAGACGCTGAGAGTGAGCCCAGAGCTGCTGCATCACCTGGCAAACACCACCCAGCTTTTATTGCCTCCTTGGTGTGCTCAGCTCTCAGGACAGATCCCGTGGGAGCTGTGGCTCTGCACTGGGAGAGCACTGGGAGCCACAGGCACAGACGGGGCTCGCTCAGGACACTGCAGAACAATCCCACTCATAGGAAGGCTTCTGAATAGAAGTGCCCTCATTCAGGCTCAGGGATACAGAGTTTCAGAGCAAAAACCCAGGGAGGAAGTCAAATCCTTCATCATCTTTTCCCTGGATCTGCACCCTGCCCCGTTCTTCTGCCCACGAGGCACTGGCAGCCCCAAGGGGACAGAGAGGGACCCTCCCTGCTGTCCTGTCCCCTCCTTCCTGGACCATGTCTATCAGCAGGCACCTGAGATAAACACAAATGCTTCCAAGCCTTGAGCACAATATTCCCATCCCAGCAGCAGAATTGCTCCGTGGCGTTTTTCCCTCCCTTAAGGAAGGAGGAGGGAAAGCCCTGCTCAGATCATGATAACGTCCGCCAGGTGGATATAAAGGGAATATCCCCCAGGTACTGCCACCACCACTGCAGTATCTCTGATATTCCCCTTTCCTGACGTGTGGAAAACCTGCAAGGCTGGATATTTACAGATCAATATGCTGGGACCTGCCTGCAGCACCAACATTTTTTTTTTTCCTAAGTCCTTTTTAGAAGGAGCAGAGTTAAGGATCAACTCTAAAGCAGCCCAAAGTGTCACTTCAAACTGCATCTAACACTCCTCTTCCTCTCCACACTGAAACAAAGCATTGCAGAAGGCCCTGCACATCCCTCTGTGAATCTAAACACGCCCCATTCCCAAGGGGAATGAATGGATACCATAAATCAAAGTTTGACTTGAAAAACTCAAGACGAGGCTGCATCCACTGCAACGCACAAGCAAAAAAAAACCCACAAGTACACACAAATCTTCCTGCAACAGCATCACCTGTACACACCAGCCTAAATAAATGCCAGGTGCTTATACAGCAGGACTAACTCTGCAGGGAGGGAAGCACCCAAGTCCAGTAATTCCAGGGATTCGTATCCGTTTGTTTTTCCCAGGTTCTTGCACCTCATTTCAACCCCAGTAACGCTGCCTTGCTCTCAGCAGTTGACTTCACCTTCAGTCAGTCTGCTTGGGAAGAAGGCAGGTTGTTGCCATCATTTTGTTTTAAAGAGCTACTTCCCCGTGGATCCAGCTGTGCTGATTTGCACAGCTGCACTGCAACAAGATCCTTCCAGAACCAAGGTCAACTCAGCCTGCGTCTCACCGAAAAATTCATCAAATATTTTGTCACGTATTTTTCTAGAGGTGAAAGCCAAATGTTGCAGGAAGAACCAAACTCCACCGAGCTCAGGCCTTCCAGACTTACCACGACCCAAAATCTACCCCTCAGTGTTGGTGGGACCCTCCACGTGGTGCATTCCAGAGCCACAAAACCCAGCCAAAACTGGGATTGCTGCTGATTCCCTTCCTCCCTTCCCACTCTGGAGCTCTGCCTGCCCTCCCCAGTGTTCCCATTTGCTTTTGCAGAAGACATTTTCAGCAATGACCCCATTCCACTGTGCCTTCCACTTCCACTTGCTTTCTTCCATCATGAATCATTAACCATCCCCATTTATCATCAGATAGTTACATATATATATAGCTTGACTTTTTATATATATATATATAACTTTGCATATGCTTGAAATTAAAATAATAAAGAAAATTGCACTGAACTTCAGGGTTTGGAGGTTTGTTTTTTTTTTAAAAAAAACAAAGCTGCAAAACTATCCCACAGAAAAGTATGAACTTTATACTAAAAAGGGAAAGTCAAACCTGGTTGAATTTCGAGCCTACCAACCTTCAGCCCTTTTGATGTCTGACAACAAAGAGGTGTGAATGCTGTCGAGTCACACACAGGTACAGGCAGAACCATCCTGCTCCAGGCTCGTTTTGATGCAGCACAAGCTGCCACGCAGTTAAAAAGCCCCAAAACCAAAGACTTTTAGAAAACCTGCCCATCTACCCCACTCCCCTCATTTTTAACTTTAAATGAGGGTTACAAAGGCGCCGGTGTAGAACTGCTTTGGCAACGTGTCAGATTTAAACTCAAACAGCCCCTCCTGCCCCATGAGAAGCCCTCCCACAGGGATATTTTCTATATTCCGTGTATTAGGAACGTGTCCCAGGGCACAGGCAGAGTTTCATGGCTCCCTGTGCCACCCACTCCCACATTCCCAACTGCAAATCCCCTCCTTGGCTTGGCTGCTTTAAAGCACGAAGAAGGACTGCCTTACCATGGGGCAATTAAAAACTTGGTGTAGGGGGAAAATAAATAGGAAAGAAATCCTCAGCAAGCCAAAGTGTCCTTGCAATCCATGGCCTTCCCTGCTGGGAGGGAGCCCTCCTGCCACAGCACTTTTAGAGCACTGAGCCTCCATCCTGCACAGGGATAACCTAACCAGGAGCCAGGCAAGTTCAGAGGCGTTTGGTCCCAGGAAATCTTTAGGAAACTCCAACAGAGCGAAGTACCAGCAGGAAAAACCTCTTAGGGCAAGTCTGGGGTGACAAATCCCTCAGGCCACAATGGGTTTTTACATTCCCAACAAGGATTTTGGAGCCTACACGGGTGTATCCATAAGTTCCACAGCATGGAAGGGGGTGAGGAAGATGCTCAAAGGAGCAGCATCCTCCTGGCACAACACAAATCCATCCCCATCTCATGGGGGGATGGAGGAGCTGGGATGCTCATGGACCTGGCAGGGGGAAGGAAGCAGCTCGAGGAGAGCAAGGACAGTTTTTAAGCACTCTTGATCGTTCCTTGGAATAAAATATTTTTTAAAAAATTGCTCATCGAGCAATTAAAATGTGCAAACATTTTGCTTGGTGTTCCGACTGCCACATTTAATATTTCAAACAACATCCAGGCCAATATTGTTGCTTAATTTAACATAACTGGATCCTGAATGCATTTCTAACAGATTAAACCACAGAAATATCCACATGTTTTAATGAGGATTTGGCACTACTCGGAGCCAAACACATTTTAGCAATATTTTTGGACTACAAATTCTTTCATAAGAAAAGAAAGCCCACTGGTAATGGAGCTGCATTCCCTACATTTCAAGCCTCTTTGGATTTATGTAAATTGAAAAACTGAAATATTTAGGGCCATTATAATTCAAGCAACATCTGGACAATTTTCTTTGCCTCGTAAAAGATTTCAGTCAGCTTTGCAGAGGCTCAGGCCATGTTGCTCAGCAGAATGGCTCCTTTTACATTTGCATGCTTCACTTCCATTCTGCAGTTTCTATGCCAACAAGCATTTGTAACTCTTTAAAAAGCACATTTGGAACTGGGGGGAGATGGAAGATTGGAAATGTGATAAAGATTTGTTTGTTTTGGGGGGGTTTTGTTGGTGGTGTTTCCCTTAATCTAAATCATCTTTTTTTTTTTTTTTCCTTTTTGAGCCCTGGAAACCTCAAAAAGGCCCAATAACCATCACTGCAGCCATGGCAACTCTTCCACCTGCTTCAAAATGCAGCAGGGACTTGGTAAGAGGAGTTTGTTCAGTCAATTTGATGTATAAAATATATATATATAAATATGTATTACTCCAGTTCTCTCTCCAAAGAAAGAATCAATAGCAAACATCACAAATTTAGGTGTCCATCCCCTACTCCAGTGTCCAGGCCCTGTGAGAGTTTCCAAATCCCAAGGAAAAGTAAACAGGAAAAAGCAGCTACGACTGAACTGTCACTCAAAATCCAGCAGTTTGATTTTTAACCAGATTTTTGGAAGCAACTCCTCCCCTTCCTCCCCACTCCCAGTCCCAGACCTCCCAGATGGCTCCAATTTTATATTTAAAGCTAGTGCTCAGCGCTGTGACATTACAGGTGCACGGAGATAAAGGAAACCACAACCCTGAAGAGGCACAACAGAGCAAACAAGAGTAATGATCTTACAAAACTTAGAGAAAAAACTATATATTTTTTTAATACAGATGCAGCCTACATTGTGAATTCCTCTCCTCCTGAAGTTCCCCATGGGACCAGGATGGAGCTGCCATACTGGGACACCAGCAAAGGTATCCCCCCCCAAAAAAAACCCAGTCAGACCAGGCCATTCCATGGACAGTGGGAAGTTGTTCCCAGCCAAAGGCAGGACTAGGAGGGGGTTTCCTGAGGGAGCTGCACAAGCAGGGAGCACCCACCAACACCTGTTCTTCAGCATTTTTATTATCTAGAGACAGGACAAGGGGGAATGGCTTCAAACTGAAAAGAGTAGGTTTAGCTGGGATATTGGGAAGAAATCCTTCCCTGGGAGGGTGGGGAGGCCCTGGCACAGGGTGCCCAGAGCAGCTGTGGCTGCCCCTGGATCCCTGGCAGTGTCCCAGGCCAGGCTGGACGGGGTTGGAGCAGCCTGGGACAGTGGGAGGTGTCCCTGCACAGGGGTTGGAACGAGATGATCTTTGATGTCCCTTCCAACCCAAACCAGTCTGGGATTCTGTGGTTTTCTTGTCCATGAGCTCCAGAGGATGGAAACCAGAAGCCACAGTGATCCTGCCAGTGCTAAACATTCATTAAGAGGCTCCTGGTTAATGATGGGGATCTGTCAGCCCCTCCAATCCACCTCCTGTGCAGATGTGACACTGATGTGCTGGGAGGGGACAGGATGAAGGGAATGCTGTGCAATAATCAATCCTAACCACAGCCCCAAGAGAAAATCACAGAATCATCAAGGCTGGAAAACACCTCTAAGGTCATCCAGTCCAACCACCCCCATGTTCACCACTACCCTGTGTCCCCAAGTGCCACATCCACATGGTTTTTGAACACTTCCAGGGATGGTGACTCCACCACTGCCCTGGGCAGCCCCTTCCAATGCTTTACAATGCCCAGATACGATTGACTTCTCTTCCTTCAGCCAGATACGACACAGAGAAAGGGAGACTGGGTGCCCTTGGCAAAGCAAAACGTTGAACACATTAACCAGCTCCTTCCCTTCCCTGCACAGCCACAGATGATGCAGAGCATCAGACAACTCATTTCAGCACCAGTCCAGCATTTATTTTTGCAAGAAGGGATCAGGATGAGACCCAGAAAAGGCAAAAACTCCCTCAGGAAGGAGCAGAAGACAAAAACACAAGATGATCAGTACAGTGGTGGGGACTAGAAAAAAGTTATTAATTTTCAAAAGCTGTTTTGTCTCCTGGGCACGGTAACAGCCCTCAGGTCCCAAAAACAGCTCCTGCTGCACAGAGCCATCAAAGAGCAGGAGCAAAGGCTTCATCTGGGAAACTCCTGCCATTTGAGAGAGGCCTCCAGGCCACTGCCTGGCACAGGGAACGCCTGCAGCACAAGGAAGGGGTCTCGCAAAAATAAAGCCACCAACACTCACTTTTCCAGTCCTGGCTGTGCCGTAGGAAGGGGCAGCTCCTCCTCTGGCCCAGCTCTGGCCTCTGGTGCTTCCTGCCACGATTTCACAACCTTTGCCATTTCAAAAGTCCTTCTGGCAGCCACAGCAGCAAGCATGGAGCTGTTTTACACGGGTGCGTGACTGAGGCATTCGGGCTCCTCTCCCCGCGTCGCGCACAGGGAGCTGACACTGCCCACGGACCGGGGCCCTAACTGCTGCAAATTGGAGCATTTTCACCTCCCTCAATGAACTGTATGGGTGTGTTCTAGCTGGAAATACAGCTCCATCTGGGATTGAAGAGACTGAGCCTAAAATACTGAAATCAACAGCAGCTTTCGACAGACAGGAGCTGGCCACATGGGTGTTCTCCGTCTGGGATAACTTCTTCCATGCTATGCACGAGCCAAAGGCACCAACAGCAAGAAACAGCAATCCCTAGCAGCTACAGAATGAATAAAACTGGGCAGGTTTCTGCTGCAGCCCACACCTACACCTTCCCAAGATGTCTGAACAGAGAGAAGAGAGAGATCTCATCTCTTAAGAGGAGGGAGAGTGATTTGAAATCAATGTTTGGCAAAATCAAAGTCTGTGGGGACTCGTGTTAATGAATTCCCCTGCCGGGTTTATGATGTTTAAAGGAAAACAAAAGATTGCTGCAGGCACGGCAGAGCAGGTGAGACCCCGGGGAGGTTGTTCCCACACCTGGTTTTATATTCCCTAAGCTCCCTCCAAGCAGGAGAGGCTCCCTCCCTGCCCTGTGCTCAGGGACACTCAGGTGAGGAGCCACTGTCCCACCTGGGCACGGTGGTCTCCCGGACCTGGGTGGTGTTGAGATGCTCCAGTTGTTCTCCTGCTTGAGATGGCAGCTCAAAACTGGCTGGAAATGCAGCAGATGATCTCATGTGCTCCTCAGCTAATGGAAATACCCAGGGGCCACGGGTCCTTCCTGCCCAGCCTTCTCCCAGTGGGTCCCTTATGGGATTAGGCAGCAGCCACACACGACAATTCACTCGGAGCTGGACTAAGTGCTACGGAGAGATCATGAAAATGAATTAACTCCTGCCCTTCTCTCTTCTGTGATCGATTACACTCTGCTCCTTCAGAGCAGTTTCACATAAGGGGAGAGGCAAACATGGGACAGATACGAGGAATTTATTCCCACGTGGTTTCTGTGAGGACACACAACACTGAAGTTGCCCCGTGCCTCCGCGAGGTGAGGAAGGAGCCAGGGCCACATCCAGGTGTGGTGCCAGCAGCTTTTCCCTGGATACAGAGGAGACGAGCTCCACCTCCCCGTCCCTGTGCCTAGGAGCCCCACCTGGACGTGGAGTGCTTGTGGGGACATGAATGACTGGGCAACAAACCCTGGTCACTACACAAAGCTCTCGAGTTACCACACTGGGCTTTTTCTCTTCACCCGCCCTCAGGGTAAACCCCACTGGAAGCACAACCATCCCCAGATCCAGGTTTTTCCCTATTTCCCAAAGCCTGTTGGGATAAAACAGGAAAGCAAAGCAGAGGGGAGATCCAGCACTGCCCTGACGCTGACCTGGAGCTCTGTCAGTGCTCCCCCAGCACCTTCCCCAGAGCAGGCCTGGGATGAAAAATAAATGTGTTGGGTGATAAAACACAGAGCTCCCTTCCCCAACCAACGCACCCACCAAGGCACTCATTTAGCTCTGAGATCCAGCACTGAATATTGCATCACTCTGGAGCCTTTTAAGGAAACATTCCAGCATTTTCCCATATTAATCAGGTAATTTTTTTTTTAGCCAGACAGAGTTAAAAATAACCAAGAGCCAGGTAGGTGTCAGTGAAAAGCTCCAGCAGGGAAAATCTTGGCCCATCACACCTGGAAGGAAGGAAGTCCTTGCCCATCTCCAGGCACTGGCCCTGCAGACAAACACAACCAAGCCCAACGACAACTCTCCCCATTAATTCTGGATAATTTTAGGGTCTCAGCTGCAGGCAGTCCATCTCTCCAGCAAAATCCTACCTAAGACTTGCACTATCTACCACAGCAGGCTTGACCCCATTTTCATATGCAGAAGCAAAAAAAAAAACCCTCCTAATCCTACAGAACCCAGAGCAAATAACACTCTGGGACTGTGTGATACCACCCTATTAAATACAAACATGTTCCTACAGCAGCTCAATGATTTTAAGCATTCACCATCTTTTCATTTCCGTTTTAAGCACTTTGCCTGGCAACTGTCTGAAGGGCAAACCATTATAGAAATAGGAAGACAATTAATTTTCCTTTATTCTGGAAGAGAGGATTATTGGAATAAATAAAATAATCAGCTTAAACAAGAGCACAAATTCACAACTTCTGAAAAACAGAGGACAGGTTTCTTTCATTTTCCTTTCCAGAGAAATGATTTCCTGGGATGGCATTTGCAAGGGAAGTGCAGAAGTTTCGGAGTTAACCTTGGACTGCTGACTCACAAATCACTGCCTCCATGCCTTCAGCAGGAGGAAGGCTGGCATTTCACTCTTAGAGCCACTTTATTTATTAATTTAATACAGCAAATCAGAACAGCCCCCCAAAAAGATACAGAGGTCACTTCCCAATCTCATTTGGACCAGAGGTAAATCTGAGGCAGCCACTGCTGGACACCAGCCTTTGGCAGCAGATGTTCAGCATCACAATTAATGTGGTTAAAGGAGGATCTGACACCCTATGACACACAGGTACACCTACATATATGAATTAAATTAAAGGTATTTCACTCCCAAACCCCAGAGGGAGAAGGGAACAAATGGAAGAGGAGAGCCTTCAAGTTCATATTAGCACGAGATGAAATTATTTACTGAGAAAAATTCGGGATATCTTGGTAAGAACTGGAGAGTTATTTCTGGAGGACTCCTCCAATAAGCAGAATGAGTTACAAAAATAGGATGGGAACTGTGGTTCAAGGTTGCTACAGCCTCAAAAAGCAACAGAGATAATTGATGGAGGCACAGATTCCCAGGAACACTAAGGACTGTGGAAGTACGGAGAAATCAAATTGATGATCTGGAAAATAGCACAAGATTAAGAGTGATCAGGTTAGTGGGGGCTCCTGGAGGAGCAGAAGCAGGAGAAGGCAGACTTTTAGTGTTCGATGGGTTATGAGGAGGTGGGGGATGAATAATCCCCACTGTCCAGGGTGTCTGGGAGAGCCATGTCCCCACACAGGCCACTTATCCAGTGCTCCACATTCCTGAGGGAAGGATCCAGGAGCCCATGTGTTTATGGCAGCTCACAAATCTGAGCCTGGTTCCAGGATCCAGCACCATCTCCCACCTGCAGGAAACGGCTCCAACTGCTCCCTGTCCTTCCTCCAGTCACAAACTCCGGGTGCCCGGGCACAGCCACATCCCAGCAGCGGGAGGAAGCACCGCTGGGAAGAGCTCCTGCACATCCCAGCACCCTGTGCTTCCCACAGGGAACAGCCATTTCCTCTGTGAGCTCCTCCAGTTCAGAGCACTGTGGCAGCAAGTAGGTCATGGACTCAAAGAGTCACCTGCAGTTTGTTTCCTCTTCCTTTCTCTGCCTTTTTGGGTTTTTAAGAGCCACCAAATCACTTCACCACCACCTTCAAACCCCATCCATCCATCCATCCATCCATCCCCTCTCCTTACAGCCCTGTCTCCTGCATTTCTGCTCTCTCCCAGCTCTGTTTAACTCCACCTCTCCCCCGCAGGTCCTTAAAGCAGGATTTTTTCTTCCATCTTTCTCTCTCCCACAACCATATTTTTCCCAGGATAAAGTACCCCTTGCACTGCTTCTCTCACCCTCAGAACCCCAGATGTCCTCTGTGCTGGTCGATGCATTAAACCCCATCCACTATGGCAATGGAGTTATTTTATAATTTCACATCTGGGTTAAAAATGGCAGTTCCTTCCCCTGTGTCTGTAACTTCACTCACTAATCCTCAGGGGAAAGGGGGTAAGGAGTCCCCTCTGCCAGCTGCTGCCTTCAGGCTTGCTCAGGTCCTCTCTCCATGCAGGGATCCATGAACTCCAAGGAGCACAGGATGCCCCAAGACCCTTCCCTGCTTCACCCAGGAGTGTTTGGGCAGGGGGACAGTGCTGCCAAAGGACACAAAACAAGGATGCAGCAGCAAGGACTGAGCCCAGGGTGTTAAGGAAGCCAAAATTCAGCCATAAATTGGATTTCAAAATGGCCAGGAAGGCAGGAGAGCAGGAAATAAAACTCCTCTGAAGGTGGAGAAATGCTGCATGTGACAGCAAACCCTTCCACCCAGCGTCACCACAGAGAGGATTCATCACAGCCAATAATTACAAGGTTCATCTCATAATGTCTGCTCTTAAAGGCATTGCCAGTTGAGTCCAGGCTGGCTGAAGCAGTTGGAAGGGAGAGAAGCAAAGCCACCAGGCTTTGAAGTGGTCACCATTTGATTATTAAAGACTGGGGCTTGCATGTCACGTACATCCAGCACAGTTACTTCCTCCTGCCTGGGATTGCCAGGTTTTTTTAGATATAGATATATGAGGGGTTTTTAGATAACCTGTAGGATTCAGTTCCATCTTGTTCTTTCTGGTTTGAATACAGTCCTGGGCCGATAGGATACCAAAAAGGTGAGCAAGTCCCAAATTCAGGTTTCAGTTCCTCCACAGAAGGTGGAGAGAGAGACAAAACTGTGCTGGTGGAGAAAGAGACAAAACTGGCCACACAGGCAGAACTTTTCACACAAATCTAAAGATAGGAATGTGCAAATCCAAGCAATGAATCCTCCTGCAAAGTCCAAGTCACCCATCTCAAAGAAAGCATCCAGGAGACCCTGCCCTGCATTCCCTGCACATCCCACACCCTGCAGCAGGCACTGGACACAGCTCTACGGGATGCAGAACCTCCCTCAGCTCAGCCACACCAGAGTGCTCAGGGTTTGCAAGGAGACAGAGGTGCCCACTCCATGGGAACATCCAGCAGGGACCTGCAGAACTCCTCTGGCAGAGCCCAAGAACAAACCCACAACCTGAAATTAAATTTGGTTGTAGCTATTTTTTTCCCTTCCAGACTTATCAGTTCCAGGGCTTGCTGGAAAGGAGCTGAATGTCTCCCTGGAAGAGAGGAGCCCTGCACAGGAGGGAAGCAGCTGTGGGATGGGGCTCTCCCAAAAGCTGCTCTGATCCAGAGGCACCAAGTCCCCAGGCCACTGAACGTTTGGTCAGGCTGAAGCATCATGCTCTGTGCTGGAGACTCTCCTCAGCCACTGAAAATAGCTCATTTCCCCCATTTTACTCTAAAACAAGAAGAGGATGAGGGCTTTATCCTCTGGCTTTGAGCCAAAACCCATGGCACTAAGGAAAGTGTCACCTTTGTCCCTTTGCTGAGCCTTTCCCCCATTCTGGGACTGGAGATGGGAGGAAAAAGTTTAAAGCTGCTCCAAACCATTTCAGGGATGAACTTGATTACTCTTCCAAGTGAGGTTGAAATAATGAATGGGATCATCCAGGCTCCCTCAAGTCACCCTCTGGAAAAGGGAAGGACAGCAATGACCTGCACTGGGGGAGAGCCAGGGCCCAGCACCTCGTTCCAGACCAAGGACCACTCCTGGTGTCACAGGACCTCTGGGCCCTGTCCTGGTAAAGCAGCCCCTACCCACACACCTCAGCCTGAAGATGCATTTTAGTTATACCCAGATTTGTTATACACAGATTTTTAAGGTTTCCTTTAACTTTCTTGCTTTCACCTTTGCTTCTCAAAAAAACTGTTTCCCAGCTCTTCCACCAAACGGGCTTTTATATAGAATTTGATCATTTTCCTCTGAACTAAAACCCCTTGTCACGGTGACAGATATGTCGCTGGCATCAGTTAAAAATGTGAAAGAGAAAACACTCATCCACCACTGAGAAACAAGCAGCACCACCGAGTCCTGACACAACCATGGTCCTCCACGACACGAGTCTTTGTTCTCACAATCATCTCCAAAACAATATTCTGACAACAACATCCCTCCCTGTATAGATTTATATTGCTATATCTCTATCATTTCCCTCACGCCCGTCAAAATGAAGTTATAATTAACCCATCATCAATAGAAATTACAATGATTTTGAAACAGCAAGAAACAATCTATTTGCATTTGGTAGCTAATTATTCCCCCTACGCACACAGCCACCAATGTTCTCTAAAACCATCCACAGAACAGACAGTCTGTGCTAGCCAGAGCTTCTGGAAAGGAGGGGAAAAGGAGGGACTAAGCAAAAAAACCTCAACGTTGGGGTGGCAAAATTTTCTTCAAACCTGCAGCATCTCGAGCTCAGCCAAGTCTGTAATAGAATTGCCCTTCTGAACCCATCCAGCAGTGTTAGAATCCACCTGGGTATCACATGGAGGCTGACAGCAACCTCAGGACAAACCTAGTGGGAGCCACTGACATTTGCTAAATTACTGAAGAATTATTATTATTATTATTATTCCCTTCTTCGCGCCACTCCAAGGAAACGTGAAGCCATTTTCCGATAAAAGCTGTTGGACGTAAATTTCCCACCGGGCAACACCAGGGCTGCTCCCAGAGCCAGAGATCTGCAGTGGCACGGGCAGCGCTGCACCCGTGGTTATTCCCTCCTCGAGGCAGGAAGGGTGTGCCCTCCTTCCAGCCACGCTCAGTCCCGGGGGGCTGCCCAGGGGTGACCTCCAGCCCCTCCAGCTCCGCCTCATTCCAGTCAGGTACAGAACAAAACAATCCCTTCCCCACCCCCGCCCCCACGCCAGGCAAGTTTTGCTGACAGATCACCTCCATTTCCTCACCATCCCCAAGGATCAGAGCGATGTTTGTAAGAGGTAAAGACACGAGCCGTGGCCGGGGAGCACTGCCTTCCCCCAGCCAGAGCAGCCTGACAAAAATCAAGCCACCCAGGGATTTCTGCTTGACGTCCTGCGTGCCCCAGGTTGGCCCTCCATGGCTCGTGCTGCGCTCAGAGGAAGCTGATACAAAGCACCAGGGATGGTAAATCACATCCTCCTTCACCCACACTTCTGGAGGCGAGTAGAAAAAACACTCTTCGCTCATTATGAACTATCCGAGGTTTCCCTTCCTCCGGGATGCCCCCACAAAGCAGGGATTGGGGAGGAAGGGGCTCAGTTTCACCTTAACACCATCCCTGTGCCTGCGACACTTACCTGGCTGCCAAGGCATCCCTCCTCAACACGCCGAGAGTCATCAGCCTTAAAAGCAAAGCCAAAATAGCTCAAGGATTGTTTTCCTTCCCCCATCTGACACGGGATTGCAGCTCCTCAGGCATGGGGAGGAGGGGGAGCAAAATAATAATAATAATCAAAAGCAAAAGACTAGTCTTCTGTAGGCAAAGCTAATCCTGTCACACGTTTTCTTCCCAACAGAAGCATGAGAGATCGAGTCCCACTGGGTTCTGCTCACAACTAAACAGGACGAGGTGTTTTCAGCTCCCTTCTGCCAACACAGCTCAACGAGCAGCAAGGCCTCACCTCCTCTAATCATTTAACTCAACACGAAGCCACCCTGGTGCTCTACCCCAGCTCTAGAAAGTCAGCCCGAGCTTCAGTATGGCCTTGCACGGAAATAGGATTACTTTGGCCTGGAGGAAAAAAAGAAACCACAACATGAAGGTCACCCATAAAATCGTTACACAGCTCCCTCTTCCCCGGCTCTTAGAGAAAAAAACCTTTCTCAAACCCTCAACCTGAAAGGAGAAACACAAAAAGATATGTACATTAATGCCATATACCTCCGTCAATTTTTTTCCTCGTGTCTTTAGAGCAGTTGTTTACTGCAGCCAACTGCAGAGAAATTACAGTAGCTTAACTCTCCAACTCCCTCTAAAGGATTAATCTTCCAGTGAGCATGCTCACGCGGGAGCTTTTTCAGCACTTGCATCCATTTCATGAGTGAGGGCTGCTGCACACATGAGGAAATGCCATTTCAGGGCTCCAGGCAGAGCGAGCAGCCCCCAAACCAAGGGCTAAAGCCCTTCCCAGGGCTCCACAAAGGATCTCTGCCCAAGCCTCCAGCTCCAAGGAGGTTGAAAGATTTCACGTCCATGGCCCCTTTCAGGAAGGAGGGGGGGCGGTGGTTTCCCTGCGACACTCGTTTGAAATGTCTGACCTTGGCTTTTCTCTACAGGCTGGTGGACAGTTCATCCACAGAAGCTGGAGTCAAAAATAGCTTCTTCTCGCTGGCAGATTTTTCCTTTTGCATCGCTTGTTGGCTCATCTTTGCTTTTCAGAAAAAAAATCTGAAGATAATTTGGGGGGCAGGGAGGGGGAGGGGAGGGGAAACATTCAAATAAAAAGAAACAGCTTTAAAAATCTAGTTCTCAACTCTGCATCACAGTTGGTAACAGATCCTGAGACACATTTAACTCCACAGATTAAGGACCCATGCAAATGAGGATTTGCTGGTAGACAACAAATCCAGTATCTAAACAAGGCTGTTCAAGTAATCTTGTCCATTCTCTCCTAGACCACTGTAGATTAAACTGCTCTGTTTGAGATATTTCTCCCTCACCTCAAATGATGCACCTCAAATCAAAGCCTTCCTGGTGAAAATAAAGCTCCAAAATTAAGGACAAATACACTGCAGAAATAGTTTCTTCCATTTTCATCTTCTCATATTCCAGGGTTCTGCCCTTCCCCTTCCCATTTATCTATTTTATGTCCTGTTGCTTAATTGCTCTTTGTAGCTGAAAGAGATCCAAACCTCCCCCTCCCCCCAAAGGCTCTTATTTCAAGTTTTAAACCCAGCTTGAGTCTAGGACACGTAGAGACCAGACTGCAGCCCCTGAGTCCAGGGAAAATCACAACCCCAGAGCCCAGGGAAAACCCAGAGGGGGCTGCAGCCCAAGGTCTGAGATCGCTTCCCAGATCCGGCGCCAGGCTTCACCCCGGCCATTACAACCACCTAAACATGTATTTATTTTTCCAAAAGTCTTGAGTGTCTTTGATGCCATGAAGCCCCTTTAATGTTTGAAGCCCTACAAGTGAATCCACAAAAAGGCAGGATGTCAGGAGAGTGTTAAAGAAGGGCTATGGCTGCGTTTGACAATGAGCGCTCACCATAGCGACCGTCCCCGTAAGAAGTGATAAAACCTGTGGTGACACTGGATATTTTGCTCTGTTGCCACCTAAATAAAATCACCCCCAGAAAGGGAATCTCTGTTACCATGCATTAAAATAGAGGCTTTGTTTTATTTATAAAGCATCCAAACTGGTTGGTTTGGATGTGTCAGAGCACAGGCTGTTCAGACACCCCTCCCTGCTCCATCCTTCGGGGACTTAATGACTGATGGCTGCACTTCACCCTGCCCTCGCCTCCCACGGATCTCAGGTGCTGCTGAGCCTGCCCCAGCTCCTCCAGGGAAGGTCTGGAGCCAGGGTGGGATCTGACCCTGAAAACCCCTGCAAAGAAAACCCCAGACTTTGCAGAAGGCAGATGTGAAAAAGCCTCCACGGAGGAGGATGATGTCCCACACTTCCTCCTCCACGGCAGGATTACACCCATGAAGGTGGGATAGCAGCTATGGAGTTATCCTGACCTGTCATTCCTAATTTGGAAACCAGTCATACTCCCTGAGAGTTTAGACTTTGAAGATTGACTACTATTGATTCTTCTGCAAGCAAACAGCCCAAGCTGGCAATCAGTCAATAATAAGCAATTACTCGACAGCCTCTTATCTGCAGATGCCAGCCCAGACAGCTCGATTCGTGGAGGCAGCAGGTCAATAAATCAAAGCTGTTCTCAAATTTTAAAATATCATCATTTAAAAACCCGCCCAGCCTTCAAACTGGCTGGAGGAGCAGCCAGGTCAGGGGGATTCCTGCAGAACAGTGTGGTGGCTATCACTAATTTACAGCACGGGAGATAGAACGGGATGTGCTGAAATCCACCCCGACACTCCTTATCTCTCAGGAGTAGCATGAGTGGCAGCTGGATGAAGATGATGAGAGGGAGAGGAAGAAGCAAAACCCTTCTCCTTTGAACAACGACTTGTAGGGAAAAAGCAGAGCACGGCAGCCTTCCCACAACACTCACCAATCCCTGGGACACACCTTGCTGCTCACCAGGAGCCTCAAACCCCAACAAAAATGTGTTTAACACCATCAAGACAGCAAATTAATGGCACCTCTCTTATCCCCCTGCTGTGACCCCCGTGCCCTGGGTGCACAATTAATCATTTCATCCCAGGAAATGCACTTCCTCGCTTTTTCATGGCCTAAACATGATACAAGCACATGAGCCAAAGGCCCCTCTTGAGCATTTCAGTGTGACCCAGAGGCGACGCTTTAAACCCAGCGGTGCCAACAGTGCAACAAAGAAAATCAGCTGAAAACTCATGGAGGCATTTTATGCTCTCAGTGCAGACTCCCTTTACAGGCTCATTTATATGAAAAGAGATAAAAATTGCCTATTTAATTTGCAGAAGGCCGAGCACACAGCTGGAATGCCAGCCCAGTGCAATGGCAACCTTTATCTATCTATCTATCTATCTATCATTGCAAGGGCAATCACAACCTTCCATCTACTTCTGGAGACTATAAAAACTCTGGTACCTTCCCAGTTTGTCCATGGGTTCTTGCACAAGTCATGGAAACAGCCTAAAAGTACCAAAGGAACGGCATAATAAGCATAAAAAGGGGTGACCCACTGGAAACAAGATCAATCCCATAGCTGGTACTCACTCTTCATACTCCCTTTGCCACAAAATTCAGGTATCTGAGGGTACATTCTAAATATCCTCAGTCTTCAACACTTTTCAGTGGTCTGGGAGGGAAGGTTGGGTGAAAGGCAGCAGATAATGGATTATTTCAACTGTACTTGGCAGTTGGGACAGACTTCTTGAGGGGGAGCCTACTGAGGTTTTCATTTCCATCTACACACGGCGCGCTTGGGTCCCTTCAGCGGTGGCTGGGCCAGCAGGAAGCTGTGGGAAGCTGTGCCCAAAATCTCAAAAGGATTTCCTCTCTTCTTACCCACAGAGCACCTACAGGTGGCTTTTACACTGCTAGCCTTGTCTGTAGCACGGTGGCAAAGCATGGGAGAGCACTCAGGAGAAAAAAAAAAAAGTGTTAAATGCATCTTCCTGTATCACTCTCACCATTTATAGAGAAGCTACGAAATGCCAAAGCAGCTGACAGGATCCCACAAACCGCACTGCAGAGCACCAGTGGCTCCTGAGTTTTGCAGGAAACCCACCAGAAAGATTTTCACGCAATACCTGCAGTTTTCTGATATAAAATATGGACTCTTTTCCTTCAGATGAACAGCAGGTCAGTGCATCCATGCTGTAAGGACAGTCCACTGCCAGCACAGCTCTGGGGAGGAGCCTGCAAAGCTGCTGGAGTTGCTGGAAAACATTATTTATTTGCCCAGAAAGGAGCTGCCTGCCTTGGGCCTGGCTCCCACAGCCCCACTCAAACCTGTGCTGTCCTACTCCACACAAGGAAAATAATGCAGCAACTTCACAAACCACAGCTGTGGCAGTAACACAAGACTGTTTCTCACCTTTTATGACAAAAGCAATGCCAGTTGCAAGACAATAAGATATCACAACCTGCCATTCATCCTCCCACCTCAAGGCACAGCCATTCCATACAAAAGCTGGAGATCACCTGTCGTGCTCTGCTTCCTTCTTTCAAATGAAGCATTGTGTTAGCACCAGGATCCCGCTGCTTTGGGGCTGGAAGTGTTGCTAGAGCAACAAAAATGCTGGAAAGTAGAGCAGAGAACAAAAGGACTCCACAGCCCCACCGAGGATGTGATCAAGGAGACAGCAACAATGTAAAATGGGACCAGGAGACCTCCCTTGGAGCAGGGAGCTGCCATCTCCAATCCTCTGCTGGGCACAACGGTAATTTAGCAAGGAGATCATCCCAGTAAGGAATTCCAGCAGCTCAGCCCCACGTCTGCTTCTTCTCAGGAGCCCCATGACTGACCAGGGCACTGCTCCTCTCCGTGATCCATCCTTTCATGCCCAGCACGAAGATGCCACTCGCAGCTGACTTTGGTGCACAGAGGTGGGAATTAGGGACAGACTTTTCTGTAAAGGCAGAGTAAATCCCTGCTTGCATGCCCAGCAGGTTGCCCTTGCAGCAGGAGACGTGGTCAGAAATCCAAATTAGGTGACATTCCAGAAGTTCACTGGGCTGGGTAGACACCATCAGTCTCTTCATGGGATCCCACTGCACCTCGCAGGGCTTATCAGAGTGGCCCTTATGTAAGGAATGTGGATGCTTTAGGAAACAATCCTCAAAGCAGACTGATTCAGGGATTCCCTTTGCCCCTTCGGGCACCTTCAGCACAGGGACACTGCACCCAAGGTGTGTGGGAAGTGTCCTGATGGGAACTGTCACCCCCTGGAGCTGGGGAGGGACAGGCAGCAAACACCAGGCTGCTGTGGGATGGC
Organism: Edolisoma coerulescens; assembly: GCA_013397115.1. Taxonomy (NCBI): domain Eukaryota; kingdom Metazoa; phylum Chordata; class Aves; order Passeriformes; family Campephagidae; genus Edolisoma; species Edolisoma coerulescens. Next base: position 102,851 of record VWZW01004521.1, read on the forward strand.
AACCCACTGCCAAAACCCAGCCATGGAGGGCTGTGTTTGCTGCATCAGGCTGTCTGCAGCCCAATCCTGATCCCGGAGAACTCTGGAAGAGCTCAGAAAATCCTTAGACTTCACACACACTCGGATTTGTTTGCCCTACACTGGTCACAAGGATCTGACGAGCTCTGATTTGTCTCTCAAGATAAAAAAACACTGTTTAAAGGCAACCTTTGTCATGTAACAAAAACTGTCCTTCTGTGCCTGCTCTTCCTGTCACCTGCACCAGTGGCATTAACCCTGGGGCTGCCAACAGCTTCCAGAAAGCTCTGAGAGGAAAGTGAGCCCCTGGCAGGAGTCACATTTGCTACATGGGATTACAAACCACTCAGACAAACTAAGCAGCACCATCAGGAGAAGTCCTGGAGGTCTCTGGCTTGAAGTATAAAAGCAAAAAAAAAAATCGGTTTTTTTTAAAGCTTAAGCAAATCCTTCAGTGAAGCTGATGAAGACACAAAAATCCTCAGGGTGGCTTCCGAAAATGAGCGAAGGCAGGACCAGCTTCAGGGAAGCGAGGCTCAAAGCCTGGCCCAGAGCCGGCCTCACCTCCTTGTGACCACCTGCACGGGTTACAGACCACGCAGCAAAGAGGATGAACAGTATTTATCCACCCTCTGGATTAAAATTCAGAGGTGGAGAAGTCACATGAACTGCTGAGATCCCAGCACCGGAGCCTGCTGGCCCTGGGAACAGATGGCCAAGGCTGCCAGAGTGAGGCTCCACACCTCAGGAAAACTGAAGGGGTGGCTGCAACTTGATCCAAGGCCCTGATATCCATGGCTGTGCCCGTGACCTTCCAAACCAGCCCAGTATCAAGGCTCAGAGGCCTCCTCGTGCCTGCTCACAGCTCTGGGAGAATCACTGTCTCCTCCTCTGCTCTGCTCAGCCATGCACCTCTCCCGTGGCACACAGAGCCCTGGGATCTGCTCCAGCCTCACCTCGACTGGCACCTGCAGCCCAGCTTTTCAACTCCAAAATAGCTTCTTCCCCATTTGACCCCTTAAAACAAAAACCGCAGAGAAATACAAAAAATTCCAACAGAATGGAAACGCTGGAACTGTATAATGTAATGTAAAAAAAAAAGAGTAAATTAATAATTAATCCAAGGACCTGAAGACTGGTCCAGCCACAATTTTGGCATCTTTTTAGCCATCCCTGATAAAGGCACCTTTACACATGACAGTTCTGTTGAGACAGGTCAAAGTTAGACCAAGAGAAATGCTCTCCTGTCACGCCTGTGTTCAGCAGCCTGAATGTGCCCCAAGACTGCCCACAAAAAACTTCAATCTGGGTTCCAGCATTATCCAAATACAATCTTCATTAACAGTCATTGCTTTCAACATGCAAAGGAACTGCCATGATCATCCTGTCAACTATTTCTACAAATCCAATGGATAAAAACCTGTAACTGAGGGGAAAACATGTGACATCTGCTTCTTCCTGGCTTTCCTGCTCTGCTGAGGAGGGCTGGGAGGAGCCCAGGAGCCCATCCAAAATGATCTTTATGCCATGGAAGCAGCTCACTTCACTCAGCAAGGCTAATTTTGTGCCAGCAAAAACTGCAGCCACGTTCCAGCCATCCAAGACACCCACGCAGCGTTCCGAGGCAGCATTCCTGGATGGAGGCATGGCTCACACCTGCCCACACCGCCAGGGCCTGGACGTGCAGCCCTGGTCCCAGTGTCTGTGCCATTGTGTCACCACAAACAGCTCTCCTCACAGTGCTGAACGCTCTGGAATAGTATTCCTGTAATAATTAGTGACTATTACTCTGATGCATTAATGTTTTACAAGTCCCAAACCCTCCTGTCTGGCCTCGCTGGGCAATTCCAGAGCAGAGCCCTCAGCAGCGCAGCCCTGCTCCTCTTCCTCCTGCTCTGGGTCTGCCCTGGACCGTGGGCTATTCCCCCATGGAATTGTGTCCATATAAACAACCCGTGCCACAGGCAGATCCCTCGCCACACCCCTGGGAGATGTCAGGGCAAGGAAGGGGTTTTTAATCTGATTTTGGGCACCACATCCCTGGAGAAGCTGCTGCTGTCACATCAGCAACCCAGAGGCTGCCCTAGAAAAGATGGAGATGTGAACTGCTCCTCCCAGAAGCTGCCCAGCCCAGCAGGCAGTGACAGCCTCCTGTGGGCAGGGACAGATGTGCCCAGTGCCACAGCACAGCTAGGGAGCTCAGGGGAGGAGACACAGCACCCAGATAACAGCAGTGGTCACAGGGGATTAGCTCTGAAACTCAACTTGGGAAAACTCACCGCTCAATTCACATGGAGATTAACAATCATTCTGATTCAAGGGTTCCCACAGAAAGAAATGGGCCAGATGAGCCACTGTGGTCCTTCCAACCTGATTGATTTAGGGATTTTGTGGTGACCCATTTTCCTGGGAATTCACTTGCAGAGGTGCCCTGTGCCTCTCAGACCCCAGGCAGCAAGGGAAGAACAATCTGTTGGGACACCCAGGGAGCAGGGAATGTCTGGCAGAGGCAGGAAACCCTCTCCTTCCCCCTGCCTTTCCTCCCCGGGGGATGTGACACGCAGGGATGTTTCCAGTTAGCACAGCCCTCCATCGGCCAAACCTTCACACAGTCCTGATAATGCAGTGAGAAAACAATCCTGGCTGATTTTCCTTCCGTGCAATTTAACTTCTAGTACTGAATATAACACGCTCCTTCCCACTCCTGTGCCCAGAGCCAAACAAAGCTGATCTGCTGGAGAGGGAGGTTTAAATAGGATTTAAGATCTGCCTCGAACTCCTGGTGGCAGCCCACGATGGAGGGGATCCTACCCAGGCTGAGCAAGAGACTGCAACCACATGGGTTTGTCACATGTGGAACAAAAGAAAGCATTGAGAATTTGTGCCAAAACATTAAGGGCTTTTTCTCATTCAAAAAAAAAAAAAANAGCTGAACCAACCAAGAGAGGAGGGTTTTTCCCAGGGTTTCTGCAAGGCCAGATGCAGCCTGTGGCTGGGAGGATGCTGCACTGGGACACAGCAGGGCAGGGGATGCTGCTGGGGGGATCCAGCCCTTGTGATCCCCTCCCTGCTTTCCTCCACTCCCCTGCCCTGTGAAACCAGGCCTGAACCTCCAGCTGCAACTGCTGTGCTCTTGCAAAGCCACGTAAAAAACCCAAACACAACAGAACAAAAAGGAAAGGTCACTTAGGTGACACTTTCAGTTTTGCTTTAGAAAAGTCCCTGACAGGTTGTCAAAGCGGATTTGTTTATTAAAAGTGTATTTTTCCTAGCAAGGAGCACAGAATGTCTGTACAATAGGTGCCATAATTGCCCAGGTTTGTTAATAATTGCATCGGCTGGAACAGGATGCATTAGCCTAATTTAAGAACAAAATCAGAACATATGAAAGATCACAGATCCCATTCTCAAGGTGAATCCGAGGCTGCTATCACAAGTCCAAAGAAGAGGAGCTGGACATTCAGAGTCACACTGGCTTTGATCACAAATAGTTCATACTTTACAAAGTGCTTCTAGAAGTTTTCTATTCCCTTCATCAGGCCTGGCCATGATGTCAAGGAATAAAGCCAAAAACTAGAGCATATAAAACAGTGACCATTATGTAACTCGCCATCTCTTACCTAATGAAGATAATCTGTACATTTAAAAATTAACATTCAGCAGTTCTTCAACACTTCCAGTTAAAGGCTTCCAACACCAAGTCAGGCCTTTGAACTTTGGGAAAATATTACCTCTGTTTTACAGATGGGAAAAGCATCACAGGCAGCAAAACCTCGACCAGCCTTGCCTGGACACTTCTTTAACTTCTTTTGTCTAAGCTGCTGGCTGCCCCACTGCCTGGGTACACTGCAGGGAGGCTGCTCTCGCTGCAGCTGATGGCAAATCCCTCCCTGACTCCTGTAGGTTTGGATCAGGTCCCAAAACTCTTTTTAATATAATACTCCAGTCTGGGTAATCTTCTGTCTTATGGAGGGTCAATGCTGCAAACTCTGCCTGCACTTAAGTCCTATTATCTGTCTGCACTAATTCTGCAGAGACAGCATTTCCTCAGCCCTCAGCTCAGACAACACCACACTCACCAGCCCCAGACACGAAGCCAGGCAGCTGCTAAGAGGGAAAAAAGAAAGCAAAACCCACAGATTTACCTTTTCTCAACACTCAACCACACAGTCCAAGCCTCGATTCGCACACGGGACCACGCTTCAGGAGCCCTGGGCCACGAGCAGGTTACGCTCTGCGCGCTTGCAAAGCACCCTCCATACTTACAGGGCAATAAAAATTAGCTTAATTAATAATACATCAGCAAGGAAATGTTAACGAGCACCCAGCAGGGGAGCAGGGGCTGTTGTCTAATCTCCTTGTGTGGACTGCTTGCTTTGGCAGGGATCAGCAACTGCATCAGCATCAGCATCGGGGCAGGCAGGGCTCTGCGCCACCGGGGACACCCGCAGGAAACATTTACATCTCTCTTTAAAGCAGACACTGTTGCATCAGGAGTTACTCTGGGCAGCCCCACGCCAACTTCCACTTGTGGAGTTTTGGTCGTTTAAAGAAGAATTTCGGCTATCCCTGGGCACCCAGTGCATAAATACAGAGACACGGGGCCTCCTCCCGCAGCTCTTCGGCCACGTCTGCAGATTCTGCAGCTCTGCCCACGCCGGCCTCGAGCTGCTGGGTCACCAGTGGGGGGGACCAGATCAAACCTCCCTGTTCTTGGGAGGTCACTGGGAATATCCAAGCCATTTCCTTAGGGTTTGCCCACCCTGAAGAGGCACAGCGTGCTGAGGCACATCCCCAGGCGGGCAGTGGGAATCCCCCCTCCCAGCTGGTTCTCCTCCCTGTCGCAGGAGGCAGCTTGGGCACCCCACAAGTGCCAGCCCGGGGCTCCCAGCCCCCGGGCAGCCCTGGAGGGGATGAGCTGCAGTGAGGCGTGGGGAGGAGGTTCCCTGAGCCAACGGAGCAGCCGCCGCTCCTGCCTTTCATCGAAGCGTGGCTGGGAACAAAGGCCCGGTGAAGAAAGGCAACTTGGCTGGTGAAGCTTCCCAGCACTGGCCAAGGCCCAGACCTGACAGATCAGCCTCATTCCTCATCACCTCCTGCCCTTCTCCTCCTCCTGCACAGCCCTGGGATCACACTGGGTCGGTATTTGAGCCCATACCCTGGTTAGGGTTGGGGATGGGGATGGGGATGGGGATGGGGATGGGGAGGATCTGAGGGTCCCCTGTCACTGACACAGCCTCAAACCCCAATTCCAGGCCAGACACGAGCCACAATCCCAGCAGCAAGAGCCACAGAACGTGCACGTCCTCCCTGCACAAAGCACCAGCATCTGCAGCAGGAGGGGAAATTTGGGGCTGCTGTCACAAGAGGGGCAGGAGATAAAGGATGTCTATAAAGCAGCCCCAGTGAGGGCAGTCGGGAGGGCTGAGAAAACATCAAATCACGAAGGTTTTAATAAAAGCCATAAATGATTAAGACCAATGTGCTCTTATCAAAGGCAAGCTCCTAGAAACACAAGAACCTAAGCAGATCACTGGCACAAAGGGCACATTCTATAGGGAAGGAGACAACAAAACCCACAAAAAAACCCCAAAAGAAGTGTGAGATAAGCACGGAGTGCACTGTGTGTGGCAGAAATCTTTAAAAAAATCTTGAAAAAACCGTGAGAAATACAACTTGCAGTTCCTAGAAACCAGAGTGGAAATAAAAGACAGAATATGATCCCCCCTCGCTGGCCTTTCCCAACGCTGCACGCCGGAGGCTGCACTCGCTCCTGGCGCTGTAAATTCCCAAATTCAAAGCAGACAGAGCTGCAGTTTGTCTGCTCACTGGTGGCACCTCCCTGGTGCAGGGGGATGTCGATTAAAGGACAGCCAGGATCTTCACCTCACCTCTCCACACACGCTCCCCGAGCTACAGGAGCTGGCACTACAGCAAGAGGAACTATTCCAGCTCATCCGAGGGCCATCTTTAAAGGAACAGTTGTTGTTTGTCCTCAAAGTGTGGCAAAAAGGATTAAATATTCCAGATGTCACCTCCAGGCCTGACAGGACACCTCATAAACAATCACCTTTGCATATTAAGAAAGGATTAAAGCACCAATCTGAATCCAGCCTAGCTTGCTAAAAAACACCCTTCCTAATCCAAAGAACAAAAGGATTTCTGATGTATGGGATTCACAGACCCTTAACATTTAAAACACAGAGCTGATAAAAGCCATTACAAACAGGTTTGCAATTAAAAGCACCTCATGTCTTGGTTACCAGTTCAGCAGTGGTGCTTTCTGCAGAGCCTTCTGGGTGTTGATTTAATCCATCAAATATTAATAATACTCTTCAATTAATAAAATATTCAGACTCATGTTTTATATTCTTATAATCTGGAGGTTTATGTGCAAACTGGCAGGATCCTACACGGAACCACACAAACCAGCTCCCAGCCCATTGTTGATGCTTTCATCTCCCAAATACAAATATTCTCTTCTTTACACCTCCAAACCCACACTTGACAGGCTGTAAATTTGCTGCCAACCCCAGTGGACATAAGAAATGCACCAAAACAGTAATTTAATTTCTCAGGTCCCAAAAATGCAACTGACTTAAACACCCATCTCCTATTTAGTGCAGGTCCCAGTGACCTCCAGGCTGGAGGTGCTGCCCCTTCAGATCCCAAATCCTCTTCACAAGGCAGGAGGAGCCAAGAGGAGCTTCCAGCACCTTCCATGAGTCCCTTCCACGTGCCTAAAGCAAAACTCACACATAGAGAATGAACTTCAGTCAAAGCAGCCTAAAAACGTGCCTTGGGTGACACCCCAGGAGCTGAGACAATCAAGAGAGGCCGAATTAAACTACAGGGAAGAAAAAGTAAAATATACACAGGGCTTTTCCACCCAGCTGCTCCCACCTGGGCTGAGCTAATCCAGCACCAAACCTGGAGTCAGTCGGGAGGCTGGGCAAGGCTTTGAGATCACAGATTTGGGACATTCGCATTCACCAGACACAGAGGAACACCACGTTTCAGTAACTCCCTCCCAATCCTGCAACAGGCATACTTTCAATTCCCAAATCAGCAGCTGGATGAAGCATGTAATTTTGAAACCCATTAATCCTTTCTAAGTCTTCCACCATGTGCATGTTTAATTTCCCACTTCTTGAAACAATATTATGATTTTTTGAGAGAAGCACAGCTTCTGAATGCTCTGGGTCAGCAGTATGAAACATCCCCAATTCCCACTGAAGCTGGATAAAGCATTGGGGTAATTTGCCTTCTGGCTTTGAGCCTGTGGGAGAAATTACCTATTAAAACTTCCTCTGAAACTGCAAGGATTGGAAATGTGCAACTGGAGAGGAAGAAGGTCGCCCAAGGTTCTCAAGAAACCAGGAGCTGCTGCCTAAAAACGAAAACAAGGAGGGAAAAATGTATCTCCCTGCACTCAGGGCTGTACTGAAATGCACCTGCAGGTCACGGCCAAGAGCCTGGGGAGACCAGGGCTCCCTTTTGCAAGTCAACACACTCAAATCCTTCTGTCCACATCTGCACTTGAGTTCTAAATTAATGAAAAGTCTGAAGCAGCACTCTGAACAACTTTTGCCATAGCCAAGGCCCCAGCACAGCCTGCGGCAGCTCGGACACCGGGACTGCCATTCCCTCCCCACGGAGGTGCCCTCGTGCCCTGCTCCCTCCAGCTCTGGGGATGGCTCAGCCCATCAGGCTCATCCTGGCTGCCCCCCGCTCTCAGAAGCAATAAACACCTCATTCCTCCTCTTTTCAGCAGCAAGGGCAGCAGGAGCAGGCAGTGTTGCTGCAGCATCCCAGGCCTCCTGCAATGGCTCTCCCCACGCCACAGAAAGGGGCCTGTGTCGTCTTTGGGCACCACTGATCCCCACTCAGCTCAGCTCCCCAGTCTCTGCTGCTGCTGTAAATGCTGCACTGAGCTCACAGCACCTTCTGGAGCAGGTACAGGCCCAGCTGACCCAAGGATGTGTAATCACTGCCGTTATTTTTATCCCTGTTCGCACAATTTCACATTTCCCTGTAACGCTAAGTCACTTACCTGGCTTCATTTTGAGTTTATCCATGTCAGCCTGCTTATCTCGCTCCATATTTACTTCCTCCCCAGCTGCACCACCTGCAAATTTCCTCCCTGTCCATGTGCTGGCTCTGCAGGATGATCAGCCTTATGCAAACAGAAGTGGACCTGAATTTTCTGCTCTGCCACTCAGCATCTCCCTGTCCTGAACTGACACTGCCTCTGAGAGCTCTCCTGCGAGAAGGAGACACTGAAAAGGACGGATTTAACACTGAACAGCCCATCCCCACCTCCAAGCCAGCCCCTGGCACACACAGACAGCTCAGGTGGGCTCACCTGCCTCAGTATTTGCCTGGACCACGAGTCAGGCAGCAGCTTTGAACTATCCCGAATGGAAACCCGGGCTGAGATGGAAGCAGATGGCAAGACAATGGTGGGGATCACGCTGGGCATTAGGGAAACAGGAATCCTCTCGGAGCAACACTTCCTACTTGACAAGAGGATATGCTGGATGTGCTTGATACTTTGCTATGCTACAAAGTTTTACTTAAAAGCAGGGAAACTTTTCTATTCCAGACACAGCGGTACCACAGCGAGCGCTTTTCCAAACGTGGTTTATTCTGGGTTTCTGAACTTCCCAGAGCCAGGAGGAGAGAACACCAAACTCTTCACTCCCTGCTGGATTTACTTTACCACCTCAACCAGACTCCAGCCATCACCACTGGGATGCCCCTGCCCACACAGCCCCACACCAAGGGAGGACAGTCACAGGACTGCTCCCTCTTCCACCTGATCTGGGTGAGCTTCGTGGTGAGATTTGGCTTCCACAACAGTCAGCAAGAGGGAACTCTCCAGCCAAACGTGTCTTGAAGCACAAAAAGCACCCTGAACCTCTCATAGGCCTGCACAAAACACAATCCCCTCTCACCTCCTCCTTTTCTGGGATGCAGTGACCCAAAGCAACACTTTGCTGAGGAAAAGCAAGAGGGGAAGAGCAGTTCTGGGCTGGAGAGGGGAAGGGACAGAGCACAAAAGGCCAGGCAAGCTGATAAAAGGCAAGGCCTTGGACTGGTGCTTCAGATCAGTCCCTGATCATTCCAATACCAGCTGTCCTCGTGCACATTTGGAAATGGGATGCCCAGGGCACCGGCACTGGCTCAGGGATGCTCGTGCCTTCCTCACCTGGCCCAGCTGCTCCAAGCGGAGGCATCCAGCTCCAGAGACTCCAACAGGCTCCCTCCACGCAGGAGCTGCTTCTTTTCCTTGTTGCTGTTGGGGTTTTTGCTGGTAATTGCATCTCTCCCAGGGCTTGTGCTGACACAGCAGAGGGAGAGCAATTGCTTTGTATTCATGGACAGAGAACTAAGTGGGCAAAACTTCCCAAATGGAGACCAAGGCTCTGCTTTGGAAAGCAGAAAATAAGCCACCTTGGTCTGGGATCACCTCTAAACTAATAAAGCTGCATCCACAGCAAGGACTTTTATTACAATTTCAGCAAGAAGAAATGAAAAAATCATCCTCTCCAGCCAGCATAATTATATTGGAAGAGTTTATTTAAAGTATAACCCAGGCCTTTGATTCTGCCTCGACTGACAAAACGTTCCTCAGATGCTCTCTTCAGTCACATTGGCTCAGTCACATCAGCTTAGCACAACTGCAGGGCACTTCTAAGGCTTTCTTAAAGCTTCACAAGTCGTATTTGCTCATTCTGTTATTATTTAAAGTTTCTCTATATGGAAGAAAAGGATGAGTTCCCCACTGGCCTTTGCTAGCCCAGAGCATGTGAGAATTCATGGAAAAAGTACAAGTTAGCACCCATTTGACACCGGGTACAACTTTGCCAGGACCTGGGCTGTGTGTAATTTTAACCATGTTAACAAAGTAACCTCCCCAACTTCAAAAAAGTTCAGAAAACCTCCTCATTAGTATCAGAGAGGGAAAAAAAAAACCCCACCTTCTTTCTCAGTACAAAGACACAGTTAAAATGTATTAACCTGGTGCCCCAGGAGAAATTTAACCCAAGTGAAACCCAGGGGTGGTGTCTGTGTCCGGCGTGGTGGGAACACACCTCGGTGCACTCCGCATGCCCAGGGAAGCAGCTGCCCTGCAGGACTCGGCTCCGAGGAGGGATGGTGGGGTTTAGAAAGCACCGGGTTTTCCTGAGGTAACTGATTGAAATGAGACTTGAATTAAAAGCCAGACAGGCCTCTCCTGACTGGTGGGAGGGAAGGAGGGAGGGCAGGCCTGAAAGCAGAGCTGGATTGTGCAACACCTGCCAGACAGAGAGTGGGAATCCGCAGCTCTTCCCTCCCTGCTCGCTGCTCCAAGGCACTGCTCCCCAGCTCCTGGCTGCTCCTGGGATCCTTCCTGCACTCAGCACCTGCTACAGGAGCCTCTCTCCAGGCAGAGCCCGGGAAATGCTGTCCCTTGATGCCATGGGGAGGTCACTGAGCTGGCAGGGGGCTCAGCAGAGCTCCCAGCACCGGCTGGAGGGGACGAGAGCCGGGATCAAAGCCAGGGCAGAGCCTCAGCATCACAGCTGATCTGAGAACTGCTCAGCCCCAGCACGGGGAGCTGCTGGGTGCTGAGTCCACCCCAGATCCAGCCGGGAATTCTGCCTGCTCTGCCGGCTTGGCGCTTTAGAGATCAAAGCTGCACCTCCAGAAGAGAGATTTTACAGATCCGAACAGACAGAAGGGGAAAAAATGATGAAAAATGCAGCGTGACTTCTGAAGGGAACCACTTCACTCAAAGCCACACACACACCTCGCTTCCTGCTCCAGCCTCCCCGGGTTACCACGAGCCCAGGAAAAACATCACAGCTTGAACTTCAAACTGCACCTAACAAGTATTTTAGGAAACACACAAACACAAAGGCAGCTCTTCACCAAACTGATGCACACTGGAGGAGCAGCATCAAATCTGATGAACATGCACCATCATAAAACTGGCTGAGCAAGGCTCAATTCCTCAAAACTCAATTCCTTAAACTTTAAACTTTAGTGCAGTAGGGCTAAAGCACATAACAACCCCAAACTGGACTGAATATAAAATATCTACTACAGAAAACCAACAGCAAAATCAGATTTCTCTGCAGCCTCGTGGTTCCTGCACCTAAGGACTGCAGCACAGCCATTCCCCAACACAGAGATCACCTGGGGCAGGTAACAGAAGAGAACAACCATTAAAGTTCACAGGATTTAGCAAGAACTTGGTGTTTAAAGAGATTCTCCCTCAGCCATCAACACTAAGATCTGGCAAGAAGCAGTTCTAGATTGGGAGTTTTTGTCTGGAGTTCAGTGACTGCCAGCAGAGTTGTCTGCAGGTGGTTGGGCACTCCCTGCAGACACACAGACATCACCTTCCCAACCTGCCCACTCCCTCCCAGCTCTTTGCTGGGAGCAGGATCTCCTCCCAAAAACACACCTCTGCACCTCTCTTAACCAAGTGAAACGATTCCATCTTGCACATGGCAGAACGCCGTGGATGTGGGATGTTCTTCCTTGCTCTCCCACATTGGCACTGGGGAAGCAAAGAGCTTCTCCTCCAGTCCCCACATTCCAGCCTGACTTACACCAACCTCCTCCCCTCTGGCCTCAGAGGGGTATAAGCAAGATGTGGCCTCAGACAGAACTGAGTTTATGGGGGAGGGGAGGAATTAAACTCCAAATGAGTCACTGTTCCCTCCCCATAATCCACAGCAACATCTGTGGATATTCCGCCTGGATATTCCAAGAGCAGTGGTTCTTAATGCTCTGCACACAGGGCAGACCCAGCCAGGGCTCCTGGGAGATGCTTCCCAAAATAAAACCTGTGTGTCTGGAGGCTTAGCACTGACCTGTGCATCAGGAGTTGATGAGTTATGAGCCAGCTCCTGCCCCAGTTACAGCCGTGCCATTCTCCTGGAAGCAAAACTGGACCATGGAGTCACAGAGGCACTCAAGGCCTGGTTCCTCTGTCACAGGGAAAAATTAACACCGATCCTCTTCAAAAGCACAAGGGAAAGGCAGCAGGATCAGGCCAATTGTGATGGAACAGAAAACATAAAGGAAGCCTTGGACAATCTCCCAGCAACAATGATGGGAATCCTGTCTGAGTAATAAATCCAAGCTGCCTGCAGCACTTCCAAAGCCCTGCCAGCGTCACCTGCGTGGCCGTGCCACAAACTTCACCCCACACAGGGCAGACGTTCCGGGCCAGAGCACAACCCTGTCAACAAGGTGCTGCAGAGAGAGCTGGGAGAGGCAGCAGCCAGCCTGTCACACCTGGGTGGGCACAGACCAGTGACCACACCTGGCTGCGGTCACCAGCGGCCGCTCGGCCCCAGCTCCGGTTGGTCTGCACACGAATGGGCACCTGGATCACAGTCTGAGTGCAGAGCACATCTGGATCACAGTCTGAGTATGGTGCACATCTGGATCACAGTCTGAGTGCAGTGCACACCTGGATGACAGTCTGAGTACAAATGTACACCTGTATTATAATCTGTGTATGATGCACACCTGCATTCTAGCCTATGTACAGCTCTACACCTATATTACAGTCTGTATGACTGTGCACCTGTATCACAGTCTGTGTATGATGCACACCTGTATCACAGTCCATACACAGGTGTACACCTGTATTACAGCCTGTGTATGATACACGCCTGTATCAGTCTTGCACACCTCTATCACAGCCTGTGAACGACTGCACACCTGTATTATAATCTACTATAATCTGCGTATGACGCACACCTGTATGACAGCCCCTGTACAACCGCACAGCTGTGCCACAGCCCGTGCACCACGCACACCTGTCCCATCACCTCGCGGCTCTCTGCGTGCACGAAGGCTCAGCAGCCAGCCCAGCTGCACTCCAGCGTTCACCTGCGGGCACAGACTTGTAACAAGTTTATATTCTCTCGGCCAGCCGCGGCAGGAGCTCGAGCCCGGCACAAGGAGCGGGGCTGCAGCCCCGTGTGCCCTGAGCCTCCCCGGGCACGGTCACAGCCCCGGCCGGCTGTCACCCCACGGCAGCGCCCGTCCTCCCGGGGGATGGGGGGCCGGCGCCCGTGTCCCCCCGAGCCCGGCGGGTGACGGGGGCTCTGGGGGGCTCTGCGGGCACAGCCACCCCCGGGCCGGCTCCGGCTGGCACAGGGATGCTGCGGCTGCACCGTCCCTGGCAGTGCCCAAGGCCAGGCTGGACGGGGCTGGGAGCAGCCTGGGATAGTGGAAGGTGTCCCTGCCCATGGCAGGGGGTGGCACTGGATGGGCTTTAAGGTCCCTTCCAACCCAAACCATTCCACGACTAATTCTCCATGCCCGGTGCGGCAGGGCAGCCCCGGCCCCGCTCGGGAGCGCCCAGGCGGGCCGGCGCGGCTCAGGGGAGGCACAGAGCTGTTACTGTGCTCCCGGAGGAGCGGAGCGGCAGCGCCGGGAGCCCGAACTCCCGAGCTGGGCTCCCCCGGGATGCGCAGCCCCGGGNCTCCCGCCTCTGCCACACGCACTCGCTCCCATTGGGGGGAGCCCCGGAATCTGTATGGCACATACCACTGACTCACCGTGGAGGGGTGTAACTTATACAGAGTCCCGGGCCCCCCTACACACAATGGCAGCAGCTCCCACATTCTTCCCCTCAGAGGAGTTGGACTGAACCATGGGGCGGCGGGGGCACGGCCCCCCTCCCGGCCTCCGACAGAACCCGCCTGGCCCTGGGCGATACCACTCCACGCTCCCCCATCTTCCTTCCCCCCGCCCGGGTAGATGGACGCCGCCGCTCTCACTCACCTCGGCATCCACTGTGGCCATGGCCGGAGCCCCGGAGCGCAGCCCCGCCCCCCCGGCGGCTCCTCGCGCCTTGGCTCCGCCCCTTGCCCCTCATTCTTCTCAATGGAGACGCTCGGCCGGGCACGGCGCAGGCGCGCGGCAGCATGGCGGCCCCCAGGGAGCCGCTGTCCGTACGGCGTCATGGCGGCGCCCAGCGGGAGGTGCCGTATGGCCGGAGCGGGGATGGGGCTGCGGTGACACGGGGACAGGGGTGGGATGGGGACAGAGCCCGCGCTCCCCGCACCGGCACCCACGAACTTCGCTGTTCCTACCGAGAGCCCCCGAGGTCCCAGCACACCCCGAGACTGCGGGGGAAAGAGCAGCACCGTTCCCAATTGAACACAAAATGAGCTTCCCAAACTTTGAGCAGCACCTAGCAGCAGAACTTGCCCAAAAACCTACATCAAATCCCTGCAAGATCCCAGAACGAGTCAAAAAGTCCCTCTGTCTTTCCTGCCAAAAAGTTAACCATTGAAAATCACCTAATTTTGTAACTTCTCCCACATTTGGGTCATTTTCAGCCCAGTTCATGCAGGGGTTTTGTGTCTGTGTCACCTAAAGACAGGGATGGGGCAGAGGGAGCAGCTCGCCCTGGCTCTGCCCCACAGAGGGGTCACTTCCAGCCTCTTACTCCCTTTCCCACACCCCGAGCACCCCCAACAGCTTCAACCCTCCCAAATCCCGCAGGGCCTCTCCTAATGCCCAGGCCCTAAACCCATGATTGTAAAACAATTATCCCTTTTACAGCTCTCCAGTAAAGCAGAAAATAGCACAAGGGGGGAGATAAACACCTGCAAGGGCTCCTTGGCCCCACAGCTGCACCAGAAGCCACTCAGGGGATGTCACACCTGCCCCAGGGAGACACGGGGATGGGCAGGTACTGCTGCACCAGCCTCCTGGACAGGGCAATCCGTGTTTCTCAGAGGGAAAGAGGAGCCTTTGAGTGCTCGGAAGTCAATTTACACATTTATTATCCTCTCTCTAGAGGGACACACTCCATCCCTTGGTCCTCAGGCCACTCTCCTGCCGCCCCAGCTGTCACCTCGCTCCTCTGAGTGGGCAAATGGGCAGTTCTGTTCCAGCTCCTCCCGAGGGGCAGCTCCCATCTCTGCTCCCTGGGACAGGGACAGCACCCAGGGAACGGCTGGAGCTGGGCCAGGGCAGGCTCAGGCTGAGATCAGGGAAAGGTTCTTCCCCCAGAGGGTGCTGGGCACTGCCCAGGCTCCCCAGGGAATGGGCACGGCCCCGAGGCTGCCAGAGCTCCAGGAGGGCTTGGACAGCGCTGCCAGGGATGCCCAGGGTGGGGTTGTTGGGGTGTCTGTGCGGGGCCTGGGGCTGCACTGGATGATCCCTGTGGGTCCTTTCCCGCTGAGGACATTCTCCCTTTGCTCTGCAGGAATCTCTCNCCCCCCGTGGGGCTCCCCCCGCCCCGCGGGCCCGGGACCCTGCATGGCTCCCGCCCGCCGCCGCCCCGGACCCTGCATGGCTCATAGCACCGGCCCGCCCGCCGCCGCCGCCACCGCGCCCGGCCGAGCCCCGGACTCTGGATGGAGCCG
>VWZW01004521.1:119990-159316 GCA_013397115.1 Edolisoma coerulescens
GCAGCGCTCCGGGCCGGGGGCAGCGGCCACGGGGAGCCCTTGTCAGGTGCTGGGGCACAGGCGGGCTTATCCCGCTCCCATCCCACACCGACAGCCCGCGGCCCCTCCTGGCACAGCTGTGCCAGCCCCGGGGCCGTCGCTGTCGCGACGCCTGGAGCGACGCCGGGCAGTTTGTGCGGCGCTGCCCCCTCTGCCCGCACACACCGCGGTGACCGGGGCTGTGGGACGAGCTGTGACACCAAAGCGCCGCAGCTCTGCCGGGGCATCCCCGGCGGGGCCGGCCCGGGCCGTGCGTCCCTCCCGGCCGGTCCCCACCGGGACCCCGCGGGTGCCGGGGAGCGGAGGCACTCGGGGCTGTGTGAGGGACCCCGAGAGGCTCCCAAAGCCGCTCAGAGCCTCGGGCGAGCCCCCAGGACACCGCGAGCCGCTCCGGGGCCGCTCCGGGCGCTGCCGGCCCGGGAGGGGAAGGAGGCGGCGGCCCCGGAGCGCGGCCCGACAGCGGCGGCAGCGCCCGCCCGGCAGCGCCGCGGTCAAAATAAGAGTCCCCGGGCCTGGGGACCCGCCCCCCGCCCGCTCCATCCCCTCCGAACAGCCTCTCCCTCAGTTTGGCAGCGGCAGCTAATTAATCAATTAATTAACCGACTCCCCAGACAACCCCCAAGCGTCCCCGCGGAGCCCCCGGCGCCTCCCGCTCGGTGGGGACACGGAGGGGCCCCGCGGGTCCCATCGCTCCCGGGGGATGAGCTGAGGCTCGGAGGAGGGTGGTGGCAGGGTGGGCGTCCTTCCCCTGGGATTCCCCCGGGATGGGGCGACTGCTCCTCGCACAAAGAAACACCTCTGGAAACCTCTGCTCCAGCAAGGGCCGGCGTCAGCCGGGACATCCCCCCATCCCGCATTGGGGACACTCAGCATCGCCCCATCCCGCACTGGGGACACTCAGCATCACCCCACCCCACATTGGGGACACTCAGCATCGCCCCATCCCGCACTGGGGACACTCAGCATCGTCCCACCCCGCACTGGGGACACTCAGCATCGCCCCATCCCGCACTGGGGATGCTCCATGTGGGATGCTGGGAATTGCCTGCCTTCATCCCTGCCCCTGCAAACCAGACCCGGCACCCCGGGGTGGCACCGGGACAGGGATGAGGGCGGTGGGTGAGGGCGGACGCGCACCGGGACGGGCGCTGGTGGCTCCTCTCCAGCATTTGCTGCAGCTCTGTGTTTCCCAGATGGACACAAGGACGCGGCAGCCACTGGGACAAACCTCCCCAAGCCATCAGGGAGGGGAGAGGATCCCAAAAGAAGCCGAAATACCCGGGAACACACAGAGCCTTTGCAGCCCATCACCACCGGCCACGGGTCTTGTCCACCTCAAACCCACCCTGAGCGAAGGGCAGCGGGGCGAGGACGGGCTGTGCTGTGCCAGAGCTCCCGGTTCTCCTGGAGCAGCGGCTGGGAGCCGGGGCAGGGGCTCGGGGCTCGGCCCGGGGCAGGGCTCGGGGCTCGGCCCGGGGCAGGGCCCGGGGCTCGGCCGGGCAGCCGGAGCCGCCTCGCAGCCTCTGCCCGGGCTCGCCGAGCTGCAGCCGGGCGGACATCGCCCTCTCCCGCCCGAGCCGGGCGAGCGGAGCCGCAGCTCCACATCCTGGGATTGCTGCCGGCAGGAAGAGCGCAGCCCCAGCGCCCCGGAGCTTCCTCCGGCCGCACCTGCCCGCCAAGCTGCGTCGGGAGGGGTTTTAGGCTGGAGATCAGGGAAAGGTTCTTCCCCCAGAGGGTGCTGGGCACTGCCCAGGCTCCCCAGGGAATGGGCACGGCCCCGAGGCTGCCAGAGCTCCAGGAGGGCTTGGACAGCGCTGCCAGGGATGCCCAGGGTGGGGTTGTTGGGGTGTCTGGGCAGGGTTGGGCTGGGTGATCTTTGTGGGTCCCTTCCAGCTCAGGACATTCCATGATTCTGTGATTCACCACGGGAGCGAGCAACAGTTCCTTCAGCCCACCAGGCTCTTCCCACCCCAGCCTTTGCTTTAAGCTCAGCTCTAAACCAACTTCCAAGCTCCAGCTCCAGTGGGGATGCCTCCACTGACAGCCCTGAACCGCTTCTCACCGTCAGATCTCAGCGTCCAGACAGCTGAGGTATCATTTATGATCATCACATACCCCGAGGAAAACACCCATGGTCTTAAAAAAGATCATCTTTATTTACATTTTTCCAGTTTTTACATTTGGGGGATCAAAACCCAGGACAAAAATACTCCCCAGAAGCCGTGATAAACATGGAAAACTGCAAGTTTACATTTCAAAACCCAGTTACAAATTGCACAGAAGTCTTAGGTTGTACAGAGCCATCACAAATTGTTGTATAAAACCCCAAAATCTGTAAAGAGAACCACAGGAATAAAGAATTACAGCCACGAGTAGTGGTACAAGAAAGGGCACAAGTTCTGAGGGTTTTACCCCACCAGTCTCTCTTGGGGAGGAGGGATGGGACATTCCTGTTGCAGATAGTTGGAAATATTTTCAAATATAGAATAAAAGCCAAACGGAGCCTAGAACACCCCGTATCTCCTGTCTTGTGCTGGCTCAACAGGAAAACGTCCTAGCAGAAAAGATTTATTTCTACAAAACTCCTGGAAGTCCAGTGGAAAGCTAAAAAAGAATCATTGTCCAAAAGAAAGAGGAGCCTTTGCATCCCCCGACTCCCCTTCCCCATCTCCTGCAGGCAGTGGGACAGCAGATGCCAAAGCAGAGTTTAGTGGGACTCAAACAACACTGAAAAAGCCAAAGATACAGAGGTGGAACATGTGGAGAGCAGGACAAGAACAAAACCATGAAGGACATAAAAGCAGCAGAAAAGAAAAAAAAAAAACTTATGATATTTTTGGTGTTTTCCATTGAACACTGAGTTTGGAAACAATTAACTCACAAGCTTCTCTTGTGCCCCACTGCTCCCCCTTCGCATTTCAAACAAACTCAACAACAATTGCTTCAAAAATCTGAGCCAGGAATTTGAATTAATCCCTATGTGCTGAAGTTTTTTACCCAGAGCTGTGTTCGGAAAAATGGGCTTTTTTTTTCCTCTTTATTCCAGTGCTCAGCAAGAGGAGGGAGGGATGACCAAGGCCCTAAAGGAGCACTCCAAGACTTCAAGAGGCTGTGGACAGAGGACAGAGGGATTAAACCTCTCTGGAGAGGGTGAATAGACAAACTCAACCCCAAATCCAAACCCAAATGTTGGGATTTGCCCCACTGTGCTCTTCCAAAGCCCTCATACACCCCAAGGCCTGCTGACACAGTGCCCTGGGGCCACCCCTGCAGGGGGGTTCAAGGAGAGCTGGACTAACCCCTCCATCCTGCCCATTTCAGTTCTGGCCCGCTTCAAAGGGCTCCATAAAACATCAGCAAGGCTCTTTGTGCCAGGCTTCACTTCCCTGCGCAGCCTGGGACAGGCAAGGCGGGGCAGGAGGGTTGGAAAACCCTGATTGTCACTTGTAGTGTCGATTCTCTTGCTCAGACTGATTGTCACTTGTTGTGGCAGTTCTCTCGCTCAGAGACAGCCCCGGGGTGATGACCTGCTCCCCCTGCCAGAGCCACCTCGCAGGGCTCAGAGGGGCCCTGCTCAGCAGCTGTGCTGTGGAGCAGCCCTGGTCTCCAAGAGGGTGAGGAGCACCCTGAGGTGCAGCTCCAGCTCCTTCCTGCTCCCTCCAGAGCAGCCGGTGGTGACGGACGCTCCTCACCAGTCAGGAGCGTTCCCGTTTGCTCCTTGCTTTGCAAAGGGGACTCCGTGTGCAGGAGAGGTCCCAAGGACCAGTTTGTAACAAAAATGATTTGGGAGAGCGAGTTCAGGAGCGCTGCAGAGACGCAGGGCACGGCACGGGCTGGGGGAGGGCTCCCTCCTCCACAGCCTCCACCACAAATGGGACATTCCCAAAGCAAAGGTGAAACAAGGGGGACAGACGGTGGCTGGGGGTCTGGGAAAACAGCCCAGTGGCTCTGGCCACAGCAACCAAACAGCAATCCCTTTTTCCAGCCAAGGAACGTGGGCTGGACACGTCAGCAGCTCAGCTCCAGGGGTGGAGAAGGAGCTGGAGACCAGCCCTGGTCCCAGCCCTGTCTGCCTCTCCCACAGCCTGGCTGGGTCAGGAGCCTGCAGCCCAACCCAGCAGGTCCAGACACCTCACAGGAATTTTTCCAGAGGTGGGGAGGGGATTTGGGCTGAGGGAGATGTACAGCCAGCAGCAAGGAAGGCCACGGGAGCTGCGGGCTGAGCCAGGCAAGACAGGTTCAGCCAAGTGGGAGGAAGAGGAAGAGCACTGGGAAGAGCTGTCCTTGCCTTTGACCCATTGTGGATCAAGAATGCTGCTCATGGCAGGCAAAGCAGAGTCTGGCATCATGGAAGCTGGGCAGAGGCACAAGCTGAGCAGAGACTGAAGAAGGATCTTTGTGTCCAAGACACAGATCACACCCTGCAGTGACAACATTTAGGGAACACCTGCATGCTTCACACATGGGATCACCCAAGAGGGGGCATGGGGAGGAGCCTTCTTCCACTTTTAATAAGTTTATTCCAAAAGACTCTTTAGGAGAGGGCTTGGCCTGGTGGTCTCCAGCCCTTCCAGCCAGACCTTGGCTGTGCCATCTCCATCCTCCTAAAGGCAGAGTCTGCTCTCCCCTTTCTCCGCACCAGCCCCCCCCTGCCAGCAGCGAGCACTGCCCAAGACTCCTGGGCCGCTTGGACAAATCCTGGTTTCAGGCCACAGGGCCTGGGGAGCAGCAGTGCAGGGGCTGCTCTCTCCAGAGCCAAGCCCACGTGCTGCCAAATTCCCTCCAGCCATGTGGAATTTTGAGCCTGGCACTGCGATCAGCCCACACCGTGTTTGTTTTCCCCGAGCTGCCTCGGCAGAGATCACCACCCTACCTGGTGAGAGCAAAAAAACCTCACTTCATTTTGTAAGAAATCAGCAAGGTGCATTCCTGGATTTGGCATGAACAGGCACATGGATCAGCATCAGAAATGGATGAAAAAAGCACAGCATTTCTCTTAGAATAATTTATTAAATACAGCATTAAAATTTGTATTTCTGAATTCAATCATTAAAAACAAAACTTCATCTCATATATATATATATTTATATATATTCAGGGACAATGACAATCACTCTATCAGCATCGGTGCACGTTGTGCCAGCACTGCTCAGAACGGCACCTTCGCTATGCTACCCTTAAAGCAGTTCAATGCTTAAAAAAAAAAAATAAAACAAAATAAAAAAGCATTTGCCGAGAAAGAGTGCAAAGCAGGGCCTGTCCCAGCTGCCTGAGGGGTGTGCAGAGGTGGCTGAGCGAGGAGCAGCAGCTGGAAATGCTCCTAAAGGTCTGTCAGGTATTGCCCACCCAGCCTGAGGCCGTGTGGGGACCAGCTCTGAGGTGCCAAAGGTCTGGAAGCCACAACTCCAGCCTGGCACCTGTGGCGCTGAAGGCTGTGGCTCGTGGTTTCCTCAGCTTGGGCAGTCAGTGCTAAACAAGCTGAACAAGGGGTGGGGGTGGAAAAAAAGCACAAAAGAAAAACTGCAAGAAAACGCAGCTCGCTGCCCCGGCTGGCGGGCGCGGCGGAGGCTGCGGGCGAGGCAGAGCTGCTCCCACACGGTTCGTGGTCATTGTCACACCCTGCTGGGGCTCAGGGCACACACGGTGCCACCACGGGCCCACACCCTCGTGTGCTGCCTTGGCAGGGACAGCCACTCCCGGGGACAGCCCCACGGAGGGTGGGCCTGGAGGGAAGGGATCCCACGGGCCGGGCCCCTGGGCAGACTCAGAGGTAGCATCAGACAGACTTCTGTGATTGATGGTCACGTAACTCCGGCCTGGGAGGAGAGGGTACCCTGCAGGGGCGGGAGGTGGGACATGGGGTGTGGTCCCCCCCACTCACAGAGTGACCAGGGCTGTTGTCCTGGGCACCAAGGCCCAGCAGTGAGCGAGGACGGGCTGTGTCCCACAGGGCTCTGCGGAGAAAAGCCACCCGTGCTGGGAAAGGGCACCCCACGGAACACCAGGCTCTCCCCAGGTGCCCCCACGAGCCCCCCCTGTGCCCATGGCCACTCACACTGCCAGTCACTCCCCCCACAGCTCAGGTACAGCGAGGGCTTGTGCTTTTGGCTTTTTAAAAGTCCCTGACCTTCCGAACCTGCTTACTCCAAGAAACCTCCTGCTACCCCTTAGGACCTCTGAGGACAAGGAGGAAGGGCTGTGAAAACCATTTGTGGAGGGCACATGGCCCCTAAAAGAGGAGAGAAAGTCCACACAGCCCAGCCTTCCCCTACAGCAGAGCCGTGCCAAGTCAGGAGCGTTTCAGATAAGGCATCGCAGGTGCTTTGATAGTAAAGCAGTTAGTGTTGACTACAGTACTGGAACAGGCTGCTGCCCAGGGCATCCCGGGGGCAAACCCAGCTCTCCAGCACTTGGTGCAGCAGCAGGAGACAGTTCAGTTTCCCAGACCTCTCCCACATGCATGCAGGCTGCTCTGGCTGCCCTTTTTGGTTTTTTACCCCCTCCCTAGAAAGAGACTTAAAAAGCCCAGGCTGGGATGTGGCAGCTCCCCCTCCCCAAAGCAGCCAGAGAGACAAGAAGACACCTTGTGCTGTACCAGACTTTGCCACAGGCGGGTGCCCCGTGGTGCCAGGGTGGGCAGCGCCGGCGGGGTCGGAGCAGGGGAGGGCTAATTGCCATTGCTGATGCTGGAGTTGGCACTGCTGCAGCTCTGCTCGTAGGATGGAGGTGCCTCTGCGGGGGAAAGGAAAAATGAGAGAGGTTATGGTGGGCGTTTGGGAGGTTCCCTTCCCCCCAGTCTGTGTAACCCAGTGCAGAGTGAAGCAAACCACCAGCACACACTCCCTGCCAGGGCCCCGCAGCCTGCCCTGCCGAGGTGCAAGGGGTTGGTGGGATTTGAGCCAGCCAGTCCCATCCCTGCCCTAACCATAGAGGTTAAAATCAGCACCTCACAGTCCTGTTCTGTTCCTCCCTTTCTTTCCCAAGCATCCTCCTGTCCTCCAGCACGTCCAGATCACCCGTGCTCCGTGTGCCCCAACCCAGGGCTGAAGGGACACATGGAGTGTCCCGTTACCCCAGAGCAAACAGAGGGGTTGATTTGGGTAGGACACTGCTGGCCCTGCCACCCCAGCATGGCTCCAGGACTCCAGCACAGCTCCAGGAATCCAGCACGCTGGGATTTCCCTGAGCTGTTCCACCCCGGACACTTCCTCAGCTCCCACCCCCGCAGCCTCAGCCCAGCTGCAGGCCCACTCCAAGTCAGACAGAAGATTTCAGTGACATCATTTTCCTGGCTCTGCTCCCATCAGCCTCACCACAAGCCAAGAAGTTTTTCTATCAGTGGGAGGCTGAAAGCTCATTTAAGAACAGGGAGATCCTCTCACGACCAGCCCAGGGCAGGCATGGGCGTGGATGTGGGAAGGACAGCTGGCTTTTACAGCTGGAAGAGGGGACTCCTCTGCTTTAAGCAGGCAGAGAGATGTCACAATCCCCTGTGACAGCAGCCTCCAGCAGACTGACTGAATCCCCAGATTCCCAGCAGTTCACAGCTAGCACAGACCGGTGGTAGGAGCCGTTTCCCCCCAGTTCCAGGCCCCGGGAGCGCCGCTCACCGTAGGGGTATCCCCACGTGCTGTACTCCGGGGGCAGGATGAGCGAGCTGGCTGTGGGGACAGGCACCACGTTCCCCTCGGCGTAGTAGGGGACAGTGGCTCCCGTGGACAGGCAGAGCGTGGGGTGGTTTGGGGAGCCCGTCTGCTCCGAGTCCGCCCGTATCTCCTGGAAGCTCAGTCCTGGGGCGTAGCTAAAGGGCTGCTGCTGGGAATGGCTTTTGGTGGGGATGGAGACATTGTCCATGGGGTGATAGCCACTGGCAGCCTCCTCTTCCTCCGGGGGGGCACTGGGGACCACCACAGACGGGATGTGCTGGATGGAGCGGGAGGGGCTCAGCGGGACCCTGTTCACAGCAATGTTACCGATGTAGATGGGGAGAGTGACAGAAACCTCTGGGGACTTGAGGGAAACCTGGAAGAGAAGGGAAAACAGTGGCAGCCTCGTTATACATGGCAGTGGGAAGGTTCACCTGGTGTCAGGACCACCCACACCACACAGCTCAGCCTGGGAGGGGGCACAGCCCAGCCCAGGGATACTCTGGATAAACTCACCTGGATGTAGTAGTCGATGTGGATGAGGCTGCAGCCCTGCAGAATGGACTGGGGCAGTGCTGGAACCAGGATCTGCTCCTTCCATTCTGCATGTTTCCAGGCTTTCACCCCTGAGCCTTCCACCTCGGCGATGGTCCTCAGGTCGTAAATCCAGCGCTTGGATTTGTAGGCCACTTTCTGCACAGACAGGAGGAAACACGGCTTGCACAGAGGCTGCAGGTGGTCTCCTGTCTCCCACAAATGTAAGTCAGGACACAAACCCACCCAACTGCTTCATCAAATAGGCACAAGCACAAACCTAACAGGCATGTCCCAGAGCAGGAATACCCATTGGTGTGTGATAGACTGAGCAGGGATAAGCAAGACAAGTTCTACCTCCTCTTTCTCCGGGAACATACAGAGGAACAGAGTTGGAGATTTGGCCTACCTGCCCCAGTTTCGCAGAGGTCTCCACGGGGTGGAGCACCAGCACAAGCCAGAGAATGGCCCCACTGGACACTCACCTGGAGCAGACTGGCCACCACAGCACCGGTGTCCCGGCCGGACTTGTTCTCGATGTCCGTGCGGAGCTGGATGGCCTGGCCCACGATGTAGCCCTTCAGATCTGACGTGGCCGTCAGGATGATGTTGCCACTTTTCACAAGCTTGTAGTTGAACTTCTTGGTGATGGACATAGTGTTGGGCTGCTGCAGGACGGCATAGACAGAGGTGTTGGCTCAAGAGAGTCAGAGAGCCTCCGGGAGAACACTCAAGAGATTCAAAACAAGCAAGCAGAAATATTTGCATCTAAGAGCACGCAAAGAATCAGAAACGTGGCAACACCATAAACAACAGGTCTCACTTCTCCAGCCCCACAGTTCTCCTGTCCTATTAGTTGCTTTCCCCTCCAAAGCAGGTTCCCCAAACCCAGGTCTCTCCAAGCACCTGAAGCTGTTGGCCGACTCGTCTCTCTGCATGCTGAAAATTCAGATAAATCTTTCAAAGCAACACACACGAGAGTCAGAAATCACCTGCAGCAGGTACTGACGGCAAGGCAGGAGAGATGAGGAGTCCTTGTCCTGCTCTTGCTTAGTCACAGCATGCAGTCAGAGCTGCCCAGCCACACAGTGACTCCTCAGACAGCAGGACAAGGACAAGAGCTGAAGTGCTTCAATTTCCCAGCCCCTCCTCGTCCTTACCTCAATGTCAGGGATGTCGTTCAGGTTGAGAGGGCAGAGAACGTAGAAGATCTTGTTGCATTTGTAGTCCTTGGAGAAGCGAGGTGTGTCTATCACAGCTTTCACCTGATGCAGGACCTTGCCAAAAGGGCCTTCAAAGGATGTAGGAGCAGAGGCTGGAGTGGAGAGGGAAAGAAAAGATGATAAGGCTGAGTCAGGCCGGTTTCTGAACTGGAAGGATATGCAAAAGCCAAAGCTTACAGGGAAGGGCCTTCAGCCACTTTTCTGCATCTCACCTGGCAGCAGGAACTGGAAGGGAAAGTTGTGCTCTCCAGCTGCCAGGACCCCTGTGGAAACAAGAGAGAAGGGTAAGTGGGACAGGTGCAAGGCTGTTCCTTGGATGTGTGATCTTCTGGGAGAGGGAGGCCACCCCCCAGGGAATCACACACAGCCCGGTCAGCTGCCCACAGCCACTGGACAGCTCCAGACCAACGGGCAGTGCTTGACCCAACAGGGGCACCTGCTGCCACCCACCCCTCCTTGGGACAGGAGAGGCTCTGCACTAAGATATCCTGTAAATAAGGTGGTCTGGGGCAGGGTCCAAGGGATCCCAGTGCCACAGCAAGTGGTTATCCCAGGTTATCGACACAGGGCACAGAGCAGGGCTGCTGTGGGTTTATTTTTCCTCCTGTCAGGCAGTCAGGGGGGATGTGAGAGATCACAGGCACTGTCTGAGGGTGGTAGGGTGTTCTAGTGGGCATCGAGCCACACACCAAACCCCTCACAGAGGCACAGGGTTCAGGAGCTGGAACCAGAGGTCCACCCAGCCCTGGTCCCAAGAAGTGACCTGCAATACCGCAGCCCAGCTGCTGAGACAACAGGAGATCAGAAAAATATTGCCACAACATCAAAACCTCAGCACTTGTTTTCTCCAACCATTGCTCTGCAACGGCCTCGAGGGCACAGGGCAGAGCCAAGATCCAGCGCATGCCTAAAACAACAGATTCCAACTCCTCAACTCCATCCACCCTCCAGCACTCCCAGATCCCCTCCAGGGCAGTGTGATGGCTGAACTGGACCCACAGTACAATCCAGTAACACCAGGCAGCTCCCAAAGTTGCCTTCAGCTTCAGTAAGAAAACCACTGGGCTTTATCCATATTTGTTAAATCCATGTACACACGAGAGATTTTCTTTTTAAAGTGCCAGAGCTGAGAGGAGACCCAGATACCCAGTAAATGGAGCCGTGTTTGTTCTGCTTTGTAGGATCATTGCTGGAGGAACCCAAACCCCAGATCTAGCTGGTGCTTTTGTTGTTGCAAGACAGGAGGAGGCAGCTTGCCCATTGGCAACGCTGGCACTGCAGAGCTGACAGTAATCGAGTCCTGTCGTCAGGGGATTAAGTGGATTACATGGAGGGGGAGGTGGGGAAGAGAAGAGTAAATTCTCCCCACCGACACCACAGCCCAGGCAGGACTTGGTGCATCACTCGTGCTATGGAAAGCTGGATCTCTGCCTCTCTGCTCGCTCAGCCACCCCGTGGGGACGAGGGACACCCCAGTGAGCGCATCCCGCCTGCCGGGACAGCGGGATAAATAATCCAACACGCGCCTCAGCACGGATCCCCGCACGGACTCGTTGGGAGAACATCAGAGATGTCTATTTATACACTTTGTCCTCACAGAGAGGAGCAAGATTTGCTCATTGCCCTCACCTCCCTGCTGATTCCCCTCCCGTCCCCCAAACAAACCCGAGTTATGTAGGCTAAAATGCAGCACTCGGAGCTGTCACCAGGTGGAGGCACCAAGCCGGGCTCTGCCCTCGCTGCCAGACCTGATGCTCCAGAGCTGGGCAGGCTCGGAGGCAGGTGTGGGACTGCCTCTCCTGTTCCCTCCCGGGCAGCCTGGCTCAGCAAAGGTGCCAGGTGAGATGCAGCAGGTGCCTTGGCTGGTTGGGGCCGGGATAAAGCCTGGTTAATGTGAATGACTCGATGAACCCGGCCCTTGTTCAGTGCCCTGAGGGTTTCTGTCTTTTAATGGGCACCATTCAACATTGATCCTACACCCATTATCCCTACTTTCAGAAAGCAAATGGGTAACTGGAATACATTGACTGTCCTGTGCACTGCAGTACAGGGACTCTCTCCACCTGAGAAGGAGTGGGAGCCAGTCCTGTTCCTGGCCTGCAGAAGGGAGGGAGGGGGCAGTTCCAGAGGGAGTGGTCACCGAGTTTCCACCAAGAGAATTCCCAGCTGTGTGACCTGCAGAGCTCCAAATGAAGGTGCAGGCAGTGATTCCAAGTCTCCTGCTAGGAGCATGAAACTTCACAGCCTTTGCAGGACCCTTAGGATGAGCCCACGGACTCCACCAAGTAAAAGCCCCTACTCTACATTACAGGCAGCACCGTCCAACAGGTCATTTCTGTCCAGCTCCTGCCCAGCTCAGGTGCACCAACAAGAAGTTGGGCTGGAAGTGAAGCTGTGAGCACTTTCACAGTTTCTAACTCACACAGCATCACTGAGCAAGGCCATGAACTCTCCCAGGAACACGCGTGGGCAGCAGCACCTGCAGAGGATGTGGCTTGGCTGTCGGAGCCACCGTGTGACTCGCTGGCACCGAGGCAGTTTCTGCACAGGTAGCCCAAGCTCTGAGTAGGAACTGCCCACAGGTCAGCCCGGACCACCCTGGTGGTCCTGACCAAGCCCAGGTGCCCAGTGACCTGTTGGGTGTGAGCCACTGAACAGCCTGCAGATCCCCAGACCACAGCAGCGAGATGCAGCATCAGGCACAGCATCCAGAGCTGCCCCACAGCTGCATGTGCTGTGCAATTCCAGCATCCAAGCAGCAAGAGGAACACACAGCCTGTGGGAAGCCACTCCTTGCCCCTGTCCCTCCAGCCCTGAGAGCTTCAAGTCACAATCCAGGACATTTAATGTGCTAATTTCATTTGCAAGGGGACTTTGCAGCAGAGACAGTTGTTGGCAGCAGGCAGAGCTGAGCTGATTTCCATCCATGGGGGGGACCCACAGCCATCCCAACACTTGGGAAGAGCTGCCCTTTCCATGCTGCTCCAGAACAGAGGCTTTGCCAAAGCACCCCCCAGCCTGGGCAGGGCACAGCAGGTCAGCAGGAGTTCAGCACTGCCCGAGGGGGGCACTGAGACCCCTCAAACAGGGAGGGGCTCCTGGGCAGCTCACACACCAGTGAGGGGACAGGGCTGTGCCAGCCACCGCAGCCACGCTGAGCTGGCGCCTCCCCATTCCCCGAAGCCGGAACAAAGGCCGCAGTGTCCTCGGCTGCAAAAAAGCTTTTCCTGGTTTACGTGCAGCTAAAAATACCTTGAGAAAGTCGTTAGGCAGCAGAGGAGGCTGGCTTAGCAGGGTTCTGCTGTGGGGCCATACCTGCAGCAGCCTTTCCCCCTGATAGGACTCAAGCCAGCAGAGATTGGCCGCCCCCGCACGGCCTGGGGAAACTTCCTCCCAAAAAATTCCTGGAGGGAAAGAAGCTGCTGCCCCAGACAGCCTAGAAAAAAACCCAAGTGCAGATAGCAAGAGCAGCAACAACACACTAACAGTGCAGAAGAACCTTGGAGATTTCCCTGACTCCAGTGGAGATCCGTCTGGTCTCTCCCATTCATGGCTCAGCTGCTCCCCTCCGTTCCACACTGGCACTGGGGTTGTTCACTGGTACCACTGGATGTGGAGGAGTCCTGGAACTTTTCATTTACAGAAAAGAAATGCCTCCATCCAGAAGGCTGATGCCAAGTCTTCTGGCTCCCCTGGTGACACTGGGTTGCCATCCAGAGAGACCTTGCCAGGCTGAAGGGGTTGGGCCTGTGAGAAGCTCAGGAAGTCTGACGAGGCCAAGTGCAAGGTCCTGCAGCTGGGTCAGGGCAATGCCAAGCACAAACACAGGTGGGGCAGAGAATGGATGGAGAGAAGCCCTGAGGAGAAGGACTTGGGAATGTTGGTGGACGGGAAGCTCAGTGTACCCCAGCCATGTGTGCTGACCCCAGACACCCCCTGTGTGCTGGGCTGAGCCCCCAGCGCGGGCAGCAGGGGAGGGGCGATTCAGTCCATCAGCCCCACTCAGGTGAGACCCCACCTGCAGAG
The DNA here is from genome assembly GCA_013397115.1 of Edolisoma coerulescens. Classification (NCBI taxonomy): domain Eukaryota; kingdom Metazoa; phylum Chordata; class Aves; order Passeriformes; family Campephagidae; genus Edolisoma; species Edolisoma coerulescens. The sequence goes on from VWZW01004521.1 coordinate 133,459, forward strand.
CTGCCTCCAGCCCTGGGGTCAAAGCAGAAGGTTGTGGAGCTGCTGGAGAGAGTCCAGAGGAGGCCATGAAGATGCTCCAGGGCTGGAGCCCCTCTGCTCTGGAGCCAGGCTGGGACAGCTGGAGGTGCTCACCTGGAGAGGAGAAGGCTCCAGGGAGAGCTCAGAGCCCCTTCCAGGGCCTAAAGGGGCTCCAAGAGTGCTTAAGAGGGACTTGGGACAAGAGCACGGAGTGCCAGGACACAGGGAATGGCTTCCCACTGCCAGAGGGCAGGGATGGATGGGATATTGGGAAGGAATTGTTCCCTGGGAGGGTGGGGAGGCCCTGGCACAGAGTGCCCAGAGCAGCTGTGGCTGCCCCTGGATCCCTGGCAGTGCCCAAGGCCAGGTTGAACAGGGCTTGGAGCAGCCTGGGATAGTGGGAGGTGTCCCTGCCCATGGCAGGAGTGGAATGAGATGATCTTTAAGGTCCCTTCCCACCCAAACAAAGGTTTCCCTGCACTCACTGCAAGCCAGCAGTGCTGTACCACTGCAAGGGAAAACTGACACCATCACACCCATGTGGGGGTGAAATGACCACAGGTCTGTATTTACACTGTTAAACAAATGATCCAAGTCGAGTTTACTCCACCACAGCAGCTGGAAGTGTCTGGGCTCTGGTCCGAGCAGTGCAGCCTCCCCAGCTGGTGCTGCCAGGCCCCTGCACAGGCGGAGCTGGCAGCCAGAGAAATCACCAGCCCTTCGAAGCCATCACCCCTCCAGAGCCAGGGGAGCCTCCCTGCCCTCACCCTGCCCTCACCCTGCCCTCACCCTGCCCTGCCTGCAGCTGGCCAAGGGCTGGGAAAGGTCCTCCAGCAGCCTCTGCCTGGCACAAGAGCGGGGCTGGGCTGGGGCTCAGGAGGAGCCAACCCCACAGGAACAAGGACACAGCCCTGCCTGCCGTGTCCCACCCCCTTCCCAGGGCTGTCTGGCAGCTTTCTGTGCAAACAGCCCAGTCTGACAGCACCGGCAGGGCCAGATCTGCCTGGGCTGCACGTTCCAACCAGTGCCACTGCAGGGACTCCTGCCAAACCCTCCTCCCAGGCTGGAGGAAGGACAGCATCTCTGTCTGGAAGTCACGGGGGGTCACAGCCATCTCTCCACAAGGGTCACAGCCACCACGACAAAGCCAGGACCTCCAGGATGGTGCCAGCAGGGGAAAGCACAGTGGGGAAGCCAGAAGGGGGTTGGGATGTGCCTTGGTCACTCCTGCACAGGCACAACAGACTCAGGTGAGCCTTTATTGCTCTCCTTTGAGGGCTCACCCTGCAGTGTGCTGGGACAGGCAGCCCAGCCGTGTGGCACACAGCAGGCTGCAGGCCAGGAACCATGGCGCGTGGCACAGCACACATCTCTGCCTCACCAGGCTTCACCCACAGCTACACAGGGCAAGAGAGGTGAATATTCTGTGCGTCACTCCCTCCAGCCCCCAAAGAGGAGGATGATACCAGTTCTGTAGCCACCACTAGGAGCCTGGAAGGTGTCCCTGCACCCCAGGCACAGGAGACAGGGAGTGGCTGAAGTGGGGCTCCTGCCCCAACCCCTCTCCCTCCCCACCTGTCCCTGCCAGGCTCTGCTCCCTCCTGCTGCACACACGGATGCTAGGACAGGAACAGGCTGCACCTTTGGAGTACACAGATTTTTTGGTTCTTCTAGCAGAGGAACAGCAGGCCAGACCATATGGCAATTTCTCCCTGGCTACTTAACGAGTGATGCATTAACTGTGTTGGCCAATTCAAGGAGTACAGAAAGGTACCTGGTGCCTGCTGGTCCCTGTGCCATCACTTGTAGCAATATGGTCTTTCTTCCTGCTGCCTAAAATTGGCCCTGGGGAAGGCAACCTTCCCCAAAGGTGCCGAGTTAGACTGATTCTGGTGTTGCTGATGCACAGCTTGAGTACTCTCCTCTCAAGGCTCTCCAGGCAGAGAGCAGGGAAGCAGCAGGTTTGTGTTTTCCACTCTGGGGTGGAGAAATGAGCAGCCCCAGCTCTGCACTGTGCCACAGGACCCCAAGTCCCCAGCTACAGGCAGAGATGTCACTCTCACTGCAGCCCCAGCAGCCAGCACCCTGCTCACCCCTGTCCTCCCCTCTCTCCTCATCCACTTTTGCAGCCAGAAAACTGAATATTAGATGTAAGCAAGAGGCCAGAGCTCTTTAGCTCTCAGGAGGCTCTATCAGAGCTGTCAGAAGGGAAGCATTAAGTCTGTGCCAGGGCACTTGAGGTGACACGGAGCCATTGCAGCTTTAGCACAGGACTCAACTCAGCCTCTGGTGAATGGAGTTAATACAGGGGATTACAAACTGCAACAAAGGAGGGGAAATGCACACATTTGCTCGTGCCATCAGCAGGCACAGGTGCCACAGAGGGAGCAGCCAAGAGCCAGAAGAGCAACCTGCTGGAAAAGCGCAGCCAAAGCTGCTGGGAAAGCCTCGGTGCTCAGCTCCAACGAGAGCTCTCCTGCTCTGTGTGGCAGCGATGGAGCACAGCCCCAGCAGGCTCCACGCTCCCTTTCGGGGCAGCAACTCGCTCAGTCCAGCTCTGCAAACACACAGCACACAGCAGGAACAGCCTCCAGCACTCCAACACGGGCAATGCTGCTGAGATAAACCTTCCTGTAACGCAGGAGGTGCAGCAGAGCGCCCAGCACTGAGGCAAGGGCTCCACTGCTCATAAACCTCCGTGTCAGCAGTTTCCGGCATTCTCAATGAATTAGCAGGATCTGGCATTATAGCAATGCTGCAAAAAACCCCAGAGGATTAACTGGTCTACTGAGGCAAGAAATTGGGAAGTGCTGAGGAAGCGGCTGAGGCCCAAGGCAACTGCAGATCCTTCAGTGTGGTTTTCCTGCGCTGAACCTGCAGCTGCTGCTCCTGAACCCAGAGCACAGTGTGGCCAGGAGCTGGCACCAGCACATCCTTAGCGGCTCACCACTGCCCATGGGCACCCTGCTGCTCTCACCTAGGCAGGGGCTGTCCAGGAGCATCACCTGCTGCTCTGAGACCTCCTGCTCACACAGAACAAGCTGCACAAGTCTCACAATCCTGCTTAGTCAGGTCACCAAGATTCTTAAATTCAGCTGGGAGCCAGGATTGTTACCCTGTGCCAACTGCTGGCCATGAAGGTGTTGTGCCAGGCCGGCAGAGAACCACCTCAGGGAAGAGGTGATGCACAGCTGCCCCTTTTTAGCTCTTTGTGCAAGAAATCTGCCAGCAGAGGAAGCGTGTGGAGCTGCCAGGAAATCCCTGCAGCGCCTTCAAGCTAACTAACAAGCTGCCAAAAGAAAGGTCAGCTGGAAATTACAGCCAGCTCCCTGCACGAGTTCAACTCAGGTACGAGGAGGGAATGAAAACACCAAAAATCTACCTTTGCATGCACAACCCTTCCACAAGAGCTGTGTGTGCAGCTGGAGATGCAGGGAAGGGACAGCCCCGAGGGGGTACAGGCACAGGACGGACCTGCTCCTCTCCGGCTGAACAAGGGGAGAGCCACACAGGGAGGGGGAGAGGAGCAGGAGGCTCTGCAGAGCTGAATCACTCCATTATACTGGACCAAGAGAAGCATCTCTGTGTCCCAGAGCAGCGGGTACAAGCAGTGCCATTCTGTGCTCGCTGCCACTCGATCCCCTGCCCTGCTGGCACCTACAGAAACCCAGCAGCCCCCACCCCTCTTGCATTTCTTTGCGAAAGGAAAAACCAACACCAGCGAGCAATCAAAGTCCAAGTGGGAAAAGTAAATACCCTCTTAGCCTCCCCTCAAGGAGGCAAACAACGAGCCTCCCTGGGAGCCCTGGGTGGGCTGAGTGACCTCTGCAGCACAGCAGCCTCTCCAGCAAACAGAGCAGCGAGAGGCTCCGGAGCAGCTGGCACGCTCCGCACTTCCCAGCAGCTTTTATGTAAAGAGCCCGAGTTCATTAAACCCTTGGCCTGTGTGTGATTGCCAAGGCTACAGCACAATCCCCTGCTCCTCACGGCTGCCTGCTGCCTCCATCTCCTGCCCAGCCCCACGAGAGGCTTTCCCAGGGCACAGAGGATGCCCTGCTCGAGTGGGGATGAGCCCTGATGGGAGCAGGGTCCCCTGCAGCACCACTCGTCACCAACCTGCAGATGCTCCAGTGGCACAGCCGGGTCCTCCACACCCTGTTCCAAGGCGGGGAGAGAAAGGAAAGTGCCTTAAATGAGTGCCAAAGTGGGCATCTGGGTTATTTCAGGGCCTGCCTCCTTTTTCATGCCATGTACAGCCTTGAGAAAAAACCCAAAGCAGTGTGTAATACAAGCAGCGGCTGATGCCACCGAGGACGAGCTGCCCCCTCACTTATTTCAATGCAAAGGTGTGTGGGAGGAGAAGTGTGGAGTCACTCTTGGAGACTTAAAGAGCAATCTGAGCCTCGACAGTTTTGCAAACCTCCTCTCTCCTTCCCCCCACGTGTCCTCAAAGAGCACAGATCGGTGTTTTCTCAAGTTGCTGCTCAGGATGTGGGAAGGGAGAGAGCGAGGCGGGCTGTTTGTCAGGCTGAGCCCGCCTCCCTGCACCACCTCCACAGGTGCCAGCACTGCGGTGGCACCACTGGAGCTGGGCCACTCACCAGGGATGGCCAAGACAGAGCCCCATTCGCTGTGTGGCCTTGGGAACACCTGGGATTCCTCCTCAAGCCAAGCCAATGGTATCAGGCTGGATGAGCTGGGGATGATGTCAGAGGGCAGCCTGGCATCACCCTCTGCCCCGGGGCACAGCCTGGCTGCCAGTTTCCCCCCCAGCAGGGGCATGCTGCTCCTCCTTACCTATTTTTTTGTTAATGCACTTGCTCAAAAAGAAGAGATAACAGCGTTGCTGTAGTGGGGGGAAGGCAGGAACAGAAGAGTCCTCTGGGGCAGAAGCAAATTCCTCCCCTTCCTCATTCTCAGGCAGTGACATCCCCTGTGCAGATAAGAGCTCTGGGGGCACGGCAGGAAGGCAGCCCCTCCACCTGACACCACGGCCTCCCACAGTCCTGCCCTCCCTTCTGCTGTTTGCTTTTTGGTGGGAGGAGGTGAGGTGGGCACAGCCAACCCTCACCTGGAAGAGAAGGCACGGATTCACCTGGGGGGTTTTTGCATGGCTTTTGTACTCCTGCAGGGCCATGCCAGGTGCCACCACAGTAACCTCTGCTCGTGGTGCTCTCTCAGGGGTGGCTGCTGGTGCTGGCCAGGGAAGGAGCTGTGTGCTGGGCCAGTGGCTGTGCTGGCCTTGTGCTCCTTTAGGAGTCCTTGCTTGGAAATGCTTCCAACTCCCTTAATTCTCCCTCACCCTGGGCTCCTGCCATCACCCTCAGTGACTTCACCACCCCCTGCCCCAAGAGCCAGGAGTCCACCCTGCCTCAGTTTCCCCTCCCTGCCAGGTCAGCCCCGCAGGGAGGCACCCAGGGAACACCCACATGGGACACTCCGTCGGTCTGGAGCTCCTTCATGCTCTCTTCAGGAAAGGCCAGGACAGCTGAGAGCTATTCCTGGAAAGCCTAAAAACACCACGGCTGAGTCAGCGCCGAGGCTGTGCCTGCACAAGGCCATCGCAGGGCTCCCCCAGCACAGCCCTGCCACCGCCTCACTGTGCCGGGACACTGCGCTGCCAGCAGCCCCTCGGAGGAGGCAGACAGACAGACAGACAGACAGGCAAGCAGACACAGAGGCAGGGACGTGGAGACGCAGCCCAGCTCCCTCTGCTCCGCCAGCCCAGACACGCATCAATGTCACCGCCAGGGCTGTGACAGCAGACAGCTCTCTCTGTCCCCGTGCCGCAGGTTGGAGCAGTGCCAGCCCCCAGGGCTTTTGTTGCACATCCCTGCAAGCCAGCGCAGCAAATGCAAGGGTCAGCTTCAAAGCCATCTCTGCTGGTGGACTCGGTCCAAAGGCAGCATTGACACTGTCCCTTCCATCCCCATTCCATTGCTCCCCTCTCCATCCTCCCAGCTGTCCTGCCTGAATGCAGACACGGGACAAACCTGCAAGTCCAGGGCAATAATTCCTGAGCATGAAGGGCAAATCCCCCCTTGGCTGCAATCCCACACACAGGGACTGCCCACCCTCTCCCTCTCTGCTTCCTACAGCTGGGAATTGGGCTGAGAGCTCCCAGCAGCTGCGTCCACACAAGTTTTTGGACACAAGAAGCTGAAGAGCAGAGGTTGGTGACTGTGACTACCCAGCACACTGCTCCAGACCAACTGCTGGTACCTGGGGCTGGGCTTTCCTCATAACCTCACTGCAGCTCTGCAAGGCAGGGGAGGAGCAACACCACAACACAGCTCAGCTTCCCATCACACGGCTCTACAGGGACAGATTTTCCCTTCAGTTCATCACACCTCAGGTAAGTCACACACTGCTGTTTCTTGCCTCACCCGCCTGCAGCTGTGGCAGCTCTGGGAGACATCAGCTGGCCCGTCCAGTCCCACTCACAGCCCAGACATGTGGCTCTGTGACCAACTCCAGAGCAGAGCCAGCAGCCCAGCCCTGCTGCCAGCCCCAGGCACCCGCTCAAGGCTGGCAGGGCTTGTGATACCAGTGGGTGACAGATAACAGCACTGCACTGGGAGGTACACAGGAGTCTGGGTCCCAGAAAAGCAAGAGCCAAAAGACCAGGGTTTTCCACAAACACTTTAAGAACTGGTAATACCAAATGTTGACCACATTTGGATGTCAGGCCTTCAAAGGGCACACTTCAGCACATGGCTTTTCCTTCCGTCCTTCCCAACTCACTCTAGTCCTAGTTATCAAGGGGATGGCTCCCAAGGGCAACCTCACAAGAACCGACTGCCAAAGCAGCTATGGAAGTCTTCCAGAGGCTGCAAACCCAACAAACAGCACACCCACCTCTTCCCACTCCACCCTCCTGCCTGGCTTTTGCCACTGCTCAGCTTGACCAGCACAGATCTGACCACAAGATTACAGCTCTCCCTCAAATCATTAAATATTAGAAACAAAAGTTGGAAGGAGCATTTTTCAGTGCAGTTGCAGATTTAAACCTCTCCACAAGTCCACACTCACTCACAGCCTACAGCTCTCAACTCATCTAAGCCCAACGGTCTGCAGCACCTTATAGAGCCTCTGTGATTGTGCCCCCCGACACTCACAGCTGGGCTCTCTGTGCTCAGCATATCCAGAACGGGGCAGGAATGTTTCCCACTGCCCTCCCAGGCAGTTTACCTCTGACTGCAGCCCCCAGGCCATGAGCCAAGAGCCAGCCAGCCAACTGTCTCCCTTGGCAGGGACCTGAGAGCAAGCAGCACTCTCACCAGTTGCTGTGAGGATGAGCTCAGTCTCCCCTCGATGCTAAAAGCTCTGCTTGGAAAATTGCTGAGCTAGCAGAAACTGCCGTTTCAGTTCTACCCATTTCCTGTTATTAGATAAAACAGTATCAGAGGGCTGAGCTCCTGCTACCCTGGGCTTTTGCCATGTTCCTGTTACAGCCACTGCTTTCAGCAGGTGAATACTGGCACATCTTGATCCCAACAGGAGCCAGGGCACAGCATGAATTATTTGTGATGAGGCTGACCTATTTAACAGCAGAAAGACAGCGTTCATTCAGGCCCAGGTCCCCCAGAGGCTGCTGGTGTCACTTTACCCACAGGACAATACAACCCCATCGCTACCCCTGCCCAGCTCACTGGGAGCAGGGGTAGCTGCCCCAGGCTGGTCCTGCCACGCTCCCAGCACTCCCAGCACTTGATCAGCATTTGGTGAGCACCCTAAACACATGCAAGAAGCAGAGCAGGGTGAACCCACAGAGCCCTGAGACAGGGAGCAGTCCCTGTGACAGCTCTGCTTCAGGGCCACAGGATGCCAGCAGTGTTTGCAGGGCGGCTGCCAAGTTCTGCTCGTCATCCTTCCCTGCACAGCTCCCACTAAGCTCTTGTAGTCTCTAATCCTGGCTCCCATCCTCTGTGCACAGGCCAAGGCAGCCTGTGAGGGGTATTTCACATCGAGGGGATGCTGAAATCTTGGTGATACATTTCTATAAAGCCTCTCTGAAACACAGATCTCTACTAGGCCTTTGAGAACCCTACCTTTGTCTGCCAGGGACAGCGTGCTGTTGAAGTACTGCTCCTCCACGGTCCATGCTGTGTCATTGATCTTGTTGGACACCCCACAGGATCCAATGCAGCTCACCTTGATGGCTGTGGAGAGACAGGACACATGTCAGCACTGGGAGAAAGCAAAACCTCAGGTTCAGACTTGCTTTGGGTACTGTACTGTGCAGGAGCAGTGCCTCAGAAAAACACACACAGGGTGGGAAAACGGAGCAGAGGAATCAGGTCATGCTTTCATTCCAAAAGCATGTTTTCCAGCACTCCCAGCACAACTGAGCACTCCCTGTTACCCCAGTGCTATTCCCAGATATTATCACCTTTGAAATCCTCAAGCTGCTTTCCCTGCACTGTGGAAGCCCTTACCAGCTGTAATTGCAGCTCCCTGACAGGTAACCTCACTCTAGTTTTCCCCCAAACGAAGCAGTGTTCCCTCCCAAAACATGCACCAGCCCTGGCACTCTGGCTGAGAGCTGAAGCCTTGGGTGTCCCTGTCCAGACAGGGATGAGCAGCAAAGGCTCTGCCTCCCACCCCACAAGGAGCCAGGCATCCCACAGAGTGTCCCACTGACCCTGAGAGGAGAGACATGTCTGGCACAAGCCCATTAACCAGCTGAATGAGGGGCACAGCCCCATTCGAAGCAGCAGCAGAGAGCTGGACCCCCCAGTGCAGCCTGGGCAAGCTCTCTGCTGCTTGACTTCACAGCCCTGTCACCCTCAGAGGACATTCACAGCCCCTGGGAGCCTGCTCCCAGCTCCTGGGGTCAGGCTTAGCTTCAAAGACTTGCAACAAAAGCCCTTTGCCCATTAACACTTGTCCTGCATCAGGACCTCCAAAATGTCCATACACACGTTGCTTCCCCACAGCCGCTTCCAAGGGAGTGGCTTCCTCCTCTGTTAGAGACACAGGGCTCAGCAAAGCCACGCAGCAAGGTCTGGAAGAACCAGAGGTGCCATCTGACCCTCCCAAAAGCAAGGACAGTAATTTGAGCCACGTTTGTGCCTTGCCTGGAGAAAGTCACCCCCAGAGCTCAGCCTGCAGCAGGGCTCAGGAGAGCTGCATGGCTCTCAGAGGAGCTCCCCACAGACACTTTCAGCTTGTCTTGGCCAATACTCAGCAGGTTGAAATTAGGTTCTGATGTCGACACCGGACCACAGAGACAGACAAACATGACAGACTGGCCTTGCTGCACAGCAAGAGATGGTCTGCAGAGCTGTCCCCACGCAGGGAGGACACAAGCAGACCTATCGGGGCACAAACAGAGCCTTTGGGGCTGTCCCAGCCCAAACACCCCCCACCTGCATCCCATCAGGTTTTGCAAGAGCTTAACTGGAGCTCACAGAACACCCTTACCCCCTTTGCCAGGTGAATAGTTCTGCTGGCAGGAAGGTGACAGGATCCACCAGACAGACTCTTTGCCTGTTTGACCCATCTGCTCCCCCGTATTCCAGCTGCATCCACAGGAAGCCTCTCCCTGGGAAGCAGGTGGCCAGTTTGCCTTGGCTTAGGAGCTCTCCCCCTCCCCTCCACAAGTGTTCTCAGCCCTGTTGATATCAACACCTCTACCCACCTACCCAAACACTGAGGGCTGCACGTTATTGCTGCTTGCAACCACCTCAAACAGCTCCCCAGAGCACCTGCCTGGCCAATGTGGCCCTGTCGTCCACACTGACTCGAGACAGGGTGGAAAGAACCCCAAATCCAGCCCTCTGCAGGGGGAACACATCGTTCTTACCCCAGTCACAGCGAGGGGGGTCATGCAGTCAGGTGGAATGAGCTCCAAAGTCTGTGATCCCACAAGGAAGAACAACCCCCCCCATCAGATCTCCTGCCATACCCTCACAGCTGATCATGACCGTGAGATGAAGAGCCCCTTGCAGTCCAAGTGTTGTTCTACACTCAAGGACAAGGGATAAGCAGCTCCAGATGCCAACTCTCATTAACCAAACATCAATGCAGCAGCGGGGCTGACACATCCCTGGCTTGTTTGTGCCTGCGATGTGCTTCGGCGTTTCCAAGGCAGGGGAAGAACAGGATGGCGTGGCCTGGGATGGGAACTCCCCCAGCACAGCACAGAGCACAGCTGAGAGGACACAGGTGCCCTCCCAAGGTGAACCATCCAATGAGCCCTCCACACACCCCCAAGTGACACCCAATCCTCTCTTTTGCCAGATGGCAGAGCCAAAGCCACGGAGGGGCCTCAGCATCAGGAGCAGGAAAGGTTTTAGCAGGGTGGTGTCCTGTGTATCCACACACATGCTCCCACCCTGGACATACTGCCACATCTCTGGGCTCACAACAAGCCTGTCCCACTCTGAGTTAGCCCACGTAACACAGACAGATCCAGTCAAATCAAGCCCAAATTCATCCACTCCATTCCCACATTTTCACACGGGAGATGTGAGCAAGAAAAGCCCAACCAAAAACTGGACAATGTTCACATCCTCGAGGAGCAACAGCCCCTAAGCAGGCTCCCCCTCAGCCTCCCTGCACCACAGGAGTTTATAGATCCCCACCATCTGCTCAACGCCCAGATAAGGGGCCGACAGACTCCGATTGCAGCCCGATGCTGCACTGCGGTGCTGAGGCTCTCCTGCTCCAGGGAGGCAGGTGGGTGGGAATGCTCAGGAACACACGCTGTGGCCCAGCTCCCCTCCCACAGCAGACAGGCTCAGCAGGCAAAGGCAGTGGGTTTGCAGTCTGACACTCAGAGCCAGCCTGTGGCTGGTGGGCCCTGCTGCCATGGTTCAGCACTAGGGATAAAGTCAGACCATGTCCAAAAGTATCCCTGCAGCTTGATAAGGAGTTTTCCAGCACGGGAGCTGTCAGCTCCAAGGCTTCCCAACTATCCACTGACATCCCAAACTGGAGTGGCCACAGCCAGACTGACTAGAGAGCAGGCACAGGCCCTGGAGGGCTCCGAGGGGTTCCAGCCCTTCAGCCCCACCAAGCCCTCTCCAGCCACATTCCCTGACCATCACACACCCTGGGGCTACCATTTCAGCCCCAACCGACAGAAAGCAGCATTTCCAGCTGGAAAGTTTGAAGGAGTTTCACTCTCCCCTTCCCTCTATGCTCCCCAAAGTTCCCAGTGTCCCCTCACCAGGCACATCAAGTCACCAGATATAGGACAAGCCTTAAAACAGGAGGCAGAGATTTGTTATGGAGCATCTTCTCCATCCTGCTCCAGACACATGAGCTCTCCCCACCTCATAGGAGAAGAAATGGGGTGGACAATAGCTCTGAGCTATTGCCCCACAGCTGACGGTGTGGCTGGACACAGGGATTGCATATCCCTGGCTCCTGGAGGAGCCCAGCAGATCCCCAGGCCCTCACAGGGTGGGTGATGCTGGGGGCAGCAGGTCCAGGACAGCCAGAGAGCCCCCCCCAGTTTCACCCCTGGAGCAGGAAAGCCTGGCAGCTACAGGGCCAGGTTATTTGGAAAGTTTCAGAGATGCCTGATTCAACGGATCAAACCATTTATCTCACTCCTAACCAGGTTCTGGAGCAGTGAACCATGAAATCAGCCTCTCCATGAGCATCCCATGGGCAGAGGGAGATACTGGGGACTTGCCTGGCTCTCTCTTGTCCAAGCTCCTGCCCACAAGCAGGAGGAGGGACAGGGATGTGTGACAGGCACAGCTCGGAGACATGGTTTTGGGGGCAGCTGGAACCTAAAAACAGCATTGTCAGGACAGACCTGGCAAAACCAGCACCACCAGAGCTGCTGCAACGGAGCCACCTGAGCACAGAGCTCATCAGCCTGCCTGTCAGGAAGCAAAATGCACAGTCTGAGCCTTTCCAAGGAAATCTTGGAACTGCCAGGCTGCAGACAGAGGAAATAAGAAGTTTCTGCATTAGAATAGGCCAGTTCCAGTTATTAGAAACCCATTAAAAACGCCTCTGGAATCCAGTGCCACCAGTGGCCCCAGTCACCTCCCTCCTGCTCCCTGTTTACCCAGGCTGATTTGAATAAATACTGGAAAAAAACAAAGTCCAAAAACTGCAAGGGGAGTGGAAGGGGGAGGCAGAGAGCAGCAAGTAGAGAAGGAATGAATGATGAAGCCATGCAGAAGGCGAGAGCCGTTCGTCCCCGCAGTCCCTCGGGGGTTCAGGGGAGCGGGCAGCTCCGCATCCAGCCAGGCACATCCTCAGCAGCGCGCTGCAGCACGTGCCAAAGGCTGGAAATAAAAGGAGACAGCTCAGCCATATCCATCTCTGCACAAAGTAAAAATAGAGATGCCAGGAGCTGGGCACGTCTGCCTTCTTCCAAGGTGATTTAAGGAGAGCAGCCATAGACTTCAAACTGCTTTTTCTCCTGACCCAGTGAGCCACCCTCCTCGGGGGAGCTGGCGTGGCATCTCGGGCATGAGGAAAGCACAGGACACGCATCCCCTCCTCTGCCAGGGGCAGGTTGTGTGGGCACATCCCTGCTTCAAAATCCAGCCACGTGCTGAGCAAGCAGAGGCTCAGTGGCCACCCTGCACTCAGCCCCAGTCCCAAGGGAACACCTCTGACTGCAAGTCCCACCTGTGTCACACACCTGCCACAACAGGTATGGGCAGAGGGGGAGGGAAGGAGCTGCTGCATCTTGGTCAGTTTGGGTTTTCTAGGCTGGGCAGAGGAAGCAGCAAAACCAGTTCATAGAATACCCTGAGCTGGAAGGGACCCACAAGGATCAACCAGTGCAGCCCCTGGCCCTGTACAGACACCCCAACAACCCCACCCTGGGCATCCCTGGCAGCGCTGTCCAAGCCCTCCTGGAGCTCTGGCAGCCTCGGGGCCGTGCCCATTCCCTGGGGAGCCTGGGCAGTGCCCAGCACCCTCTGGGGGAAGAACCTTTCCCTGATCTCCAGCCTGAGCCTCCCCTCACACAACCTGACACAGTTGGAGGTGGTGGCTGTTGCAGCTGGCAGCAGCTGAGGCAGGACAAACAGAGCATCCCGGCACTCCCTGTCCTCTGCAGGGATGGACGAAGAGCTGGCAGCCGAGCTCTGAAGTGGCACTTACAAGCAGCCCTGGGATTTTGCCAGCTGAAGCTTACCCGGGTCACCACGTGGCCTCAGCCATGTCTGCTGGACCCAGAGGCTCCAGCTGCCCCTGCTGCAGGGAAGGAGGGGCCCAGCCCTGCACACGTGGGATGAGATGATGGCAGAGCCACTGTGTGCCTGCAGTGACCGCACACAGCACAAGGGACCAGGGCAGGCTTTAGTGATGGAATCAGAGGGCACCCGGGACTGAGATGCCCTTTGGAAAACTTGTGCACGCCTGGATGCAGCTAACAAGGGAGCAGGGGAAGAGAAAGTGCTGTGGGAGTTGTGGGAGTCAAAGGAGTCTGCATCAGAGAAGTCTTCATTTCATGTAAACCAGCCTTGGGAAGGCAGAGCCCCCTTCCCTCATCCCCCTCCATCAGAGCTGTGGCAGACAGCGATTACCACATTTTAACTGATTCCCTCAAGCTGCCATCCGAGCACCCAGAGCTGCAGGGACTCAGAGCATCCACAAGCTGGGAATGAGCCATTTTCCATCCCGGGGACAAGAAGCAGCCCTGGGAGAAGGGGGTGAAGGATCCCCCTGAGCCCCAAGCCCTCCCCAAAGCATGGCAGTAGGGACCCGTCCTTGACAGAAGGATGGGCAGCAGGAGGTCACTGCCACACACAGCACCACAGCTCCACCCTGGAGTGACATCTCTGGGTTCAGCAAAGACCACAAGTTTGGGTACACCCTGAGATCCTCCAGCCCTGGATCTGTATGAAGATAAGGGGTTTGAGGTTCCCCACACTGCCAGCAAAGCAGGACCAGATATGCTGGGAAAATGGAAAGCCTGGGAGAGAGCAAGACCCACAGGCAGAGCAAGTTGCTCTCAGTTTGTAGAGACTAGGTAAATCCCAGAAAAGTTCCATGAAAAGTGGACACTGAGGGAGCTGAGGCAGCAAAGAGGGGAAGGATGAAGTTTTTCTACTGATGGCCTTTACACAGAAACACACCCAAACAGCTTCAGACAGAAAGGGCTGAGCAGGAAGGCTGGAAACTCACAAGATACACAACTCCATCGTGCGTGAATATATTGAGACACTACTAATTAAACCAACAGCTCTTAATTAAATCTCAGCTGTCCCCATCCTTCTGGGTCCATCCTGTCAGTTCTTGAGACACAAATAGTCTTGAGCATTTCACAAGCCAGTGAGGCAAGAGCAGAGCTTACAAGTGCTGGAGGCAGCAGCGGGTTTGGCACAAGGTTAAGGATTGTCTGGGGAGGTTTTTATCTTCTTCCTTCACAAGAACCCAGCACTGGGGCAGGAAAGGGATCTGGCCTCTAACGTGGAAGGAGAGGAGTTGTCTAGAAGAGTTGTCTATGCTTTCCATCTCAACTCAAATCCAAGCCTGTAGCTGGGCCCCGGGAGGTGACTTGTCTGGAGCTGACATGCAGGGAGCAGCATCTCCCACAGCACCAGCAGCCTGCAGCTCACGGAGGACTTGGCTGCTGCTCCCGGTGACCCAGGGGGACATCCCACCTCCCACAGCCTGCCAGCCATCTCACAGCTCACACCCAGCCCAGCTCTCTGCTCGGAGGCCCAGACAGGCTCCCGGTGAAATCCAGAGTGGTTGCTGTGTCTGACCCCTCTCTGTCCCCGTGCTGGTGGCGATGCTCCTGCCACGCATGAGCCAGGCTGCAGCCCCTCTGCAGCGGCACAAATTTTAGCATCATTTAGCCCCCTGGAGCAAGAGCAAGCTCTGCTGCTCAGCCATTCCTTCCCCAGGCTGGCACTCACCCTCTGCACCCTGCAAGGGGTTGGACCAGCCAAACCCCTCACAGCAATGCAAGGGACAGTCCCTCCCTTCCTGACCTTCCAGTGAGCTCATTTCCAGCCCTGCAAATCCAAGCTCAGCAAATGCCATCCCAAGAGCCAGCAGCGCCCGTCGCCCTGGCTGTGGCAACAGGGTTGTAGGTGTCCACTGCCAGGCTGAGGCAGGAGGACCCACCTGAGTGTCCCACACAACCTGCAGGAAGCCCAGACCCTCCAAAAGCAGCCCCATACTGTAGGAAGGCTGGAGCAGCTCCTCAAGACAGCCTGGAAAAACTCCACCTGTAGCAACCCCAGGGGAGTGACAGCTCTGCCACAGGGGCAAAGTGACCCACAACCACTGTTCTGGCTATGCATTAATTATTTGAGCCAGAGTCCAGCCCAGCACAAGGAGGGGCAGCGAGTATGGACACACAAGGATGTCCTCATTCCAGCAGTGCAGAAGTCTCCAAAGGGAGGCTGGGCAGGTGTGTGCCTGCAGAAAAGCAGGAGAACAAATCTTGTCTGAATCCTTTCCCAGGCAGATCAATCCTTCCCCCTCTTGCAAGCACTTTATTCCATCAGGCTGAGAGCAACAGGGAAACCTCCATGTTCCAGCGCCTCCCCAAAATCAAGGGTCAAGGTATATCCTGAGAGAAGAAAGCCAACTCCTGGGCTCCTGTTTAGAACAAACTCCTGCTCAAACCAAAGGCTTTTCTCCCTTGTGGAGCCGACATGTTTATTTATAGCATCACAGCGTTTTATCAGCTCGCTGGCTGCCCTCGGAGGAAGGGGGTCATCTCGAACATCTGGAATTAAATCCTCAGCTGAGTACACTGAACAAGCCTGGCTCTGCACATGTCGGGCTGTGGGGGGAAAGCTCAGCAGTGAACAAGGCCACACAGGCTGCGGGAGGGGGATGAACATGTGCCACAAAGTCTGGGCCTTGGATCTGCCAGAGGCAGCTCCTTAGCAACAGGCACAAAGCACCACAGCACCTGCACACAGGGCCTGAGTGAGGGGCTGCACCCCATCCAGCCCCTTACCCCGATCCCATCGTGCTACTGCTGCTACAACCACCTCACTGCTCCCCAAACGTGCTCCAGAAGGGGATGCTGGGGTAATCCTTTCTCCAAAACTGCCTCTTGCAAAACCAGGACAAGTTTGGGATTTTTTTTTTAAGCTTCAGACTGATGTAGGCTGCAGTGCTGAGCCTCACAGACGGCCTGGGAAGAGGTGGGGAGGAGTGGGCTTGCTCTGCTCGAGAGCCCACAAGGGCAGAGGTGGTTGTACCACGACAGCCAGGCAGAGCAGAGTCTGTGGACGTGTCCTGGCAGTGTCTCAGACCAGTTTTGGGAGCCCAAACTCTGGCCCCATCCTAAACAGGTGGCACAGTCCAGCAGAGCAGCTCCACACAGTCCCTGCTGCCACAGATGGGAGAGAGGTCAGCGATGCCATTCCTTGGGTCCTCCTGCAAGGAGGGCAGCTGTGCCCCACACCCCAGCATGCTGAGGGACCACCCTCTTCCTCCCAGGCCTGGCTGGCAGACACAGGCACCCCTGAGTGCTGGGAACAGCCAGATCAAACAGCAGCAAGAAACTATTTGGCAGAGAGAGGCAGATCTCACAGCTCCCCAGGAATATCTCCATGCCAGCCACCCACCTGAGCCACACTGCCAGCACTCACAGCCTCCTCCTCTCCCGGCATCCATCCCTCCAAGTATTGGAGGGGAAAAGCAGAGAGGTTGCAGAGGAGCAGAAGGATGGAGGAGAGATGGAGGCAGCATTTCATGTGGAGCTTCAGCCGCTCCGGGGTGTGAAGCCAACTCAGTCTCAAAAAATTCCTTCTCTTTCTGCGACTCTGGACGGAAATTCAGAGGGGGAAATTGTGACCTATCTGCAGACTGCAGTGCCTGCCCTCCTCCTAGAACTGCATTTGGGGCTCACTTCTGTTCACCCCAGCCATGAGGAAGCAGCCTCTGTTGCTCTCAGATGGGATGGACTGGGACAGACAGGGCCTGCAGCTGCCAGCCTGGCACAGGAACATCTCATATTTAGAATCTCAGCAGGGTCCAGAAAAGTTTTACTCCTGATCCCCTGCACAAGACAAATTAATTTTAATAAATTTAATGTAGATTTAATTTACTCCATCCTTCTCAGGGGACCTGGGTAACAAGATGGATTTTGTGAGCACTGAATTTAAGCAAGCGATGCTCTTCAAAGCAAAACAAGGCTGTACATACACAAGCAGTCAGGGCATCTTAATCTTCAGCACTTGGCCCCTAGAGCAGCCCTGTGGGAAGGGAATGCAAGTCCCAGATGCCCAACATGCAGCCAGACAAGTGGAACAGAATCAGCAGCTCACCCTGGCTCCCAGGAATGCTGATGGATGCCAGGACCTGCCAGCACTCCACACTTCAGCCAGCCAGGGACCACAGCCACCCTTCCTCAGGCTGAGCAGTGCTGAAACAGAAGCGAGGAATCTCTTTTTTTATAGCTTGCCCAAAGTGAAATAGGTTTCCACCCAGCACTTAGCACTACTTTAGGCCAGAGGAGTTAAGATATTCTGGTACAATTGACTTGGCTGTCTAAAAAAGGAAGAACCGGGCAAGAAACTCCACCTCAACCTACCACAGAGCACTGCAGGTCCGGGGGNTAAACTCATTAACAAAGTCAATTGTTCTTTCCCAGCAAGTGCAAAGCCTGGCACCTTCTCCCACCTCGCTGGCAGAACAAGCTGCGATTCCCGTGGAAAAGGAGCAGCCAGGGAGGCTGAGCTCTCTGATGTGCTGGGAACACACCTCTGTGTGCGACCACCGCCAGCCCTGCTCCACTCTTCCCACACCCCGGAGCAGGTTTGGCGAGCTCTTTCCCCAGCCAGCCCCTCTGCCCCCGCCGCAGGAGCATCACCCTCCACGCTGGGTGCAAAAGGCACTGCAGGAGATAAACAGCCGACTGATCAGGTTTCCCTACTCACCACAAAGGGGTTGATTCACCAGAGCCTACTCCCTTTTCAGACTCTTTCTAAATAAAGGCTTCAAAGACTTCTGGAAATTCATGCTTAACAGGCTTACTGTAATACCAGAGCACCAGGGCTCCTGTGGGCCAGACTCTGCTGTGGGACTGAGTCACGCTCATTTTCTTCTGAGACTCTCAGATAGCCTTTTCTAAGAGGTGAGGCTGCAAGTCCTGTTGGCTGCTGCTCATTTTTTGGCAGACCCTCACTGCCACCCGCACACAGCTCTCCTGGCCTCAGCAACAGACAGCCCTGCAGATGTAAAGTTCAGGAGAGATGACACTTCTCCATCCCCTCCTGGGGCTCAAGGGCTGCTCCTGAGCACAAATTTCCCACAACCACTCTCCAGAGAAAGAGCAGGTGCAAAGGCAGCCCAGCATCTGGTGGGACAGGAAAAGGCTGGATACCCCTGGGGCTGGAAGGACTCAGCACGGGCAATATTGTCACAACCCGGTGTCCTGAGCCAGCCTCTCCCTCCATGGCAGGAGAAGGACTAAAGCAGCACACTCAGGACTGCTCAGCCATCCTGGGAACAGGAGTTTTGGTGTGAGGGGTTGGAGCCCAGTTACAGGGAGAGGAGGCAGGAGCACGGAGTCAGGCAACGACATGGAACCATATCAGGGTCCATCCTCCCGCTGCTCCAGGCGCTGAACCTGCAACTCAGCGCTCAGAACTGCTGAGACACCTCCAAATGATTTAGTGCTGCTGCAGCTCCCAAGCACGAGCCTGGAGCCAGCTCCCCTCCTCCTAGAAGGGGAGGTTTCAAGGGCTTTTCCTGAAGAGCCTTATTTACAAGCAGTAAAGCAAGCCTGCGTTTAGTGCCTCCTCATCCTGGCCAGGTACCAACGGGGGCAGGTTCTCATCGGGGAGGCAGGAAGGCACAGCATGGCATGGGAGATCCCAGCCTCACCTGCTCCCTGCTAGAGATCCCAGCATGGGATAAGAGATCCCAGAATGGTATAAAGGATCCCAGCCTCACCTGCTCCCTGCTGAAGATCCCAGCATGGGATAAGAGATCCCAGCCTCACCTGCTCCTTGCTAGAGATCCCAGCACGGGATAAGGGATCCCAGAATGGTATAAAGGATCCCAGCCTCACCTGTTCCCTGCTAGAGATCCCAGCACGGGATAAGGGATCCCAGAATGGGACAAGAGATCCCAGCGTCAGCTGCTCCCTGCTAGAGATCACAGTATGGGATGGGAGATCACCGTATGGGATGGGAGATCACCGTATGGGATGGGAGATCCCAGCCTCACCTGCTCCCTGCTGAAGAATCCCCACGTCACACTGAGCTCTCGTGCGCTGCTTCCGCACGTCTCAGTTGTCAAGAAATCTCCCCACCCCAGCATCTTCAGAGAAAACAGCCAGAATCCACTTCACTAAGCATAAGAGCTGTTCCTATGATTTTCTTTGATGCCATTCAACCCAAGCAGCTGGATTCTCTGTTTATAGCAAGATCATCATTTTGGAAAGATGACTTATGTTCTTGTTATTACCAGAGCACCAGATACATAACAAATCCTCACTGTGCTGGGCGTGCTACAAGTTGGTAAGACAGTCCTCAGGGTCAGGCTGGGCTCCTCAGAGATCCCAGCAGACAGAACAGGAACATCTGGGACCTGAGCTGAACCTCTGGCCCTGACATTCAGACCCCTGCTGATACTCCCCATTGAGAAGGCTCCAATTTCTACCCATACACTGAGCTTTCCTCCCCAGAGCTGTTGCCTTCCAAGCCGGTTTTATCCCACTCGTATTGCAGGGAATATTTGGGATTTGGGAGGGTGTGTTTGGGAGGGATGAACAGTGAACTGCTGCAGCATTGTTACCTCTGGTCTGAGCTGCCTGAGCCAGAAGGACTGTCAGAGAGCACAGTGCCATCAGCAAGAACAAAGGAGTGGAAGTCATAAGCATTAGTGCTCCAGAAATGATTCATGCTTCTTGGAAACAGCTTTTGCTACAGATATCTGACAAACTCCGGTTTTTAATGAAGATTAGGGTGCTCAGAGATCAGGATGTTTTTAAACTAGGTCTCCAAATAATTCCAGGTTGGCACTAGCTTGCCACCCTCATCTTGTCGAGGGGGTCAAAAGCAGCTCCATGCTTACCTTAGGACACCCCGTATCCTCTCCACTGCCATCATCCAGCATCTCAAGATCCCAATGCACCCGTGGGAATTTAATCAAGCCACGCAATTCAAACCCATGGCACTGGCCACCCCTCTGCACAGAGCAATACCCAGCCACAGGTACCCACGTTGGGGTAAAGGGCCTCTACCCACAAACTAAGCCACGGCAAAACGCCTCACTCCGATCTGACTTGTGCACCCATCACCTACTTTTAATTTGCCGTCAGAGGGAGCTGGGAAAGAGGATTTGCTGTTTAAAAGCCATCACAAGCAGACAGAAGCCCGAACACCTTTGTGGTATGGATCCATTTCAGATCCTGAACACAACCCAGGGACTCTGAGCACACACAGGCACAACCGTGCACAAGGCAAAAAATCCGCTGACTGGCACCAGTCCTGTACTTCGCTCATTTCTCCTCTCCTAAGCACTTTGCATTTCTCCACCAGAGGTTTGAAGAGTGACAGATTTTAAGAGCAGCACAAAGAGGCAATTAACTTCCACAGCAATTCCTGTTGCCAGACTCCTGAGGTCACACCAGTAGCCTAAAGGCTGTAGGTTGGATATCTCAGCAATCAGCCCTCAAGAAAAGAGGCACCAAACCAAAGCCCAGCCCCTGACATGTTTGCCAGGCCATTTCAGGAGTAGCTGCCCTGAACAGGAGAAGGAAAAGACCTTCTCCAATGCCTGGCAGAGCACCTTTCTCTGTGCTTTGGCACGGGTCAGGTCTGCAGCAGCCCTGCAGCACAACCCAACCACCCCACTCCCTTCTTCTCTTGGAAGGGCCTGAGCATCCCCTCTCCACACAGCAGAGGATGATCCACATGTCCATCCTCCTCTTACTGGCCATGAGAGCCTCTAGGAAGACTTCACCAAGTCAAGTGACAGCTCTGTGTGTTCTACACACCTCCTTCTTCCCTGGGGATGCCTTCCAGCACAAAGTATTCCACAACACGCTCTGAGTGGAGCATGCCCGTCCATGCACCTCCCTGGCTGCTCCTCCTCTCCCAACACAGCCTGGGATAGGGAGCTGCCTCTGGAGGAGAGGGATGGAAACCCACAGGCTTCCTCCTCCCAGCCAGGGAGCCTCCCTGCCGCCTACCTGACTCCAGCCCTGAAAGACAAGCTACATCTCTGACAGCTCTGCGCTGCTCCAGGGAAGGAATAAGCGCTCACACCCCTTTTGTCACACTTGGAAGCAAATCAGACAGACAGAGCTCCACTCCACTTGTCCTCCCATTTTGTTAAACGAGGGATGGGAGGCCGTGGCATGTCTCCTCGCCAAGGAAAGCAGCAAACAGTTTTTCAGCTGAGCACAAGTGGTGCGCAGGCGGGGGGAGCGGCGGAGAGCGGCTCACTGCAGCGACAAGAGACACAAACCCATCTCGTGATTAGTTATTGACTCCAGAGGAGTTGGAGCTCTAGCAGCAAGCCAGCCAGGAGAGCAAAAATCCCTCTTTTGTTCCCCAGCCTCAGACAGACTTGGCCACACAGCTCTCCACTGTCTCACTTCACACAATGAGAAAAGAAAGTTAATCCAGCTCCCCTCCAGCAGGAGCCATCCAGCCTGCGGGAGCGATGCTGCCGAGCCATCCACGAGCATTCCTGTGCAGCAGTGCCAGCCTCGCCTCATCCTGGCCCCCAGTGCTGCTGGTGGGTACCAGACAGCTCGAGGACCTCATGGGACACTGCCAGGATCACCAGGGACAGTGATGGAGCTGCTCCTGCCCTCCAAACCCCCAGGCCTTGCTCAGCTCCCTGGGCCACGTTCCCTCCCCACACTGCAGCCCAAAGCAGGGACCAGCTGCGGGGTCCCTGCTGCCCCAACGGTGGGCAGGTGACCTATGCTGCCAGCACAGGGATTTCAAATCCTCCTTTACAGACAAACTTCTGACTCAGGAGAGAGCCAGACCACTATGCAGGGACTGAATCCACCTTCTCCCCAGCACTTTCCCAAGCCACAGCCTTCCTGCTGGAACAATGTTTCCCACTGTATCAGAGGTCAAGTGGTAGGAGAATCGAGGCCAACAGAGTCCTTTGGTGTCATCTCTTCCCCTCAGGAAGGGCACAGGTTACACACACGTCAGAACCACCAAACCCAAACTTCTCCCTACTGCCCTTCTAGGGAACAGAAGTTATCTTTTAGTTTGGACACATGACTCAGGATTCCGGTGCCCTGCTCTCCATCCCCCTTCACCACCAGCTTTCTCTGTTCTCCATATGAGAAGTGAGAATATTTACTACATTTAAGATCAGAGAAGAAAATTATGATTCATGGGCTCTCTGCAGAAACAGGAATTATGTATCTGTATTTCTAGAGCATGAACAGACACAAGTACTCGTGTCTGGAGCTTTGTAGTTCAAGGGCATGATTTTAAAGTCAAGTCATCCCTGCATAAACCTGGACAGCCAAATAATAGAGTGGAGAACAGCAAAGTGCTGAAATCTGTTCCGGAAAGCACTTGCTGTTTCTTTACTCTCGGTGACCTGGCAGAGAGGGCTGTTATTTTAACATTACGCTCGTTGGAGCCTCGCTGAACGGCAGGCGGGACCGAAATAATCCACATGGCCCCTGGAAGCCACAGAGCTGAGAGGAAAGTGCTCCAGCATCTCCAGGCAGCACAAGCCTTTGTTCCCGCACGCTCCTGCCGGCAACCAGGACTGCCTGCCCTGCTCCAAATGATCTGGCTTCCCTCCTCCCTCCCCCCAAATTAACTCCATCTCCAGCTGTCCCTGTGCAAGCTTCCTGTAAGATTAATTATTCTTTGTACACACACGTTTGATGATTTACCCAGCAAGCCAGGCACAATGATCAGGAATTCTCCATTTCCATCAGCGCTCTCCCCTGAGGCTCAGAAGTTTTCTGAGAAGGTCCTTCACCCTGGCACAGGCACAGGAGGAAGTGTGGCTCCTCAGAAGGTCCACGTGGGTCACCGAGGACCAGTCAGTATTTGTGATGCTGCTGCAAGGTCAGCTGAAGATGATGTGCTCCTGAATAGCCCTCGTTGCTACTCAGCAGGGCTGGCACTGACGCCAGCGTAAGTGGGAACATTTATGATCCCAAAAGGTGTGTCCCCAGCTACGCTGTCCTATGACCCAAGATTTCTCGTGTGTTTAGCAAGGCACAGCAAGCTCTGTTTGCTTGCACTGTCACCTTTCAGAAGGCGTAATTTTCAAGAGCCAGAAGTTATCGTGTGAAGAGTCACCTGCAGGCTGGTTCCGGCTGTGATCTCACACACCACAGCGCCGAGAAGTCACCGCACCGGACTCGCCTGGCTCAGGAAATGGAAAGCACCAAACCGTGGTGCTGTGGGTCAGATCTGCCAGGGGTGAGGACTTTGTGTCCTCTCCTGGGAGCAGTTTATTAGTCTGGAAAGCCACAGCTGGCCACAGAAGGTGTGGGAGGTGTATATACAATGTAAGATGAGTTGATGCCACCCAGCTCTCCCTACAGCCCAGCAGGAACCCAAAGCATGTCAGGTTGTCTGATCCCTCCAGTGCTGAGCCCATGGAGCTCAACAGGGCTCACAAGTCCCTTTAAGATCTATTTCAGCAGGTAACCTGCTGCACCAAAGGATGTTTCTGTAGCTACGTGAGCCTCTTCCTCTAAGGGTGAGATATTTCCTTCATCCAGAAAGAAGGAGAGGGGTGCCCAAGAGATCCCCAGGCAAGTGTGAAGGGTTTAAACACCAGAGACCATAAGATACACAGAAGGAGGGAGAACGCACAGCAAAGAGTGACCTTGTGCTTGGCAGGAGTTGGTTTCACATCCAAATGTGATTTAACTGGGTGAGTTCAGACACCAGTAATGGAAAGTTTCTACCCCAGCTCATGAAGCCACTGTACAGGAAACTCAGCCTGAAAGAACTGCTCAGGTGACCTCAGCACAGCAGAAGAAACAACCACATGGAGCCCGCCTCAGATTTTGGCTTGATGCTTCTGCCAGCTTTCCTAGAGCTCAGCTGTCCCAGCTCTTACCAAAATCCCTGCACTAGCACCAAACACCAAATCCCACAGCAAAACCCCTCCTGAGATCAGGACCTGTACTTAACACCAGATCCTGATGCCTCTCAGAATCAAAGCAATAAGGAAGCAGAAAGAAGGTCTAGAACAAAGAGATACCTTCCTCCTTCCCTACAACAACACCAAGGAAGCAAAGGAGAGCTGGTGTAGGGCAGAACCTCGCAGGTCCCCTCCAAATGGGAGTTGTTGAGGCAGCAGCAAGGTGTAGCCGTGGCCAGCTGGCAGCACAAGGGGCCAGCACACCAAACCCTCCAAGGCCAAACTCTTGTCCCTCCCAAGAAACACCTTCAGGAATGGATGGAAGTCAACGGGATGGGCCGAGGAGGGAAGTCAGCCAGACTTCATTAAGAACATCTTTGCTGGAAGAAGTGAGTCTGGGAGTACTCTCTGAGGAGATAAACACTGGATCTGCAACTGTTTTGCTCTGACAGGAGTTAAACAGGCTACAAGTTTGCACTTGTCCTAGATACTTTTTTTCCACGAGAAGCTTCCAAAAAGCTGTTGCAGGCAACTGGGAGAGGTGCTCGCAAAAGCAAGACGCAGGCAAGCACAGGCACCATCATCCAGGCTGACAGCTCTTGAACAGAGACTTCACATTTTACATTACTTGGTCTTTTTTTCCCCCCTCCAATAATTTGTTACAAAGGAAGCAGCATGCACACATGAGAAGCAAGCAAGACCTCAGGGAAAACAGCAAATCGGTTCACATTTCCACAGCGCTGAGCATAAAGCTGACTTGCAAACGCGAATGACTTCTCTGAGGTGGGGGAGGAAGCTCCCAGTTTGGATGATCAGAGCCCAGCAGCTCATTTCCCTGCGGTCCAGCCCCATCCCTCTGTCCTGACCGACTGCACCCACCACGAGCACGGCCTGAGCCTCGCGTGGAGCAACAGCCACCCCGCACCCCAACACCTCCTGCTGCGGACCACTGCTGCCCGGCGGGCACTCTCTCCTCTGGCACACACAGGACCTCGCACACAGCCTGGACATCTCCCAGACTAGTACAGCCACAACTCAAACGCCCGAGCTCGTTCGAGATGTCACAGCGCGGCTGCTCGCTGCGCACGGTGCCTGCGAGCCGCTGGGTGGGTACCGCTCCTGCCAGGACACAGCATCGCCCATCTCCTCCCTCCCGTCGGGGCAGGGCTGCTGCCCACCGGCACACGGCATCGCCCACCTCCTCCCATCGCCCTGCCCTAACACATTCGGGCTCCGTCCCACCCAGGGGCACCAGGTTCGGGGGCGATGCCGGCAGCCCTGGGAAGCCGCAGGGCTCTGGGAAAGCAGAAGGAGGCGGCCGAGCTCCTCCACCACCACCCTGGGCACCCGCCAGCTCCGGAGGCTGCTGTGGCACAGCCCCGCGCTGGGTTGTTTCGGGAAGGGGGTGGGGAAGGTGTTTGCTTATTTCTGGGATGGGAGCAAAAAGTAAGAGGAGGAAGCGGAGGAGGAAATAATCCAGCAGGTTGCTCCCATCAGCCCCTCCCGGCCGCCTCATGGCAGCAGGGGCAGCAGCGGTGGGGCAGCCCCGGAGCCGCCGATCCCCCGAGCCGGGGAAGGGGACCCGGCAGCTCCCCGGCACCATCCCCACGGCGCCCCGCGGGCCAGGGCAGCCCGTGAACCACCCCCGCCCCCGAGATATCCGCACGGCCGTGTGGCCCCGCGGGCTCGGCACGGCACGGCAGGACACGGCAGGCCGCGGGCTCNCCTGAGTGCCGAGGGAAGGGGCCAGTTGTGCGGCCAGGCTGAGGGAAGGAGATGTTTGTGGGGCTGGTCTGTGAGGGAAGGGGCAGCTCATGGACCCCTCACTGCTGAGGGAAGGAGA
>VWZW01004521.1:159541-173932 GCA_013397115.1 Edolisoma coerulescens
GGGCAGTTCATGGACCCCTCACTGCTATGAGGTCTGGCTATGAAGCAAGGGGAAGCTGATGGATCCCTGACTACTATAAGGGAAGGAGCTGTTTGCGGGGCTGGGCTGTGAGGGAAGGGGCAGCTCCAGGGGCTGGGCTGTGCTGAGAGGGAAAGGGCCTGTTGTGGGGTCAGGCTGTGAGGGAAGGAACAGGTGATGGATCCCTGACTGCTATAAGGGAAGGAGCCAGTTGTGGGGTCAGGCTGTGAGNCCGCGGGCTCGGCACGGCACGGCAGGACACGGCAGGCCGCGGGCTCACCTCGGTACTGCAGCGAGCCCGAGAGCCGCACGGTGACGGTGCCGGCCAGCGGCTCGCCGGGGCTGTAGACGACGCGGCTGTCGCCCAGGCGGATTTCGAAGAGCTGCACCTTCCCCATGGCCGCGCCGGCCCGGCCGCTCCGCTGCGCTCGCCGGCTCCGCTCGTACCTGCGGCCCGCGCTGTGCCTGCCCCNACTACTATAAGGGAAGGAGCTGTTTGCGGGGCTGGGCTGTGAGGGAAGGGGCAGCTCCAGGGGCTGGGCTGTGCTGAGAGGGAAAGGGCCTGTTGTGGGGGCAGGCTGTGAGGGAAGGAACAGGTGATGGATCCCTGACTGCTATAAGGGAAGGAGCCAGTTGTGGGGTCAGGCTGTGAGGGAAGGAACCAGTTGTGGGGTCAGGCTGTGAGGGAAATAGCCAACTGCCCAGCATGGGGCCATCTTGCCTCCTGGTGATCCTTGCTCCTTCTAATCTCATGTCCTCCTTGTAATTCTCCAGGCCCAGCTGCCACCTCTCCCTGCTCCTGTTTTTATAACCCCAATAGCTTCAAGTGTCCAGTAAGAGGCAAATACAAGGGCCCCGAGAGCCACCTGGGACCTGGGCTGAGGAGTCAGCAGTGGCCCCATGCTCCCTGTGGATCAGTGGGTGAAGGTCAGGGTGTCCCATGAAGCCAGGCATGACCAGCACACTTCATCCACTTGCCATGGACACACCCCTGAGCTCTGCCTGATTGAATAGAACCCATCTGTAAAACCCACACCAAAGGCAGCACCGGGAAAAGGCACCTCCCGGCCGCTGGCGAGCAGGCTGTGTACACAGGCAGAATGAATAAGTGTAAAAGGAGCTGTTTATCTGCAGAGCACACCCAGCCCGGACCTGGCTGGACAGACAGACGTCCTCCCACAGCCCTGCATACCCAGGCTGGTGTCACTGCGGGGCTGTGGGACCCTCCGTGCTGCCTTATGGTGGCTGTCGCAACCTGAAACCCCTCACAGGGCACCAAAGGAGTTCGTGTGCTCCGGGCACACAGGGTCCCTGCTGGGAAACCTTTCCAGGCCCTCCCTCCCTTGGTGTTAAAGAGCAACCTCTTGTTTCCAGGCTGCGTGTAGTCACAGGCTACAGACACTCAACAGTCTTGTGCCAAGGCTTTCTGCAGCTCATCTCCTCCCGCAGGGCGTACCCTGGGATCCGTCCGCACACCGCTCTCCTTGTGCTGCCCTTAGCTTTTGTTTTCCCAGGCTAGGCACGCCAATTTGCTCCAGCCTTTTTATTTTGTAAGACGAGCCCGCAGCCTTTTTCATCAGTCTCCGCAGCCCCTGTTTAGCTCTGCCAGCAAAACCAAACAAATTAGGAGGGGGGGGAGGGGAGTGAAAACACCCTGGGCTACGGCAGATTTTACTGAACCCTCTTCCCACATGGAAAGTGGCCAAAGGCTCGTGGTTTGAGGCACAACTGGGGCCACCGCATCTGGGGCAGCACTGGCACCCTTGCCCCAGAGGGACACCACACATGTGACAACTCGGGGTGGAAAAACCCTCCACCAAACCCGAGCCCCTCTTGCCGTGCCGCAGCTTCTCCTGACACGGAGATTTATGCGCCTTGTTTGCAGAGAAGTTAATTTTAAGCACGGCAAAGTGGCTTGCCCAAGGTCACGACGTGAATAAAAAGGATTCCTGCACCAGGAGCTGAACAAAAGCACCCAGGCACAGCTACAGTGCTGCGAGGATTTGTGCCAAGATACACAGGGTCCCTTGTCATGGCATGGCCAGCAGCGATGCCACAGCGTTGATCCATCCCCGGGATCACGGCTACACCGTGTATAGTCTGTAAAATGTAACCACTGGGATATAACTGGAGCACGGAGAAGAGAAAGCTTTGGGGAGACCCCATTACATCCTGCCAGTACCTTGAGGAGGCTTAAAAAATGGAAGGAAAGGGACTTTTTATATGGGCAGATAGTGACAGGACAAGGGGCACTGGTTTTAAACTGACAGAGAGCGGGGTTAGATTGGATGTTGGGAAGAAAATCTTTACTTAGAGGCTGGGGAGGCCCTGGCACAGGGCGCCCAGAGAAGCTGTGGCTGCCCCTGGATCCCTGGCAGTGCCCAAGGCCAGGGTGGACATTGGGGCTTGGAGCACCCTGGGACAGTGGGAGGTGTCCCTGCCCATGGCAAGGGGTGGGACAAGATGATCTTTAAGTTCCCAAACCAGTCTGTGATTCTGTAATTCAATGTATTCAATGCCTGCAGTGCCAGGACACCCATCAGTCCCCCTGGTGATGCTGGATTCAGGAGGATTTTACTCATTGCAGTCAAAATGTGTATTTACATTCCTGCCTCCCTGCTCACCTGCCCATGCCCCAGAGTCACTGGAGTTAAAACTCAGAGAAGTTAAAAAAAAGTAAGCTAAGTATGTTTGGTAAACTGCCACAATTTGCTTTCTGATATTTTTGACTATTGTTTTGCTTTATAAAAAAAATTGTTTTGAAGAGTTTTGTTGTTGTGGTGGGAAATCTCACTTCCTCTGCATTCTGTCTGCTCTCCCTTCCTCCTTTTCCCCATATTGAAAGGGAAAATTCAAAAGAGAGAAGAAAAACAAATGTCAAGACAAGCTTTAGAATAAAATTTTCCTTTCAGATGTCACCACATTCCCCCAACTTCAAGGAACATGAAATTTTCTGACAAAGAACGTAGTAGTTATTAAAAGGAAAAAAATTATCAATAAACTCCCCTCATCTGAGCATCACCTGAGCCGTGCTTTGCCAGCAGCACAGATGAGCTCCAAGCACAGGTGCTGGGAGAGCAGCTGTGAGCAGTGCCACGTGTGGGCAAAATGTGCCCACGGAGGGCTCAGCTGTGGCCGCAAGTGTGAGACACACGAGACTCCATCACTAAGGCACAGACACTGCTTGTGACTTGAATTTGTTCCCCTCTTGTCTTTCCAGGAGTTTCCAGCTGTGCCTGGTGACACGGAGGAGGCACAGCCCCACCTGGCCGTGCCTCAGTTTCCCCTGCGCTGGGGCTGAGCTGAGCCGGGGGAGCTGGGGCTGCTCAGGGAGAGGCACCGCGGAAATGCCGGGGCATACCTGGGCCGTGAGTGGTGCCGGGTTAATGCTGTGAGCGGCTGGGTGAGGCAGCAGCACGGTACCCCCGGGGCAGTTTGTATTTAACGAGGTCATTTCCACCTGCCCGACGCTCCGGGCTTCGTGGCTGCAGGGGAGAGGGGCCGGTGCTGCCCGGCACTGTGGGGACACCCGGAGCCTCTCCTGTTACAAGATGAGTCTTTCTCTCGGCCCTCAAAGTCTCTTGCTTTTGCTTTTTCAGCCTCTCCCCTCTCCTTCTGGGGTTGGCGAGGGCGTGACTTGCGTGAGCCCACCACACCCCATAAGGGCAGGCACCGGAGTGGCTGTGGTGGAGGGGGAAATAAAGCAGCAGAGCTTTGTGGAAGTTGGCCTTTATGTTTCTTAAGTTTCCCTTGAACTAAAATACACAGATGCGAACTGCCAGGGAGGGCTCCCTGTGCTACTTACACCACTGACAGCCGTTCTGTATTCCTGTAAGTAAAATCCATTACCCTGATATGTTTATATTACACTTAGGTTTATTACCTTTCTAAATAATTTCCCTGCTTCACTCAGTGCCTCACCGCTGATTTGCTGGCCGGTTAACTATGTCATCTGATACCCACAGCAACAACAATTACTCATTTGTTTCAGGCTGACACCTTCCAGCAGTTCAGGCAAAGGTGATACTGTTCAGCCACCTCCCCAGACACCCACCCTCTCCTCGCAGGAGGCCACAGCCAAAGCCCCCGGTCGCCCTTCTGTGGGTTCATCTGCGAGGCAGCTCCCAGGCAGCTTCCCCAAGGGTGGAGTTGGATGTCCCACCAGTGGTGTACACATCTCTGGGATCAACGTGTGATAGAATTATAGACTGGTTTGGGTTGGGAGAGACCTTAAAGACCATCTCATTCCATCCCCTGCTATGGGCAGAGACACCTTCCACTATCCCAGGCTGATCCAAGTCCCATCCAACCTGGCCTTGGACACTTCCAGGGATCCAGGGGCAGCCACAGCTGCTCTGGGCAACTCTGGCACAATATCCTGGGGCTCTGCAGCAGCTCCCCACTGCCCCTGGAACTCCACCTGCCTATTGGGCTCCTTGGTCTCACCAAGCCTCCCAGACGCAAGGGCCACCAGCCCCACCACAGCCCAACCCCTGGGGGGATGAGAGGAGAGCAGGAAGCAATCAGAAACAGCGCAGAGCGTGGAGCCAGGAGGCACCGCTGCTCAGGGGTTCTGCAAGGGGGCCAGGCAGCTGCTTTGGGCTCCTTCCCACCGATGCTTCACCACCCTGTACCCCGAGATAGTGCCCCAGGCCTCACCCAAGGAGTGAGAAAGAGACTGAAATGTGAGGGGCTCTAACAGCACAACAAATAACTGGCTTACCCTCACACCGAGTGCCTGATTATGGAATAACTTGGCTGAGACACCAGAGGGACTGCCCTTCACCAGGCAAGAGAAACCCTGCCATGCCCCCTGGCAGTTTGCTTCCACTGCTCATCCCCTTTGTGCCAGCGTGCACACCTGCTCTTCAGACCAACTTTGGCAGCTCCAGCCCTTGCTTCTTGTTCTGCTGTTCTCTGATGTTAAAGGGTCTTTTGGTGCCATATCCTTTCTCCTTGTGACGGTGTTTACACATCAGAGTAAAGACACGTCTCAATGTCTGTGGTAAATGGAGAGATTTGAGCTCTTCAAGCCTCTCCCTGTAAAGCATTTTCTCCAGCCCCCGTGTTACTGTGCTGGCTTGTGTCTGTGCAAGCCCACAGACCGGCATTTGTGTGCCGACTGAAACGTGCGTGCAGGAGCAGCCTCCCACGTACAGACACGTGCACATGGGAGCTCATTTGTGCCCCTGCACACCGAGACACACACAGGCCCTTTAGCTCACATCATTGGGGCCAGATGGGCACCCCTGGGTAACACACAGGATGCTCCCAACCTGCTCTTCTCCCCCATCCATTAACCCTCATCCCTGGGATTCTCAAAGCAGCTCCTCCTAGTCTTCCCCTCCAAACCATGGAGGAAGATGAGGGCAGGGAGAGCAAGTCCCCAGCTGAGGCACTGAGGTCCCATGGCCCAGCTGGCACCCATCCCCTTCACGTGGGTGCTGTGGCTTTGATCGGTTAATGCCCAGCCAGCACCTGGCAAGCCTCACTAGAAAATCCTTAGAGAGAGGCAAGGCATTAATTACTATTATTATAATTCTAATTGCACTGCCTGGATTTCTGCTCTCCTTCCCTGGAAGAGTTCCCATTGCTCAGCGTGGGCCTGGGGAGAGGGATTAGATGGTGGGATGCTTGTCCTCCCTTCCCCGTGGGGTTCAGCATCTGCAGGGACAGCAGTTTGTTTGCACAACTTACAGGATGTGGGAATAGGAGGATTCACCCACTCGACCTCAGTGATCCCAGTGGGACCCTGCCTGAGAAAAAATTTAAACCACGGGCTGGACTCTCCTACTCCAGCACCACTCAGGATTCTGCATTTCTCCCTCACTGCAAAATGACCTTTATAGACTCATGGACTATCCTGAGTTGGAAGGGATCCACAAGGACTATCAAAGTCCAACTCCTGGCCCTGCACAGGACCACACCAAGAATCTCACCGTGTTTATCGGGGCCAGGGAAAGGCAGCAGTTGCTGTTGCACACGTAGGAGCAGGCTGAGGTCAACGGTCCCGGGGATTCCTCCAGGGAAATGCTGTGCTGTGGGAGCAGGACAGCCTCATCCCCAAGTGTCCGCCATCCCAAGAGATGTCCTGGGCAGCACGAGATCACTAACCCTGCCTGACACCACCTGAGGGGCAAGACATTTGGATCCTGTATTTGACCTGGCTCTCATGCCTTCCTCCCTTTCACTGCCCAGTTCTACTTCCCTTTTCTCCTGTAACATCTCAGCACGGCTGCCCAGGACAGTGACCCACCACGGACCCAGCCAACAGCTCTTCCCACACTCCTGGTGTTTGATCCCATCCCTGCCAGTGGGCAGATCACTTCTTCTACACAGACTCACCATCAGGGAAGTGACATCTCATTAGCCACTCCCAGGCAAGGTCCACAATCACACCTCCTGAAGCACTTTCACCTAAATCCACCAAATTCCTCCCAGAAATGGCCGAGGAACACTCCCACACTGTTGGCTGTAGGGGAGACAGTCTGTGGCAGAGAGCCAGTGACGACAATGGTGACATGAGACCACCACAGCTGCCAGCCAGAGGATTGGATCTCTGCGTGGCTCAGCAGCCCCCTGCTAGGATTAATTCACTCAAGCAGCCCAGATGTCCCAATTCTAGCTGATAAAAAGCTGTGGCATGGCCCCTGACCTACATGCCAGGGACAAAACTCACCAAGAAATCCCCCAGAAATCCCTCAACTCTCCACACAACCCAGGAGGAGGTGTCTGGGGACAGGAGGTTGTGCACCGAGGGTCACATCAGTGACACAGCTGGAGAACCCTGGGGTGCAGGCACCCCACAAACACCCCTCCTCCTCCCCCACACCTGGCTGCCTGTGACAGCTCATGGAGAGTCCCACTCCCTCTCTCAGCTCACATCTCCCCACCCCGCTGCTGAGAAAAACACTTCATTTTCCTGCTCGTCACCAGTCACTCCATGTGTCCAGAGCAAAATATAGCAATCCCCAGCATGGGGAAACATGTCCCAGCAGCTGCTCCTGCAGGAATGCAGAGAGCATCCCTTTGGCACGTCCTGGAGCAGGGTGTCTGAGCCAAACCACGGCTTGGTGCAGGAGCAGATGCACCCAGAGGAGCAAGGCTCGGGGTGACACTGATGTCCCTCCACCTGCTCCAGTGGAGTGATGAACCCAACCAACACCTGGTGACACAGCCAAGGGTCCCCTTCCGAACAAAACCACCCCTCCATGGTGGAAGGCTACGTGCAGAGCCCTTCCCATCACCCAGGGCCTGGGTAAGGGTTGGGATGGCACCCCAGCAGTGCTGAAACAAGCACCAGAAAGCCAGCCCGAGCCAGGCGTGCAGGGGAAGGAGTTAATCCCTCAGCCCAAGCGGCTGCTGAAGCAGCGCTCTGGCTCTGCCCGAGGGCACCGTCAGCCGCGGCACATTTTCCTTTGGGAAGTAATGCTTTCCAAAGGAGTTTGCTGGCTGGCTGCATCGGAGGGGGATGCTGGGGGAAAAAGCTGGGGGAGCACAGCTATCCTCCCCCCCAGCCACACCTTGCTGTTCCTACCCCTGCTCATCGGGGCTGCGCGGGGATTGTCCCTCGCCAGGTATCTCCCTTTCCCGAGTCATTATTTGGGTTTCCATGAGCTAATACGCCAGACTCAAAGGTCAGCGCCCCGGGGCCAGCCAGAGCCGTCACGCGGCAGGTGAGCCACCCCTGACAAACCCGCCCTGGCCACAGCAGGAGGCAGCACCGAAACGGCCTCCAGTGCCCGGGCAGGAGCGATGCCTTCCCCACCCACACCCTGGCACAGTGCTGCTCTCACGAGGTGAGTCCCTGCCCCTGTCAGAACCACGTGCAGGACACCACCCCCAGCCCGTGCCACTGCCAGCCGAGCTGGTGGCAGGTAAAGCAGCTGAAGGGAGGTCTGCGATGTGTTCTCACCGAGTGAGCAGGCAGCAATGCCAGCCACTTGTTTTGTGGCCCTTGTATTGGGCTGGTCATGGCCATTAATGCCTGTTGGTGGCCTGACAGCCCATGCAGCTCCCGTGCAGCTCCCGTGCAGCTCCCAGCCTGCAGCTGGTGGGTGCCTGTGGTGGCCTCCCTGGCCCTGTTCCCCATCAGGAGGACTGAGGGCTCAGGAGGGGTGCTGGGGTGAGCAGAGGGAGCTGCTGCAGTTCATTAAGGACTCCTTTGAGGAGGCTGCTCTAGGAACACCTGGGGCAGCTGCATTCTTTGCAGAACTTTCTCAAGCCAACCATCAAAGTGCTGCTGTGACCTCACAGGGACTCTGCCCGTCCCAGTGTGACTGAGACAAGCGGGGACTGTGGTGGGGACGGGGGGCAGCTCTGCTCTGCAGTGTCACAGCCTCTGCTGCCTTCTCTCCCAGGCCTGGTGGCTCCTCTTACACCCAACTTAACCCAAACCACTCACCCTGAGGCCATTTGTGCCCTACAAACACCCTCAGAGAGTGGGGGCACCGCAGTGCTCAGGATTGCTCAGCTTTGCACCATCTAGATGTATTTTTTTTGCAGCAGCAGCAGCAGCTGGGCCCTGCCATGGTAACGGGCTTTCCTGGCAAGTCTGATCGCTGCATCTTCCCAGCAGTGAGGGAGCAGCAGGTCTCGGGCAGCCAGACCCCTTCCCCAGAGCCCCTGGGACTGAGCCCCTGCTCGGATGTGGAGAGGGGGGTTTAGCAGCAGCAATACAAGAAAAGCCATTGTGCGTTGCCAGGTCACTGCTGCACCTCAGCAAGACACTGCTGTCACCCGGGGTGTCCCCGAGGACTCCCCAAACAGCTCACTTGGAGCTCGAGTCGAGCTGATGGGGCTCTTTCATCCCACATTTTTGGGGACCAAACCAAGCTGAGAGCAGCTGGCTGCAAACCCAGACCAGCCTGGTGGCCACCTGCCTGCCAGCCTGGGGGCCAGGCTCGGGCCAGGAGAGCCACACGGGGCTAGTGGAGTCTGGGGACAAGGAGCCCCCAGCCAAACCTCTCCCTGACTCTCCTGTCCCCCTCCACTCGCATTCCAACAGCAACAAATTGCTGGTAATGAGCCGTGCCTCTCTGCGAGCTGAGAGCCTTTGAGATCAAAGATGCTCTCACACAAAACCAAAATATGATCAGTGGCCTTTAAAGGCCAGACTAAGCTTCTGAGGGAAAAAAATTCAATTTTCTGTAGATCTAATTTGAAACCATTTTAATGCTCATTAAGATAGAGGGACCCGAGCAGATTGTGCGGGCTGGAAGACAGGGAGAGAAAAAAAAGGAGTTATTATTGACATTTTAGTGTAGGTCTTTATTCTGCCCAGAGCTCCCCACTTCTGGGCAGCAGCTTTGAGTAATGCTATTGTTAGCATGGGAATTGTAATTCCAGTGCCCTTTTTATAACTGGCTTGGAAAAAAAAAAAAAATCCTGAAGGCTTTGACTGAATTCAAAGTAATGGAATTTATAGCTGTAAAAGAGACTTGAAAAGGGAGAAACGTGCAAACCCCTGTGCTGCTGCTCCCTGTCATGGGGTGGCCACGATGTTCACCCACTGTGGGCCGCCTCTCTGCAGCACCTTCCTGGGGTGCTTGGTGAAGGAAGGGACCCCAGGGGACACCCGGATGAGGATATGAGGATGTGTCACCCACTGGAGCCACATTCTGGAGCCACTCATCCATCTGCTGGGTCACAGCCCTGGGGACAACTCTTCCTGAGGGGTAACGTGTCCCTCAGCAGCACCCAGCTCCGTGCCTCCAGCCCAGGGCTGCGATGGGGGCTGGATACAGCCCCACGGGGTTTTATTTGCCACTCTCTGTGAGTGCTTGTGTGGAAATACCAGATTTGTATCTGCCCCGTGGGTGAGGGTGGTCCTGGGCACAGTCTGAGCCTAAACCAAAGAAGTTTGATGTTTTGGTTTGCTGTGGTGCTTTTCTCCCTAAAAGTATTGCTGACAGTTCTGGCTGATGCAGGCAAAGGTTCTGTTTCACTCCTCCCATCTTAAGTTGAATTTTGCTTTACAGCAGCACGAAATGATTTGGAGCACGTTAGGTAGATTTATTCTCCTTCACCTCCTAGTACTTAATTGTCCTTCTGTAAGGGTGCAAGAAAGCCAAATCAAATCTGGGATCAGATTGTTAGTTATAGTCCCTTCTCTTGCGTTGTGTTACGGCAGCTGCTGGATTTCTGGCTATCAAACATCTTTATTAGAGAGTAAAAAGTATGTGAGGCAGGAATCCGTGTTTTACACAGCACCTTCTGCAGCCACCTGAAAGGAGGGTGGAGGCACACGGGGGTCTGTCTCTTCTCCCAGATAACAAGGATGAGAGGAAACAGCCTCAAGTTGCACCAGGGGAGGTTTAGGTTGGATATCAGGGAAAATTCCTTCACCACAAGCGTTGTCCAGCCTTGCCCAGGGCAGCGGTGGAGTCACCATCCCTGGAGGGGTTTAAAAGCCATATGGATGACCCCTGGGGACATGGGTTAGCGGTGGCCTTGGCAGTGCTGGGGGAACGGTGGGACTCGATGATCCAAGCGGATTTTCCCAGCCCAAATCGGGCGCTGCTCCCTGCGATCCCTGTCCGCGCCTGCAGAGGGCACCAGCCCCCCAAATGTCCCCGTCACCCCCGGCCCCGGGCGTGCCACCACCGGGACAGCCGGGATGCTCCTTCGGGAGAGCCCTGGATATCACTGACCCTTCGGGAGAGCCCTGGATATCACTGACCCTTCGGGAGAGCCCTGGATAACAGTGACCCATCCACCCCGGGATGCTCCTTCGGGAGAGCCCTGGATAACACTGACCCATCCACCCCGGGATGCTCCTTCAGGAGAGCCCTGGATAACGCTGACCCATCCACCCCGGGATTCTCCTTTGGGAATGCTCTGTATAACACTGACCCATCCACCCCGGGATGCTCCTTCAGGAATGCCCTGGACGACACTGACCCATCCACCTCAGAAGATCCTTTGGGAATGCTCTGGATGACACTGACCCATCCACCCTGGGATGTTCCTTGGGGAACGCCCTGGATGACACTGACTGCCCCCAGCAGCCCTGTTCCAGGCTGGATCCCAGCTGGGATCCCAGCACTGCTCCCACCCATCGCAGTCCAGCACAGAGCACCGGGAGATGCTGGCTGTGTCTCCTCCCAGCACTGTCCAGCCCTTGGATGGGGACGGGGATGGGGACACCACAGCCCCTGCCATGGCCTCAAGCCTCAGCCCGAGGGCTGGCTCCATCCCCAGCACCTCTCTGAACCCAGCAGCCCACCTTCAACAGCAGCAAACATGGCAAAACTATCGGAAAAGCTCTTGTGGGAACGTGCAGTTGTCCTTATTTCCCCTGTGCTGCGGGCCCTGCGGGTGGGAATCACTTCTGCTTTAGGAAAAAACCCAAACCCCTGACATGTGTTTTCTGGCCCATTTTGACCTCAAAAACTACAAGGGAGAACATCTGTGTTTTGGCAGAGAACAGTGTGAACAGCTCCAAGCACACAGTGGCTCCTGGCGTGTGGGGACAGGACTGATCCCAGCTCAGGGAAAAGCCCTAGCAGCGGCTTTGGGAGAGCTCCTGGATTGCCCCTGGAGCCTCACTACCCTACCCTGGAGAGGATGGTCCTTGGTTGCAGGGGAACCACAGAGACACAAAATATTTGGATGTCCCACGGTGCTGTATCCAGCCGCAGACGTTTCCATGTTGGGAATGTGAACTCACATGATTCCCAAATTTGACAGTGTCTGCTCAGCACAGTGTGATGAAAGCTGAAGTACTTCAGCCCCTGGTACAGCCAGTGAAGCAGACAGGAGTCTCCCCCCTCCAGATTTAGCTCTTTATTGATTTTTCAGCTGCATCCATCAGTCATTGTCCCAGTGCTCAAATTACCCATTAGAGACATCATAGAAATGAGAGGAAAACAAGACAGGCTTGTGGTTTTGATGAAAAACGTTAAACATCCCAAATGGCAACTTCTGGAAGGAAAATCTTTCCTTTTTAGGGTGGGGACTGGGTTCCATTTATTCTTGAACAGCTCAGAAGCACAGAGGGCTCCTGGCTGCTTGTGGTCCGGGGCTTGACCATCTCCCAGCTCCCATGGCCCTCATTCCCTGTGCCAGTGGCAGAACTGGGACCTACAGGAAGGACACAGAGGCCTCCATTCCAGCTTGGCACCTGTGTTAAATTCAAGGATAAACATAAAACGAGTTTTAAAATCCACATGACTGCAGTGGAGGTGATGTCCTCTGTCCACGCTGCTGCTTCCCCTCACTGACAGGGACCCCTCCACTGGTGACTGCAGCTGGGTCAGATCGTGTAGGTCTGTCCCAAAAGCCTAGCCTCTCTGAGATGTCCTTGGGATTAGAGGGATGGCCCCTGTGCTTGCATCCATCATCCCCACAACTGCATTGTGGAGGCACCCAAGGGTCTGGGATTGGAGACGCCCTTGACACCCATCTACATGGAAATGCCCTTCCTTGGGGTTTTACTCCATGAATGTGATAGGGTGTGGGGGAATGGCTTTAAACTGAAGGAGAGTAGGTTTAGATTAGATATTAGGAAGAAAATCTTCCCTTTGAGGGTGGCACAGGGGGCCCAGAGAAGCTGTGGCTGCCCCTGGATCCCTGGAAGTGTCCAAGGCCAGGCTGGATAGGGCTTGGAAGAACCTGGGTTAGTGGAAGGTATCCCTGCGTATGGCAAGGGGTGGAACTGGATGGACTTTTAGGTCCCTTCCAACCCAAACCCTTCTGTGATTCCATAAATAAATCTATGACCTCCACCTTGTGAAGAGACTCCAACCCAAGGAGCCACACCGTGACCCTGAGGCGCACCAAGGCAGCAGGGAGGATGTCCCCAGGGTCCCCTCCTGCACCCAGAGGTGTCCCTGGAGGGGAGGGCTGTGCCGGGGCTGGGCGGGCTGTGCTGACTCAGCAGCAGCGACCCTGTGTAAACGCCCGCCAGCTGCTGCCCCGGCCGCTGTTTGCTCAGCCCGCACTGCTCTGTTTGCCTTTGGGATCACGATGGAAGGAGATGGCCTTTGGGCCAGAAAATGAGGCAAGGCAGCTCCAGGAACCTGCCTCAAGGATCCTCCAGCATCTCTGCTCCTCCAGCTCCTGCCCAGGCTGCTCAGTAGCTGCAACCCACCAGCAACACCCAAATTAAAACCTCCACGGAGCTCTGGGAGCTACGGAAAAATGCACTTGCCACGGCATAACCCAGCTGCCACGCAGCCAGGAAAATTATTTATTGTCATTTCCTTGCAACAGAGATATGGGAAAAAAAGCACCCACCCTCCCCAGGTGCAAACAGCAGCAGCTCCAGCATCCACATTGGGATCTATGTACATCACAGTGTAAAGTCCATCGGGGAAAAAAAATTCAATCCAAGTTTAAAAAAAAACAAAAACCCTCCCGACCTAAAACCAGGAACCAGAAAAAACAAAGTGGTTGAGAAAATAGGTTGGGCCCCTCCCTCTTGCTATAAAATATACATTTCTAAGGCGACGTTTCACAAGACCAGAAGCGAGGTTCCTAAAGAGTCTGAGCTTGCAGCCGAAGACACCGCGCAGGCACAAACCCCACGTGAGCAGCTACTGTAGGCACGAGAACCTCCACCCACCCCGTGGCCTCAGTGGTCAGCGTAGTCCTTGGTCTCCACCCCGGTCTCGTTGAGCACCGTCGTCCTCATGATGGCCTCGGTGACCGCGTAGGGGTCGCAGTTGGCCGCCGGCCGCCGGTCCTCGAAGTAGCCGCAGCCATCCTGGCCCACCTGGCGCGGGATGCGGATGCTGGCGCCCCGGTTGGCCACGCCGGCGGAGAACTCGAAGATGTTGGAGGTCTCGTGGTGGCCGGTGAGGCGCCGGGAGTTGTCCCTGCCGCCCCGCGGGTCGTACACGCAGATGTGGTAATCGTGCCGCTTGCTCAGCTTCTCGATGGCAGCTTCGATGTGTCTGTGCCAAGGGAGAGGGGGCTCAGTAGGTCTGTTTGGGGGTTGTCACCCCCTCCTCCAGTGCAGGGACAAGGACAGCCCAGGGGACACCCTCATGTGATCAGCTGCTCTTAAAATAACGAGCTGGGACAGCTCCAACCGTGCCTGGTGCAGCCACACGGGTAGGGAGACACTTCCACAAGGCCCAGGACACCCCCGACCTCCCAGGGAGCCCCCTAGGACTCATTTGAGTCCTGAGACTCCCCTTGAGACCCTCAGGACTCACTTGAGACCCCCCTCTCTCCGCATCTCCTCGGTGCTGTAGTTGGTGTGACACCCGGCGCCGTTCCAGTTGCCGGTCATCGGTTTGGGGTCCAGCGTGGCCACAACCCCAAAGTCCTCGCAGACGCGGTGGAGGATGAAGCGAGCCATCCAGAGGTGATCCCCCATCTCAATGCCTTCACACGGGCCCACCTGGAATTCCCACTGGAAGGGGC